>JBBPBS010000968.1:28374522-28392244 GCA_037974835.1 Cicer judaicum
CATATTGTCAAAATTTTAAAAGTGTGGATTCAGATAAATGATGCAAAAGTTCAAAACTTAAATGATTATTCATATAAATTTTTAGGAATATAAGTTAATAATTAACTAAATATAGAATTTGTTTTAAAAAACTAAATATAGAGATTTAAAATTAAAATAATTAATTTTCTAATATTAACTTCAATGATAAATATTTTGCCAAAAATGAATAATATTTTTTTTTATTAAATTATATAATATTTATAATAAATAATATTATATTCTAAAATTTATTTGATGGTTCATATATATATATATATAAAATACTCTTAAGTATATTTGATTTATTCAGTAGTAAATATACCAAAAATATAAATTTAATTTTGAAAAATAGTGGTAAACGATAAATGATAAATAATTTTGATTTTTTTATCAATAATTTATCGTGAGAGTGTATCTCGACACAGTCAGACAATTGAGTAATAATTTTTTAGCTTATGAAATACTTTTTTAGGTTAAAATTGTGTGTAACCTTATGATTTAATATGTCATGTTTATATATGACTCTTTCTATAATTTCTAGAAGATTTTCATTGTGATCATAAGAGAAGGGATCCATGATCTATAAATCAATCTATGATCTAAGGCAAAGAAAAATGAAAATCTTATTAGAATTTATTATTATGAATATTGTTAATAAACTCCCATTGATTGTCGGTCCAATTTATTTTTATCCGCTCGACCATAATGAAAATCTAATTCAGAAACTCTGTAGAGAAAAATAAAAATCTAGAAGACTCTCATGGGTGATTGTTTGCGGAGAGAAAATAAAAAATGAAAAATAAGTAAGAAAAAGTATGAAAAGTGAGAAATAAAAAAAAAAAAGTTGATTTTTTGTGTTTATTGATATAAGAGAAATATAAAAAAAATAAGAAATGTTTTTTCATCAAATTCAATTCAATTTTATTTACATTTGAATTTATTTAATTATTTTATTGAATTGCTTAATTTATCTTTTTAATTAATTTTATTAATTATATGAATTTTTTAATTTATTTAGTATTATATTTTTAACTTTGATTTAAATATTAATTAAAATAATTTAATTTATAATTTTTATTTAATTAATTACCTTACGCATTCTTTCAAAATAGTAGCTTACACAAAAGAGACGAACTCCAACACCAAAATCAGAGTTGTATTTGGTCACCGGATTCTCGTTACTTCACCTTGTCCATTTATATATCCATATAATTAAAAAAAAAAAAAACTTGTATTTATTTTAGAACCGTTTAGCTTTGTCTCGTAAAAATAACAAAATAAAAAAGCTAATTGTGGTCTTTTTTTATTTTATTTAAATGGTGTCAGCACCACCAAGACATCAACTGTATTTAAAATGACAATGTTAAGTGTGAGCTTTCATGATTTTAGATCTTATATAAGCTTTCATGATTTTATCATTTAAGAAAAGAATTTCGATTGTGAATTGAGGTGCTAGTGTTTATAAACTATCATTTTGTCTCAACTATGATAGTAATGGAAGAATTTAAAGAGTCTCTATTATGACAATGTATGGATCTTAAGTTTGCAACACTATATTACAAATTTATAGTTAATATATTCAGATAATTTGTATTAATAAAAGCTGACAGTTTCTTGAAGTGATCAATATTAATAGTCGATTTAATTATTATAAATTCACTAAATGACTTTAAAATAATGTGACCGATAAATGTAAAATCGACGGAGCAGATGAATAGACAACCGACATAACTTGAAAAAGAATATAGAAAAGTGAATAAAATGAAATGTGCATTCCATTTGACATAATATAACAACCATCACCTCCTAATCCTAAGTTGACACAACAATGTGCATGTATGCCACGTAACTTGTCTATCATTGCTGGCTCTTTCTACTTTCTCCATCTATTTTTCTCTCTGTCCCCTCACCTTTTTTATAATAATAATAAAATACAATATATAAGAATGAGCAAGCTTAATTAGAGCAACAAATTAATACGAAAATGGCTGTGGAGATAGAGAGGGAATCACTCATAACTGAGGCTCATAATGCACCTGTTACTGCTCAGAGAAGGATTAGAAGTGACTTGGAAACTACTATTCCAAAGCCATGTAAGTTTCAATTCATTTCATTTCATTAAACTAATATAAGACACAATAGAGTACTAACTAATTAGTGTTTGTTTTGATCTGATTTGGTAAGACATGGCTAGAGCATTAATAGCTCCGGATACAACACATCCAGATGGAACAATAGGACACAACCACCACAACTTGACTGTTCTTCAACAACATTGTGCTTTCTTTGATCAAGATGGCAATGGAATCATTTACCCTTGGGAAACTTATATTGGTATATATATCTATTTTTATAACTTTATTATTTTTTATTCCAATTAAATACTAGTATTCTTGACTTTAATTAGGACTTTTTCAGGGATGCGTGCTCTTGGATTTAATATCATTGCATCTGCTATTATGGCTATTGGTATCAATCTTGCACTGAGTTATCCCACTTTGCCTGTGAGTAGTTCAACTAAAATATAACCTTGTTAGACTCAATATATTATGAATAAAGTCAATATTTGGATTAATGTTGATTTTTACAGCACTGGTATCCTTCACTCCTATTTCCTATCTACATACACAATATGCATAGAGCAAAACATGGGAGTGACTCTGGAGTCTATGACACAGAAGGACGGTCAGTGTTCAATGATACTTTCAAATGCATTAATTAAATTATTTTGACTATGAAATTCATAGACACTTATTTGTCTTTTAAATAAATGGTACAATAGTTATGTACCAGCAAATCTTGAGAACATATTTAGCAAGTATGCTCACACAGTACCTGACAAGCTGAAACTTGGAGAGATATGGAACATGACTGAGGGAAACAGAAATGCATTTGATCCATTTGGCTGGTAAATATATTGTGAGTTTGTTGAATAGTTAATTATATAGTCCAATTGAATTGGTGACATAATTAGTTATATTTTAATGTTTGAATTGCAGGGCTGCAGCTAAATTTGAATGGGGGGTTCTGTATCTTTTAGCTAGGGATGAAGATGGTTTCCTGTCTAAAGAAGCTGTCAGGAGATGCTTTGATGGAAGCTTATTTGAATACTGTGCAAAAAAGAATGCTGCTAATAAAGAGGCCAAAATGGGTTGAAAATGAATTATATCAATTATTGTGAGTGTATGGCATACATATATTTTAGTGGTGTGAACTGTGATGTAACAAAATAAAGAGGATTTATTAGGAACTTGAGGTCTGGATTGACCAATGTAATTAAGTGTCTCAATAATGCAATAGTACCATGTGACTGTTCTTGTATACCTTCATGTAAGGTAAATTAATACTGTTTGGTTTTTTTTTATAATATTCAGATTATTGTTTTGAGTTAAGTTTAATTTCTGTGCAAGAGCAAAAAAATACAAAGCAATAGCCCACACAAAAAGGCATGGAACTACTCATGTTTTTGTTTTTGTTTTTCTTTTCTGTTGAGGAATGATATTTAGACACTCTAAATTCATATTTGTTATATTATTTTTTTTATTATTTTTTTCATTCAAGATGTATATTAGATGTAGGAGTGCCTACGTGGTCGATATACTTTTACTTGGCAAGTGTCTCAAATTTTTTTGAGTTTTCTAAAGATTTTTACCATTAGTTGAGTTGTTACAATTCAATTCCGACTTGTGATGTCTTTGTATCATCGATCGTCATATTTGACAGTCTAGTATATATTTATACTCTATTATATGAAATGTGGTGTTTTCTTTGTGTTTTTTTTGTTTCAACGATTTTGATTTTTCAATTACAATAACACCTTTAATTTCTTGAGGATATTTTATCTCCTTTTTTCTTGTTGGAATTTAGTGGCTGTATTGTTAAATAATATTTCTGATCTTTAAATTCATTTCAATGGTTTATTCTCTAAATTTTTTAATAAAAGTTACTCAAGATGGTATCTAGACATGATTTTAAGGAAGTGGTTACAATTTTTAATATTGATGACAATACTATTGAGAACGTAATTGATTTTTATGGTAACTTTGACTATAGTAATTATTAGCTATTTTATATGAGTTTCGGATTACTTAAAAGTTTTTAATCTTATTTGTTATTCTGACTCCTTCCATTATACAGTTGATAAATGAAATGGTTCTGCCATTTTACGAGCTCGCTCCTGTTTTGTATAGCCTTACGGTTGAATTGAGCAAAAATTGGAACGTGGAGTTGCGATATATACTTAAAGAAAGAAATCAATGCACTTTTTTCTTTTTTTACAAAAAAGAATCTTTTTAGTTTAACTCCGTATAGATTGTTTCATTTTTTGTCTCTGGAACTTACTTCTTCTTTACTTGCATATGTTCTAAGAATCTCTTTCGATAGACATTAGTTGTTTATCACTTTTTTCCTCTGTTACAAAAAATAAATAAAATAAACCACCGAGTGAATTTCATAAAATAAAATTGTCTTGCATTGCAGTATAACATAAACTTAATGCTACAAAACTCTCATTTTCAAAATCCAGTCTTCTAATCCAATCTTCTAAAAACTAACTCGCGAATATATTTTTAGTTATTATTTTATAATTTTAATATTTAATTTTTTATTTGACAATAAATAAATTTTTATTTTTTATAAAATTTTAATATTTTTAGTCTTTATAATAAAGATTATATTCTTTTTTAATTCTTACAAAATTATCATAAAACTTTAGTACATACTAAAAAAAAACAAATTAATTTTCAACTTTTAAATTTTTTTCTTTTTATAAATATGTTATAATAAAATAAAAAATTTCTCTTACAAAATCTAAAAGTTTATTAATTTAAAAAATATTAAATTTAAAGGTTATATTAAATTAAATTTTAAACTATTTTTTATTTGAAGAATTTTTTATAATTTTATTATCATAACTGAAAAAATTCTCATAAAAATTATAATTTAAAAAAAAAACACTAAATCAAATTCACAATGAAATAAACAATTGTTGATCTACTTATTAAAACACAGTCTCGTTTAAATATTTATATTTAAATTTAATTGCAATTTTGACTTTTTTATTTTATTCATTTTATAAAATTAATTAACCTATTTTAAAAGTCGATAGTTTTAGTCATCTCTTATATTTTTGACCTATAAAATGACAATTTAATATATTTAAAATAATGTACGATCTCATGACATAGAACTCATGTAGATACATTAATTATCCATATATCACTAATTAAATTATAAAAATAAAAAATTTATGAAATTAAAATTAAATTTTTATAAAATTTTATTGTAATTTTATAGATGTTATATGAGATATTATATTATTTAAAATATAATATATTATTATTTTATAATTAAAATATTATAATAAAATATTAAAATTATCGAATTTTAAAATAGAAAAATTAAATTCGTAAATTGATAAAAATAAATTTACAGAAAATTAAAATTAGCCTTACATTATAAACTTTGGAGAAAAATAAAAGTTTTTTCATACTAGTGAAAATGAAAGATTTATATTTGATTGGGCAGTGTGATGGGTAGGGTTTACACAAACCTCTTTTTTTGTTTTAAGTTTGAACACCCAATCCAATTCTATTCAATTCTTTCAAAAATACAGAATCCCTAATCTCTCTCTCGGTACTATCGTTCCTCTCAGGCAACCGCGCACCACCTCACGCGTCCGATTCCTGCAAAAATAGGTACTTTTTCTTCTCTCATTTTAAGATGAAAACGGATATGGAACTGCTTTTGATTCATTCCATTTCTTACTTTTCAATTACATTACATGAGCTTGAGTTGTATATTGTTGCTTCATTTATTGTCTACTTAGTCGTACATTCATCAATGCATGCAATTCAACTACGAATAAATGGTTGAAATGTTAAATTGAGATGTGGGGTGTGATTCCTTGGAGAGATGGACTTTAGTTTGGTAAATTTTAGAAATTTCTTCGACTATATGTATGGTTTTGTGGTAATGAAAATTGATTTTGATTAAATTGATTTTGTTTAAAAGTTAGTTTTTTAGGCTAACAATCAATTATGGAGGCAAAAGTTCCAACTTGTGGCAGGCAAATTTAATTCTTTTCGAACATATCTAAACATGTTAAAATCAATTCTGCAACTCTAGAATCAATTATTTTGTTATCTAAGCAATATCATAAATCTTCATTTAGAGATGCAACATTTTGCACCATGTTTAACTTGGAAGGAAAATTCGGATTGTTAGAAATATATCATCATGTAAATGTGGGATTATTCTGTTTGTACTTATTTTTTTATTCACATCTTTAAATAGTTTTGTGTAAATAGGTTTGTACTGATATATAGGGAAGAGACTTGAATTTGATGTTCGTAAAGGCAGTGTTGTCAAATAGTGGTGCTATAGCACTATAGCATAACGGTTTTTGATGAATCAGCTAAGCAATCCTAGTTTCGCTATTAGGACAATAGCGGCCATTATTCCAATTTCTGATAGCTGAAATAGTGGGAATGGCAGAAAAAATAGAATATTTGGTTTTTTAGTTTTTTTGAAATAATAAAACTGAAAATTTTGCATGAGTGCTAAACATGGTCTATTTTTATGATAGAAAAACTAAAGAATTGGTGACTATTATTCCTATATGCACTGTAATATGTATACCTTTCAATATATAAGCTATGATATGACTCCATTCCCTTTTTTATTTGCATGCAGCATGCCTTTTTTTATATATAATTTACTTATTTCAACCTCTATGCGGCCTCCGCTAGCATGCTGGATCCTCTACTATTCTATGTTCTTCCCGAAAGCGTGCTAATCCCTATGTTGTGCGGAGCTGGGCATCTTCTTTGAACGCTATCTGCTATTTCCCATAGTGGATTTTTGGTGTTTCTCTATTTTCCGCAATCCTCTATTGATAACACTGAATAAGGGTAGGAAGTTTGAGAATGAAACAGTTGCTTCAATAGTTAGCTCTTCTGAACCAAGGTTCTATAGAAACCTATGAAGATAGTAGATTAATTCTAAAGGACCTGTAAATCAATTAGCCACATTTTTAACTTTCGATAAGATATTTATCTTGTTTCACCAACCGTCGCATTAATCTGTTGAAAATCTAGAAATGAATAATGGAATATTGGAGCGTTCCATTCCGATATTTTGGCAAAAGATTTTGCAACTAGTCATTGTTGCATGATGATAATGCACCTTTTTCTTAATTAGTGTTTTGAAAATGAGCTTGCGTGGACCACTTCCATTTGTTTTTTCAGCTTCCACAATTTTTGCTTATGTGATTTCGGTTTCGACCCTGCATTACTCTTCCACTTCATTTTTAATTTCAATTTCATTTTTTGCATTTTAATTAATAAACTAACACACTTTTAATTTGCGGAATTCCCCTCCCCTGATTTTTCTCATCTCGATCACTTGTTATTAGATAGATTACGAACAACAATTCAAAGCAGAAAAGCCCCAACCTTTATACCCTTTAGTTTCTATTATGAGCAAGGTTGGCTTGTGAGTGAGGCTGAGGGGAAGAGGGAGTGATTGTGAGGGACATTTCCCTAAAGGCTCATCATTATGCTTTCACTATAGAAAGATTTTCAGTCTTATAAATTCTCACCATTAACACAAGATAGTAGATTAATTATGTGGGTTGGTTCACATGATTTGGTTAACCATGCACAGCCCCATCTAGAATCAAATTTATTTTATCCAAGAGTCAAACTAAACATTTGTTTTGTTAGTCTTGATTTACAAATCAACATTGAAATTTTCTAATTGGTTGTTTCTTCTGTTGAATGGGTGTGCAGCAGCGTAGTAATTAGAAGAAAGAGCGGTTGAAGTTGTGTCGTATCAAAGATGGGGGAAATTTGGTGGTCACTTTTGGGGGCTGCGATCCCTGTGGTTGTCGCAGGACAAGCTTTTAGATTGAAGAAAAAGCATGCTGAAGAGCAGAAGTTGAAGAGTGCAAGAGGAAGAGAGAGGAGTTCCGATGAAATTTTCGTCTGTGAAAGGGTTTGCACTTCAAAGAGGATGTTGAAAAAGGTTGGCTCATTCTCAAAAGATCCAATTCCTGATACTTGTGTTACTGTTTGTGGTGTGTCAGATGTTGATGCATGTGCTGATGCTTGTGCCCGCACTGTTTGTGTTAACCAACATCAAGTACCTAATTGGAATGACATATGCCTTAGGAGGTGCCAGGCTGAGTGCCTTAAACTCTCTTCTCAATCTTCTTAGTAGTTAGTTGCATTTAGGCAATCAAATATGTATGTATACTGGGTTTTCTTATGATGGTCAATGTTTCGGCTCATTATTCCAAATTCAGAATCCAGATTTGTTAAAATTCTATTGAAATACAAATGGGGTTTTGCTCAACTAGTTTCTAGTTCATATTATCGACTCACTTGAGTTCTGAATGTTTCTTTTGTTTCCTGCCTTGTTGGAGCGTGAAATTTGAAAGCTTTATGTAGGATGGTGAAATACACCATTTGCAATTTTCTTTTATTTTTAAATTGGTCAATAACATAAAGGCACTGGTTATGATTAGAATTAAAATACGTTTTCACATACCTGTCCTTATAATAAGTTTTAGAGGGCAAATCTCAGTAATGGTAAATTCCATAATTTAGGAATAAACTATTACTTGCATTAGAGTGTCGATTTACAATTTATAAATTGTGTTATATAGATGAATACACTTTGTTGATGAATCATGGTGATATACATCACATGTAAATCAGTTGAGTAATAAAAAAAGGGTGCAGGAATACTTGACTTAGTTGAACTTACTCAGGAGGATTTGAGTCTGCTCTCACTGGTTTAGATTCTTAACAACTAAGATCCAATGAAGTAGATAATTCATTGTAAGCCCTAATAAAAAGGTGGACTTAGAACCTAGAATGAAAAGCCAATGTAGCAACTAGCAAGCTAGAAGACACCGGCTTGGATGAATGCCTAGCAGAAGCACTGTCTTGGGAGTTCTTTGGTAGTCAGGAGATACCAAAACCTAAGCTTGGTGATTGAAGAAGAAAACCAATTTGCAATTAAGAGATTTATAGAGTATTTATTTACCAGGAAAATGGAGAATTCGTTCTTTAAACACCAGTGCAACTTTTAGAAATTTATAATGGGAAAGTAGATGAGAAATTAGGCAACATAGTGCGTTGGCTTTGGAAGTTTGAATTCTCTTATACCACTTGGATTCCCCTCAATGCTGCTGAATTGGTCAACTAAACCTCCCAAATGTGATGGCCATTACTAGTTAAATGTTTTCTCACTTCAGACTTGTATTGTGCCACTGACACCAACTCATTAGCAGGATCTCTGCAATGAAAGGTGGGGGGATTTAGTTTGGTTATGAGAAGCAAAAGAAAGATAAGAATTAGTTAGAGATATAAAAAGGAAGAGCTGTGTTGAACTAACCTCAAAACAAGACTGTCCACCCATGATAACCAACATTGGCAAGGTTATCAATTGTGGCTGATCTGAGATGCTCCCTCCTCCCAGAAATCAAAATGATCTGAATTCCTCTTGATTTAAAGTCATTGAAGAGTTTCAATGAATAGTCAAGAGCAGGAGCTTTACCCTTGCTCATCCATTCCTCCAAGGTTGTCACGTTAATTTTGTTTCCCCTATTGTCAGTGTAAAAAGGCCCATCAGTCAATTCTACGTCAAAAAAACAGTATACAATTAACATAAAATGATTTGTAAACTAAGATGGACTCTGAATTATCCATACAGATTATTCTTGTAGAAAGGTACTATAGAAAGAAGAGTATCATCAATGTAAAAAATCCAAGCATCTTGTCCATCTTTCTTCAGATTGCATCTGATACTAAGATAAACTAAGCATTCTTCACTGTCTTCTGATTTAACATTTTCCAGTCTGCAACTGTTAAATAAATCAAAAAACATAGGAAAACCAAGCACCAAACAAGTGCTCTCCCCATATTCTTTCTTGAACAAAAAAAAAAAGGAAAAATAGTATGGAGAGTAAGGGGAAATAAATAGACCCGAATAATCCTTTTTATTTTTGCAGTAGATCCAGGACATAGACCAGGTTACCTTACACGGGTGGGAGGGAACATAGTGCTACAAACATTCATGTGCACCACCATGTTTTCATGTCATGGTTGACAACCTTAAAATTAAATAGAAAGTTCTATTGTGAGGAAAAACATGCTTATGAGATGCCTCTAAAAGCCACAAACTAGCATATACAATATGACAAAAATAACATGCTTGCATTATCCAGTTACAGATTACCGATGGGTTTATCTGTTGTATTATTACGTATTCATATGTTCTATATTTGTTATCTTCACAATCACAATGCTTTTTCTTGTGAATTTTGCCTTATTTATGGTAAAGGAATTTCTACCTAATTTAAGAACAATGATTCAACAGATTGAACTTTATTAATAAATATTTAAAATTTAATGTCAAAAATGCTTTATTATTTCCATTTTAATTATCAGTCAGTATTATTATTATTACTCAAAATATATTGAAATTGTATGCTGGAGTAATTCCAGGGCGAATATGGTAACATCATTAATATAGTTCGCACCAAAAACAAGCGTTATTTCATTTCCAAATAAATTATAGGACTATTCACATTAAGCATTTCATTGAAGCTGTTTTATTAACATTAATAAAACACTGCTTGAATAAAAATTGAAACAAAGTTTGAACTACAATTGGTGGGGTGCTCCAAGTCCATGTTGTAGTGCAACACATGGGCAACACTCAAGAGGCCCAATAGCAAGCTAATGTAGTTGCCTCTTCCCCTCAATAAATTAATTTAATATCGTGTGGCCCAATGGACCACATATCAGATATTAAACTGATAAGAACAGATACTACACTTGATCTTAGCCAAAAGGCCGAGAAAGGTATGCTTATTACAAATGCTGGCAGGTGCTTTTATATCTGACATGTTCGTTATTGTTTCTCTGACTCTCCGAGGTGGGACTAATGTAGAAAGTGTGAAACTGAACCAAATAGCAAGGCGAATGCCATGTCCACACAACATAAGAAATGTTTGAAAGATACTACATTTGAGATGAGGAAAAGCTCTCCAAAAGAAATTGCTAACAACAAAGGGGATAGTCCACTACACTACTGTATGTTACTGGTTAATTTCTTCTTATTAGCAGCATCAGTGCAACCGAGGTATAGAAATATATATAAGTTCACCTTTTGTTTTGGCCTAGGCTTTTTAAGGTAATACTTAGTGTCTACTAGTGACATTGTTTATCATTGAGGAAGCTAACATCACAAGGAGAGTAGGACTTGCAAAAAGTTTTAGGAACCTTTGCCAGTGTGGAAACGGACCAATTACAATAAGGAGAAGACACCTGAGTAGTTCAGTTTTCAACATAAACCCAAAATTGGACATTGGGTTACTTATTTATACTTCGCTTGGACATTGTTTATAATTTGTGATCTTGATTGAGACACTCTAACAACAAATCGATTCCATTCAAACCACTCACCGTATTACATCAAGTCCAATAACATGAGTAATGAAAGGTGTATTAGATAAAACTCATGTCTCATGTTGAAAAAAATAAGATATGAACAAAAATATATAGTGACACTCAACAAATTTGCATAAATTAGTCTCAACATAAAACTTTTTAGAATTAGTGCAACATAGTAATAGTAGGAAGACCATAATTTTGTCAGATTAGTTGCTTGTTTCCATACTGATGGTATTCCTGCTTGTTTCATTCTTGCAGAATTGCAGCAAAGCCTCACCAAAACCAAACCGCAGAAAAGTTGGACCAATCAACAGAGTAATCAGTGTAGAAAAACAATAGCACAAATGTCAAATATTATAAAGAACCTTAACCAAATAAATCACATAAAGGATGGAATATTATTGCTAGATTCAAGTCACAATGCTAAATACGACCAATTTATGCTTAATCAAAAGGAGTACTTCCAAAATAACTACATTTTGGTTATTAAATACTGTACAGACTTAGTAACTGCTTACCTGTGATCACATTTGATCTAGTTTTAAAGTTGACAAAAGGGTTACATGTGTATATCTTTCTCCTTCGGAAGCATACAGGCACATTATATAGAGTGTACAAAAATCATTATTGAGTCAATTACTGCATAATTTAAGAATTTACTTATCAATTACTACCCTAATTCGTGACAAATATCACATTATTTTTTTGCCTTTTCTTTTAAATTAACCCAGAAAACCCTTATATATTATCTCTCTGTTGCCACCTGTTAAAAAGTAGAAATTAGATAACAACAGTGAACTTAGTCGCATTCTGCAGAAGATGCAAGCATGTACCTTGCTGAGATGCCTGATGTGAACTCTAGTCTCCATGCTTGGTCCTATCAAAAGATAAGTTTCTGAAAAAGAAAAGCTGACAAAATGTGCATGAAGTCGTCGGTGTTACAATGAGCTAAAAAAGTGAATGGAAGATGAATCAGCAATTCAGCATTGTAGCTCAAAATCTAGGGTTGAATACATATAGTACATACAAAGTATCTGAGTTTACAACTAGCCATTGAGCGCTTACAATTATCTCACTGTTCACACATGCTGTTAGAGGTAGCAATTGGATCATGCAGCATTTTGGTAGGATGAGTAAAACTACATAGAGTTTCCAATCAAAAAAGTTGGAACTGCCATAATTCATGTACCAGCAGAAGAGCTTAAATGAAACAAATTCTCCAATATACTTCATGTCAAAATGTCACGAGTAAACAATCCATTATAAAGTTTGAATAGCTATCTTCAAATAAAATAATTAGGTGCTAATTCCACTTCTCATCAACAAATATGACAAAACATAATATCAATGCTACAATTTACTAAATTATCTCCATCAAGCCCTTTTACATTCTATCCTCTTCAACAAAAAAAGAATGAGGAAAAAGATCGTTACAATTGATCTTGTCTACGAATTGTCAGAAAAGACAAACATAGCTAGTTCTCCTAAATAAGATAACATCTGACAGTATGAAAAGTAACAGCCCTAAACTTAGGAACAAAACCTGAATTACTTATATAATAATTAAAAACAAGAATCTTCTCTCGAATTGCATTTATAATACAGTAAGAGAATTGTGGCTGTAAATAAACTCAACGTTTTACTTGTATTATTATGACAGTTCCTGTGCAATGTTCGGCCGAAGAGTAGGACTTTGCATATGAATTATAGCCACGGCAATGGAGAAAGACTGTAGTGCAGAGAGAGGTGGGTGGAAATGAGTATAATATAGACCATCGTGAACATTTACCATCCTTAATGTGGCGCTGCTATCATTTGAACCCTGTATATCAATAATATAACAATAAAATTAGCTTAACCTATCAAAAAATATTGTTGTCAAATCGAATATGTGACGTAAACAAACCTGAGTAACTAAATCAACCGACTTGCATTCGCCTTTCGCATCTACTTGAACCTCGGCTTTGCTAGATCTTTTGTGAAGTACTGTCAGTGGACATCCGTCATCCCAACCACCACAATCGCAGTGACCGCCAGATCTCCATCTATCTACCAGACTGGACGGGCCACCGTTTCTAGTTCTAGGCCCGCCGTGAGGGCCTGCTGGAATCAGAATGCTCATGCTAGATGAGCAGTCACCATTATTTTGATTATTACAACTTTCAAAAGGCAATGGGCTTTTATTTACTTCAGATTTGTTGAGAAATTTTAATCCCCAACCTCCTATTTTTTCTGGTCTATTACAAGGAACATGGTCTTTTACAACAATGGCAGCCATCTCGAAATTTGGAGGAACGTTAGTGTCTAATAAATTGATTCCACCGTGAGCATGTGGATCCCATGGACAACTCTCAGCTACGGCACTCGGTCCTCCTGATTTTGAGAGTGTTTTGTGTTTCGATGATGGATTAGTTCTGAAAACTTGTGAAACCTTTTTCTTTAGCCCTTTGTTCTCCATGGGAGAATACTCTGATGTGTGCATTTCTTTGTCATAAACTTCAATGTTGTGGAATAACGTGAACTCCGTCTCCATTATTTTACAATTATTCTGGCAGAGGGTGAAACTTGTTGATACATTCATCTTCCCAACAAGCGGCAAATCATTGTTAGAAATCTCACGATCACGACCCTTTTGACCACCCTTGTTTATGTGAAACTGATACACATAGTCCAAAGCCTTATCGTCTGATGACTCTACCTTCCTCAATTTTGCTACATAGACCTCTTTCTGATCGTCGGCGGAAAAAACAAAACGAGGAATCCCTTCATTCCATGTAGAATGGATCATTCCCTGAGACAAAGTTGAAGTTGAAGACATCCAGTCAGAACAAGTAGAGGTGGCACTAGAAGTGGAAGCAAGCCTTTTATGAACAGGAATGGATCCATACTTACGATTCCGCGCCAACGGTGTTTCCTTTTCATGTTTGTACGACGAAGAGATACTGAGACCGCTAGAAGAGTCCATAAAATCATAGCATACTAATCCTTTAGCATCAGAGAAATCCATCCTGTTCAAATTGTCATTACGATCCAAAGCACCAAATTTCTGAAGCAAAGCACTATTCAATATGTTTATCATACTCTTGCTTCCCATAACTGTACCTAAACTCCATTCTTCTCCATTATCCGTACTTATAACTACTCTGCGGGTCTCAGCGACCACTGGACAATCAAAGACAAAATGTCGCGGATCATGTATGTTTCCGTCGAAAGATTTACCTGTATTGAAGCTTCCTGATAAAACTGCCATGTTTGTTGCTCTTAAGCTCATAGGCATGTTCCATTTAGCTGCTTTAACTGCGCAGTTATGTATCAATTCTAGGCAGCGACGAAGATATTTCTCGTCCACACTCACCATATGCTTTGGAATCCTATTGTCGAGTCCATGAACATTTCGAAAAGATAAACCCTTGAAGAAAACTCTACTGATTTGTGATTGGATGGCATTTACAGATATTGATGAATGAGAGTTTGACCTTTTAATCAACTTCTTTAGATGTGACTTTGAAGAGTCTTCAACCGATAATTCCTTATCACTACTGCATAAGTCTAGCAATGAATCTTTTTTCCATTGGCCTTCTTTTTGAATCCATAAGCTTACATTTTCCATCTTCTACCTCTACTGTTCAGGATTAATGATTACAACCTTCTCTCAACGTCATTGTTCTACAACTGTAATCTGTAGTAACAAGACGAAAAACACTTAAGAAAACGGATAACATGCCTAAAAAGAAAATGTATGCAAAAGAATGAATTTTGAAGTTGCTTATGGAAGCTTTCAACATCACATGACAAGCAATTTTAAACATTTAAATTAAACATGAAAGACAGAAAGAGATATACAGAGAATGCAGCCTGCAATCCATGATATTGCATATTAGTGAATGAAGTAAATTCCATGATTAAATTTGACCAATAATTCATTTACCTGTACTAATTACGAAAACAACAATAATTTTTTTAGTCTTAACCCTCCGGTATCTAGGGGAATGTGACATTCGTAATCCATAATTCGACTGAGACATAAGTTAAGTCCGGTAAAAAATTGTTCCAGTCAAAATTAAAACTCGGGTTCTTTTTGAACAATTCATCATTAAGTGAAGCTTATTACCACTTGATTAAAACAACAATACTTTACAATCTTTATATTACTTGTAACAAAAATGAAAAGGCAAAGATTCTTTAAAATAAGTGAGGATGAAGAAAAGAACAAGGTTGAAACCATCCCATATCTTACAAGTTACAACCTTAAATCTCAAAAGGGAAAAGTCAACTAATCTTCTAATAACATAAATCAGCCAAAATGCATCCATACGAACAAAAGACCGGAAAGTTCTCCAATTAAATTGTTCAACAAAATCAATAAAGAAAGACAAAAAACAAACAAACACAAAAGCAATAATACTAATAAAATTAATAAAAGAATATGAACTTTATAATTACCGGATTAATTAAGGTGGAGCTGGATCTGGTAAGAGCAAAGAGAACCTGAACAAAGTGAGTACAAAGCCACCAAGAAGCCGAAGAGAAGTAGTAGCTGAAACTGAAAATCCTAAAAATTGGAGCTTATTTTGAAGGCAAAAGCAAAGGAAAGAGGAGAGAAAATAAACCGAAAATGGAGAAAGGGAAAGTTGAAGAAAGAAAACAAAATGATCACATGGGAAACAAAGATCATTTAAGCAAACAAGAAAACAACCACCGCAAGAAAATACTATAATACGGATTACTAGGTTCCAAAATACTAGTAGAGTTTTTTTTTTTATAATTAAAATAATTTCAAGTAAAAGGTGCAATGCTAACTGTATTTGATTGAGAGAAAATAAAAATAATAATAATAATAATGAAAAAGGAAAACTAACTATAAACCAAACCAAGAGAAACGGTGAAAGTGAAAGAATGAAGATATGGATATGAGGTTTGGTTTGGACGCGCTTGATGGTTGGAAAATGAGTACATTGAATGCAAGTGAGGAGAGAAGGTGTTTGTTTTCGTTTCAGTTTCATTCATACACACGAAAGAATCAGAGAGATGGGACCCACTTCGTTGTTGTTCATTGATGACCAAGAGTGTACCCAAACAATTCCAACATGGAAAGAGAAATTCAGGAAAGTCACAGACTTATGAGCTGGTGCGCACGATAATATCTATCTATGTCAAATGTGACTCCACTAAAGCCAAAGGTGCTGCTGCCACTACTTGCAGATTCTCACCTACATTTCTTTTTCTTTTTATTCCATTTACTATCACTTATTTTCATTCAATTTTCTCAACACTTTCATTTGCATCTAACTACATTGTAAATATACACACACCAATTCATTTCATACAATAAATATTTCATAATACTATTTCCTTACCATTTTTTTTTTTAACTTTTAAGAAGTTGAATCCACAAGTTTTAAAATTTAAATTTAATATTTAATTAAATATATATATATAAATTATATTATTAATGTTACCGATAAATATTGTTACTATTCTATCAAGGATGATAATTGAATTTCACGAATTCCTTATCAATTTATTATTTAACTATCTCGCTTCAATTATCAAGTCGTTCCAATAATATACCCTAACTATTTTATAGTATTCGTATATATATACAAATTAATTAAAATTTTGCTAATGTTAAGAGGGTAAAAATAAATTATTTGTAAATGTTCACTAAATCCTGAAATTTTCTCTTCTCTACTTTCAACTAAAACATCATTTATTCGCCATAAATTTTCTTTATTAGAAAAACAAAAGAAAAATTAAAAATATTCTATAAAAGATTAGTGACACATTTTTAAATAATCTTCAATAATATCTCTAGATTGAGTATCAAATAAATAATATTACCAAATTTAGTTATTTACTTATTATTTTTAAAGTTTAATATAATATTAATATTACTTTATCAATAATACTCGTATTTATTTATAACATATAAATCAATACATAGAATAAAATAATAAACGACTAAAAGTATTTTACAGACAAACATTAAAAATAATAAAATTTAGTTGTTTTCTTGATCCATATACGTAAGAAACCCTGAAACAACAACTAAAAAGAAATTAAGAATTTATTAAAGAATATAACATAAAAAGACAACTATATTTGAGAATTAAAGAGTTTATATTTGATATTCTGTTGGAATAAAATAAATAAAAATAATATTAAAAATTCTTAATTCTTAAAAAGTACCTCAAAATATATTCTCGAAGAGTCCTTTAATTCTTAATGAATTCCAC
>JBBPBS010000968.1:28406161-28430620 GCA_037974835.1 Cicer judaicum
TTTATATAATCGTAGAATGTATATATGTTGTTAAACTATTTTTATTTACGCTATTTTACAAGCTATCTGTCCAAATGCACCATTTATATATGTTGATTACTCACTCTGTGAAAGGTGCATCAATTTAACAACATTTCACACAAACTGAATGGCATAATCAATTAACTTAAACAACAAAATTATGATCCTAATTTTAAGGGACAGAAATGATATTTTACTTTGTTTCTTTTTCTCTCTCGCTAAGCGTCTATATTCCTTGCGTGTGAAACTAAATTAAACTACGTATATATTCGTGGTAAGTGCTAACATTAAATTATATTATATTGAAAATGATGTGTATTTATAAAAAATAATACAGATACAGTGGTTATGGTTTTATAGTAGGATTTAATTAATATGTACAATCAGTATGAAAATTTTTGCACGTGCATCTGGTTCACTTTACTATTACGTTATTTTGTTATATATCAGTTTCTACAATATCTCAATAATTTCACATGGTTAGATTGTCGCAATATTTGTATTTATTTTCTTAACGTACAAATGGAAGAAAAAAAAAGTATATTATTTTATATATTTATATATATGGGCAAATGTTGCATGATAAGCAAGTTTGGAGAGAAAAAAATGGTGTCGGAGAAGAGAGAAAAGCCAAAACCGTACGTAGTAGGTCATATATATGAAAGCAAGGTACTTAAATTTTCCCATGATGGTTCTTATTTGTTTAACGACTAGAGATTTAAGTAATGAAAAGTGTACAAGTTAAAATTAACTGCATTTGCCAAGAGAGAAATTGCAATAACATTACATAAAGAATAAGAGTTAACTGAATAATTATAATCTGATCAATAACTTTGGTACAGACATGAATTGTTGCTTCTGCCAATTAAATTACAATATCAAGAATTGCATCTAATGTTAATAATTCATGCCTGAGGCTATAACGTTGTTCTCACTTAACAATAAACATCCTTTTTTTTTTTTTGTTACATTGCTAGTGAGTGGTGACACTCCTTTACACTCATCAAACTAGTAAAACATTCGTGCATGCGCACCACATGAATTGCTACTATGATTTGTCTACATTGTCAAATCAAATTGGAAAACCAAACTAATTGTAGCGAGTAGATTCCATACCTTACATAATCTACTATACAATATTCTTGTCTTCCACCTATGCATCAAACTTCCACAAAGGCAAATTTTCGGAAGTAAAAAAAAGAATTTTTAAGCATACAATCTACTGACATGTGACAACAACATGGGACATGTTTGACAGATTTCAAATAGATTGATCACGTAAGTGTAATCAGTCACCCTCTTGAAGTAAGCTAAACTACATATGAAGAGTAGAAGAAAAAAACAGGAGAGAGCTTCTATTGGAATCCAAATAAAGGAATCTTAGCCTTGCGTAGCATGTGTAAAACCCCACAACTGTACATCAAAGCAGAATGGCGAATAAGTCATAAATTATGATACATATCATATAACTAATTTTAAAAATGTAAGAACAATAGGTGGTAGAAATATATAATGGACGAAATCAAAGTATGGCATATTATGAACTGTGGAAAGCCAGTAAGCTAAATAACAGACGTCAGCTGTAAGAAAGCTACCTCAATATTCTTCAACTCAAACTCAGGACTATGAGCTAGACACAAGTTTCCAAATGTATCGCATGGTCCACTAGTTCCGGTTAACCTATTCAACATGAAAGATAAAATTAAGAAAAGATCCCACAAGTGGTACTTTAACTGTAGTATCTAGTGGATCGTCAAATAGGTAGTTAGTTAGAATGAGAATTATGAAGCTATGTGATAGTGTTGTGCTGTTGAACTTTTCTGTTATTAGTTAATTGGTTTGGGTAGTTATGGTTGTTTGTGAAAGGGGCAACCACTATATAAGCCTTAGCTTGTGATGATTAGAGTACTAGTACATGAATTGTATAGAGATTGATCAAGAGTGATAAACACTGTGAATTTGGTGAGTGAATTGGATTGAACTATTTCTCAATCAACCACTTGTAATTCTGCGAGTTTCATCAAGTATCAATACGGACAGCTAATTAGTGAGGACATAGGAGATCATTGCTCTAAACCTCGATAAATAGTCTCTTCTCATTTGATTGTTTTAGTTGCTTAGTTCTTAATTGTTAACATTGTGTTTAGTCTCAAGAATCAAGTTTCCATAACATTAACTATGAGTACAATGTAATGAAAGAAGATAAACAGAATTAAAGCAGTACTTACAAATCTCCATCTAAACATAAAGCAAAATTACCCCCACCACCAAGTCCAAGTAAGTCAGTCAAACACATGTAGTAGTAACGGTTTGCACCTGCACATAAATTTATAAAATCAAAACAGCACAAGTTCAAAGAAACAACTCAAAAGGTATTGTGATGATAAAGCATATAAGTGAATGAAGAGCACATATTTGTAAAACAGAAGAAGTGCAGTAATTCCTCTGTGATCAAAAGTAGGGTGAAGAGCATATATGTGTAGTATGCATATGCCTTACCAGTAGGTCGAAACAGCCTTGGCTCACCGTATACAGTCGTAAAGACAAAAGTTTGGTTTGTCCCCTAAAACCAAAGTAAAGAAAATGAATATCATACTTCAAGGCGAAGAAGTGCTTTCTAAAAGAAGCATTTTCTGTGATGAAAATGAAGATAACATACTTGATATTTTCTCTTTGCTGTAGGATTCAAGGGGCAATCTAGCAGCCCACCAAATACAGCACCTTGCATATCTCCAACAATCTATCAGTTTTACAAAAAAGATAATAAATCCATTTTCAACAAAAGAATTATACATTGATCTACTAGTACTATCACTAAATATCAGAGAAAATACACAAGTTAGTCCTTGACATTGTAGGGTTGTATCAACCTAGTCTAGGTATTAGCAATAATAAAAAACGATCTCTGAAATTGCTAAATGTTTTCAAAAGCATTACTGACATTATTCACTTGGTTTCAAATTCATCCCCAATATTACTAACTTAATGTCATTCTAGTCACAAATATCAACCGAGGGACGAATTTGATTAAAATTTTGCAATTTCATGGACCATTTTGGAATATCATTAAATTGAGTGACTAGATTGATATAGTCCTTCAATTTCAAGGACCATTTTAGGAGTTTACTCAAATATCTTATGAACGACATAAAAAGGAGCCGAGCATTTTAGCTCAGAAAGGTAGACATACCAGCAAACCAGGACCAGAAAGTTCAGCACTCTTGCGAATAAGAGTACGTAGTGATATTCCATGTTTCAACGTACTGCCCTTAATATAAAGAAAAAATGTTGAATCAATATTTAAATAAAACAATAATGTAATACTCTTCAATGCATCAACTGAAAAAACTAGAGAGCAAAGTTACCTATAAAGTAAGGCCCATTGACATCCTTTTACTATATTAGGGAGGCATGATTCGAAAAACTCATACAACTCAGGAGTTATAAAAGTAGAATCATCACTAAGGTTGATTGTAGACTTCTTTGAAGAATTCGGAGTTTGCTGCCCATTTGCTTCTTCAAAAACCTCAGAACTACTGCTGCTCCTTCTAGAGGTCTGGTCTTCATTAATAACTTCATCTTTCATTAAATCGATGTTGTTACAATCGACATATTTATCTGTTGGAACATCCTGATATTCAAAATCCTCATAAGTATATCCGGAAGAAGACGATTGAGTTGCTTTATGATCATTTTGATGCTTGCTTGTGTTTGATCCATCAAAGTTAATTGAGGGGATAATGTAAGATAAATATGAAGACAACGGTTTACCCTCTTTAGAATAAGGACTACTAGCCTGCACAAACAAAAGAGCATTGTTATCCATGAGATGTCAGCTTAGGACTAAGAGTTTAACATTGTAAAATCAAGAGAGGATAACAATTAGTGTCACTTTGATTAATAATAATTCTCTCTTCCTCAATAAAAAATAATCACATTGTTTTGTTTTACCATACTCTATCATTGGATAGAGGTGTGATGGCTGCAAAAAGTAAAGGCATGAGACATTGTGAGGATAAAATATTTTAAAGCTTGGTAATGTCCCTAATTTAAAAAATAATTAGACATACAAAATACGAAAATTTACTGCAATTGAAGCTTGTTGAGCTCTTAAAAGATTCCATCTTCCTACCTAGATAAAACATAAGTTTTTCAGGCCTATATAAACTATATACTACTAAAAATTGGTTATTTCTTTAACCTAATTTTATTTGGGTGCATTTGATTAAAAACAAGGCAGACCCACAATGAAAATTAATGAAAGCAATTAACCCCAGATTCAGAATTTTGCAGGGATCAGATCTAACATGAACAACAGTGCCTATCAAGCTCCATTTTGTTTTTCTTCCAATAATTGAAAATAAGAAGCAGAAGTAAAAATAAGCAGATGCAGATGATAAAAAGAATAGAAAAAAATGACCTGATGGGAGGAGGAGGTGGGAGAATTGTTGGCAAAGAGATGGGAAAGCTTCTGTGTGACTTTATCTTTGAAAGCATGCATTTTGAAGAGGTGGTTGATGAATTATGGCCCCATAAAAGAGAAAAAGAAAAGGGTTTGATTGGAATGAGAATTGGGAAGTGGAAGAGACGTCGGTGGAGGAAGGAGGGAAGAGAAGATACAACAGAACCAAGGACAAATAGATACCAACGTAAATCAAGGACATAGATTTCTTTGCGTGTCGTGTTTTTATTATTATTATTATTATTATTATTATTATTAATTGTATCAATTCAGAAATGATTCTCTTATTTTCCTTTTTTTGGATCTTAAAATGATTCTCTTATTTTAAATGTTGATACCGTATATTTATCAAATTTCTAAAATAAAAAATAACAATATCATATTTTTAAAATAATATAATGTAACATAAAATCAAATTATTTCCATGTACTAATTATATATTTTTATAATTAAATTAAACAAAATTATGTTAAAAATTAAGTTTTTTTAATATTTTCCTGAGATTTTATGAATATTAATTATTTTACATTATCATTATTATATTTCACTTTAAATGTTATATTGGCATAATAAGGAACTAAAACTGTATATTTTAAAATAAAATAAATTCTTTCATAAATTAATAAATATATAAAATTTAAACTGTAAATATTATTATTTCTGTTATTGTTGTAGTTATATATCTAAAAGAATAAGTTATTATCGAAATGTCAACTTTACTGAATTTTGTATTTTAGCCAATATCATTATTTTTTGGAGCATTTTTGTAAAGATGTAAAATCAACAATCATTTCACAATTTTATAATATTATTTTTCTAACATTGACTACAAAAAATAAGAGAATTTCATCAAATTGCATTTATAATTTTGAAAAGTATAACTGAAACTTAAAAAATTTGATCGAGAAACTATGTTATCTTCTATTTTAACGTTCTTTTCTCCTTCATAAATAAATCTTCAATACAACAACAAACAATTTATAACCAAATAAGATTTATCATCTAGCATTAAAACCATTAATATGTGTAAAGAAAAATTCAAAACAGAGGGGCCCAGGTCCCTTAACAACGAAGGTAGTTCCACCCCTGCCTTATTCTATTGAATTTTAAAATATTTCATAAATGAAAATGTTTTCTATTTCCCACTCTTAAATAAATGGTGAACATATTCAATCGTTTTACTTAAATATGGATACTTAGGAAAGCTAATAAGTAAGGTTCTAGCATGACTGTGAAGGCTTTGCGTTTTAGTGTTTCCTAGAATCTAACATTCTGATCAATAGACTGCTAATGTAGTTGAAAATTGAAAGCTAGAAATTGAGCCAGTGATCCAACTCTTCAAAACTAGCCAACTTACAAGAACATTGTCATTCATAAGTTTGATAAAAACAAATTTGATGATTTATGTAGTTTGATTTTCTTTTTTTTGAAAAAAATTTATTTTAAATTTATAAACAATTGAACCGATAAGGTTGATTAACTTTAAATTGTCAAAAGATACTAGATGTTGTCCTCGATTTTAGTGATTTTGTTTAAGATGTTAGTAAAATTGATGTTTTCTTTGATAAAAATGTTTCATTTAAAATATTTTAATATGATAAAGTAAATTGAATGATTACGAAGCGTGTAAAACAACTTTATATACTATCCTTAACCTCATCATTTAAACTTATACTTTTTTTATCGTTAAATCTATATAAGTTAAGATAATTTATCACACTTTAATAAGGTGTAATTAATTATTATGTGTATAAAATTATTATAAATTTACAATTACATATCTTTAATGTTCTCAAAGATACACTTTAGAATTGACTAATTTAAACGTGTAAAATATTAATCTGAATTAATCAAACTGAATAAAATTTAGAATCTTTTGAAAAGAATTAGAGGTGAGCAAAAAAAAAACTTTATTGCACATAGCTGCTTGCTAGTGATCCAAAATTCGCTAGCTTTGATATTTCAGTTTGGTTTGAGAACCCATAACTGAGTGCCACGGCCCAAATCCCTTGTGGTTAAATTGGTCCTTCTCATATTAGTGAGATATACAAATCCATTTTGGATATTTTTATTGTTAGAAAATAAAGTTTATTTGAGTCACCCTCCTCATTTTTCATGGGGTTGAGTTGCCCCACCCCCAACACTATATATATTTATATATTAATACAATTTAAAATTATATTTATTATAATTAATATATAATAATAAAATAATAAAATAATAATAATAATAATAATAATAATAAAAATTACATTCATTAAAACTAATTTTTCTATTGAGAATAAATTAAAATTTACAATATTTTTAAAATATTGAATAAAAAATGAATAAATAGATGTATATAAAACTAAATATACAATTACAAGTGGATGCAAATATAGAGCGGTTATCGATACTTCTATCTCCATTTTCTCTTGATTTAAGATTTCGAAAAAAATCTACACTCCATCAAAGTCGGGACGAGTTTAAACATATATTCACAGATATATAATAAATTGTCATGTCTACACTAAATTCATCGGAAAAAGTAATTTTTTTTCATTAAAAATAAATTTGTGTAAGCCTCAATTTGAAACCATGTAAAAAAGGTTCGTAACATGAATTTAATTCAAACCTTTACAATGGGACAACATCATAATACGAAAACTGTAAAATAAACATAAATTCAAATAAGTTATAAATCCTTTTAACAAGTGTTCTTAGAATTTTGTTTAAGGAAGTGAAACATATGATTTTTGTATGAAAAATTATGTGTTTACTTTTTTTCTGGTTACGTGAGAAAAAGAAAATAAAAAAAAAAAGTTAATCTATTAGGTCCTTAAAGAGGACTTTCGATCAAAAGAGTTGAAGACAAATCAGAAAGAGGCTCATGAATTACAACTAAGGAATCCATGTTATTAGTTCTCATTTTTGCAAACAAATATGCACAAGCATTCATTTCACAAAAAATATGATGGACTAAAAAGATATGATATTTCTTTACATAATCTCGCATGACTTCCAACATATTTGCATAATGATAGTAGCAAGTGTCTGCAGGAAGCGAATATGAGAAGCAAACAATCGGCATGCCAATACAACTTAACATCACTAAAAAGTGATTGAATTTTATCGACCACCTTATAGTTCTAAAAAAGCCAAATTGGAAATCGCCATAGTGATTTTGCATCAGCCCTATAAAATTTGTTATCCCCAAATTAGTTAACGCATTACCATAAACATTGAGAAACATAATAGTCATATCACATTTTCTCCAACATAACAAATTTGTCGAGGAGATGAAAAGTAATGGTCACCAAAATCCTCTTTAGCAAGTTGTACTTAAGCGAATATGACAATGATAACAAAGGCACTTAATGACAAAGTCCCTTAAAAAATGGATATGTTTCTTGATGTCCATATGTTCTACATGATTAGATGAGCTATTTTGCTAAATTTAGTTACTATTGTAAGAAGAAGTTTTTGCATATTACCAAAGTCAATGTTGCTAATGATTCCTTCAATATCAATATAACTACACCCTCCCCAAATCTCAATTGCCCAAGGATGCATGAATAAGCAATGAGAAATATTATCCTCGTCAATCTCACAAAAAAGGACAAATAGGAGACATTGTTACCCTTCTATGAAGCAAAACAACCCGAGAGAGGATGGAGTTATGACAAGTTTGCCATAGGAAAAATTGAATACTAGTCGAGGTTTGCAGTTTCCAAATCTAGCTTCATATAACTTGAGAGGTCATTATGTTTATACAAGTGATAAGTCATTCATACTTACTCTTAGATGATTATTTTTCGTCAAAATTCACCTTCCAAACCCATATGTCATCAATGGAATCGACAAAACAATGTCTCACATTCTTAATTATCATAAGCAATAGAATGATAATCATGTCATCAACCTGGCTTATATAATCTACCCAAAGATCTTTAATTTTCAAACACAAATCTTCAGATGAAATATCATGAATAGTGTCACATAAGGGTGTCGGGGGTAACCTACAATTTGAACCAAATATTTGTATCACTATCATCTATTTTGATAGTGTAACCCTCTTAGAGAAGGTTCAAGGATTTCAATATAGTTTTCCATGAGTTGAATCAAAAGTTGATTTGTATAAGCAAATGTCACCCTCTTTTATTACTTGTCAGACAACAAAAAGACCTAAAATTTATTCTCTCCTTGTAGGAGACTCCACACAAGTTTATCCAAGAAGGCTATATTTTGAATTCACGTCATGTGAATCCCTAAGCCTCCCATTTTCTTTGACGAGCAACTTTATTCCAACTAACCAATTTTTGATAGATATTTGACTTGTATTTTCAAGGCAAAATATTATTCGACAGAATCTTTAACCAATGTTTTTAAAGTACTCGTTAGCATGACCTGTTAAAAAAAAGTTATAAGTCCTCACATCAATAATAATCACATCAATAATAAGATTTAAACTATTGCTTTTTCAGAAAATACAAGCCGCATCATTTTCGAAAGTTAAATATATTATCTATCTTTCCAAAATATAATTAATTGTTCTTTCCAAAATATTTATAAGCAATTGAAAATATTAATTTTAAAAGGTTGATATAGAAACAAGATATTAAAAAAAGTTTATGAAAGTACAATAATTCAATTGATAAAAGGCGGTAGAGATATGATTTGAGATGTTGAGCGCAATTTCGAATTCACACTATTTTTTTCTCTTGGGTTAGTGTGGCCGGGTAAGTTAATTTGACCATTAAACTGGTTAAAATTAAATAAAAATGTGGTAATAATTTTTATGCGTGTTTGAAGAGCATGCACTATTAAATATTTTTAGGTCCATAAACTACAACGTGTGTCTTGTTAAATTAGAATATGTGAACTATACATGAAGTAACGTGCTAATTTTCTTTATAGATAGATAGATTCTGACTATTGTACTAACTAAACTACCATTTAACACTTCACATCATTATATTGCATACGATAATAATTATCTTTTTGCTTGTTTGTTTATAATACAGTTTCATTTTCTTAAAAAATAATAGTTCCGTAGAAGTATAATTTGTATTGGCAGCATGTATATAATAGAGTGTGGAATATGAACATATGCAATGTTGGATCTTTCATAATTGGGAACCAACTAACGAGTCATACAACGCAGCGCGGAATAAACGTACATAAGAAACCAAAATGCCAACCTAGCAACTTGCAACTGTTTGTTTCGAATTGATGTGTGGGATGGGATGGGATGTACTATAAAAGTTTTATATTATATCATTATTATTTTTTTGACAAAGTTATACTATTATAATTATTAGTTCCTAATAGCGCAAATTTATGAGAAAAATTTAGGACAAAGAGATGTTATTTTCAGCTAAAGTATAAAATATTTTAAAATAATAAACACTTGTAAATAAATTATATTTATCTCATTTTAATGTTATAAGTGGAGTTTAAACTTATAATATATAAAATTAATGATAGTTTTTTTTACTATTAAACTAAATATTCAGAGTTTATACTATAAATAAATTTATTATACAAACATTATTAATTGTTGAAAACAATCTTAAAATGTGACGTGATAATGTGATGCTGTTAAATATTGTCTAAAGTTATCACTAGTTTTATTTTGACATAATACTATTTTTCATTGCATAGCATGATAAGTGATTGAAATATAGTGAAAAAGGAAACAAAAGAATTAATGAGGAAGACATGAAATAGTGGGAATTAGGGTTTGGTGGAATGGAGTATCCTACCACACTATTGTCATTATATCTGAATTGTTGATCTTATTTGAGTAATTTAATTTTAAGTTTAAATTTTAATTTTTTATAAATTTAAAATATAAACCATTTAATTTTAATAGAATAATTTAGATATATTTGACTGCACTAGAGTTGGTGATAACTTACTGCAGTCTATCTAGATCCAATCAATAGAGAAGTTGAACGATAGTATCAATTCATCTTGATTTTAGCTTTTCAATAGTATCAAACCTCTTAATTAATAAATTCTTTTAGTTTATTAATTTTTTTTCTTAGATTGAATTGGTTAAATTATTTAAATATTATTTCACTTAAAATCACTAATTAAAATATCAAATTCAAAAATAAATAAATAAAATATCAAAATTTCCCCTCTTTGAACCCCAATTCACATCATATAAAATCCAAATTTTAAAAGGTTTTTTAAAATTTCAGTTTTCAAACATTCCTCTCAAGAAGATTTTAAACTTTATATTTATTTCAGATGTGAAATACATTATCAAGTCCCAATTAATAATGAGGAATGAGACTTTGAAGTTTGAAGAATCAGGTGAAAGTGTTGTAAAAAAAATTTAGGTGAAGGTAAATTGATGGTAGAACTTAAAGGTAGTACACTATAGCTTAATGAGGTAGTGTAGTTGTGCAAGCATTTCAACTAATTAGGTATGCACTCTAACCATTCAATCAGATATATATTCATTTTACATTTTCTTTTAAAGTTTTGTAGCGCAACTTGTCCAAATTAAATATAATAAAAAGGAGATATTGTAAGTTCGAATTAACGCTTAGTTAACTCATCAAATGTCTTTGCAATTTTTTGCCACATGAGTTACACTTTCAGTCTACATGATAGCTAGATATATATAAAAGGCGAAATGTTATTTTTTACAAATAGATTTGACTAAGGCAAACACTGTTATTCCAAAAATCATTTATATATATATATTATAAATTATATAAGGATGTCACAACATTGGTAAGACCAAAGTTTTTAACACTTAGATTGAAAGGAAAGGATGAGATAATTATTGAATGCTAAAATTTAAAATTAAAGATAAATTATGTGTACCATTAACATTCATTTAATTAAATACTAAATAATTGGCTTTAGGTAATATTTGTTTTTCGGTGGAGCCGTATAATGCTCAGCTTCTAAAAATTACGATAATATATTTATTGGGAATGTTAGAATTGTTCTTCCACCGTTAAATCAAACGTAAATTTAATTGAAGAATTGAAGATGCTCTTATGACTCTCTTAAAAGTTTGAATTGCTACTTCAATGTATCTTGAGTTTATAAATATATTAAATGCTTCCTTTTTTATTTTATAATGGATTATATACTTGCCTTTGACTCACGATTTAAACAATAGGGCACAATTTTGTCCAAATTCAATTTGTTTCAACCCAAAAATAGCAATGTGCCAGCTGAACTATGATTAATTTAGTTAAAAAAAATATTAACAATGCATATGACCAAAACAAAAAATTATATTAATAGTGCAGCCACTGCAGTTATTTAATAGGTGAATCAAAGCATTATCATCACATTTCAAAACGTTATCTGTTTTTTCTCAAATTGTTAGGATCCTTGGCATTGTATATAGGCTCATAAAGGGTATTATTAACTAGTAGTACTATTCTATAGTCAATTATAAATAAAATAACTATATATATTAAAAATAATGGTTAATATTTGCCAAAAAATAAAATCGAGTAATATAAGAGAGGTTAGACTCTTACATTAATGTGAATTTAAGTTTAAATTCTACTAAAAAAGATTATTTATATTTAATATCGATATACCTTAAATAAAATTATCGTTGTAAAAAAATTTAATAAAATAAATAAAATAATTAATTAAATTAAATATGATAAAATTAATTAAGTTTTACTTATATTATAGCTTATAAATTATGATTTTTTTTGCTTTATATTAAAGTTCATTAAGTATTTCAAACAAGCTAGGTTGGATATGAAAGTACGATTATTTGTCATTGAAGGCAACAATATTCTTTAGTGAATGTCCAATTTTCTATTGATAAACATATCTTTTCATTGAAAAAAATATTCACTCGTGCCATAAATTTTAATTTTAAAAATAAGTAAGAAGTCTACAACGTTTAGTTGAATTCAAATCGTTGTTAAAGGACGATCTGTTACAGTCAAAGTGCATGCTGTTCCCTTCTACCAAAATTTAGATTCCTTTACATTCATGCACTCCAAAACCAATACCTTCTCTCTAGATGTGGAATATTTTACCATCTCTACTTTCAACACTTAATTAATTCAACCACTTTTGTTCTCATTCTCTTCAAATAATAATAAATAAAAAGTAGTTATAATATCGCTCCCTAACTTTATACACACAAAGAGAGAAGAGTAGTATATTATACACATGCCCATCTAGTTTAGTACTAGTAAGTCCTATTACCATATAAGATTGAAGAATTTCTACTACTTTTTGTTAAAACTCAACTTTAGTAGTTCCTTGACCAAAAAAAAGTTTTTAACTCATTTAGTGTGACTCTCAACTAATTTCACTAATGTTGCCAAAAAAAATTTAATTGGTAAAAACATGTTATTACAAAAAAATAATTTTCACATGTCATTTCCACTCAGCTATTTCCAATGTTGCAATGTGTGAAAACTCATTCATAAAGATAAGAACTAGATATACATTTGCATCACAATTTCCGCGTTCCAATATGTTTTCTTTTTCAAAAATAAAAGTAAAAATTTGTAGAATTTGCCCAAATTCAGATCTACATTGTAAAGACAATTTTTCCGAACACATGAATAAACTACTTTTGGCAATGGTCTTTGTGTGTGTGAGTGAAAAGAAAATGTATATAAACTTTTTTTTAAAAGTAATTTTATTATATTTGATGTTTTTATTTCTAAAATACTTACTAATTAATGTTATGATAAATTAAGTTATTATAAAAAAATAAAATAAAAAATTATAATTCAGATTATGTAATTACTTTTTAATTACAAAAATTAATTAATTATTATTCTTAATTGGTATTAGTAGTTATTTTTATTTAAATATTTAAGTTATGAGATAGTACGTGTTTATAAAAACATCGTCATGTTATATATTTATTTGTTTATGCGGTGACTAAAATTAGTTTTATAATATTAATTTTAATTAAAAATATATTGAATATAAATTGATATATATGCGATTAGATTTAAGTAAGAATGAATTTAACAGTAAATTTTAACTTAAAAATTATATTTCGACTCAAAAACTGCAAATTATAATCTCAAGTCCGAATCAATTCAAACCCTATAATCAATTATAAAATACTGCCACTCATTTAAATATATTAGAAAGTAGAATAATAAAGGAGATTGTATCTTCAATTGTGAGCATATCTTGAATTTTGATACCTCAAAACTATGTGCATGAATTTTTAATGAAATTTACTATTAAAATAAAAAAATAAAGACTCTTCCCCTAGAAGACCCAAATAAATATATCCTTACATTTGCATGAAAAGAAAAGTGAATCCCAAGGCACTAAAATCACAGCATAAGAGAGTTAGTTTCCTATTGATTCAGTTAAAAAAAAAAGCAGTAAAAGAAAAGGCTAAGAGCCATTTTTACTATGTCATCCCTCTCTCAATCTCAATCTCAATCTCAATCTCAATCTGATAGCACCACTCACACACACCCAAAAAAATAGTCTCTTCTTTGAAACCTATTTTCCTTATGATTTGATCCCTCTCCACTCTCAACACCACACAAAAACCAAAAATGGGTTTTCCCAAAAAGCCCCTCTTCCTTCTTTTGTTCTTCTTCCTCTTCTTAACACCTCACCTCTCTCAATCTTCCTCCGATTACACATCTTTGGTCTACAAAGGTTGTTCAAAGGACACTTTCACAGATCCAAATGGTTCCTATTCCCAAGCTCTTTCAGCACTCTTTGGTTCACTCGTTTCACAGTCCACTAAATCAAAGTTCTTCAAAACAACTGCAGGAAGTGGCCAAACTAGCTTAACAGGTATCTTTCAATGCAGAGGGGATCTCACCAATTCAGATTGCTATAACTGTGTCAGCAAGCTTCCAGTTCTTTCAGACAAGCTCTGTGGCAAAACCATTGCTGCAAGAGTTCAGCTTTTGGGTTGTTACATGTTGTACGAGGTTAATGGTTTTTCTCAAATCTCAGGGATGCAGATTCTTTATAAGACTTGTGGAACAACAAATGCTGCTGGAAGAGGGTTTGAAGAGAGAAGAGACACTGCTTTTTCTGTTATGGAAAATGGGGTTGTTAGTGGTCATGGTTTTTATGCTACTAGTTATCAATCTTTGTATGTTATGGGTCAGTGTGAAGGTGATGTTGGTGATTCTGATTGTGGGGAGTGTGTGAAATCTGCTGTTCAAAGAGCTCAAGTTGAATGTGGAAGTTCTATTTCAGGACAAGTTTATTTGCATAAGTGTTTCATTAGTTTTAACTATTATCCTAATGGAGTTCCAGGGAAACACTCTTCATCTGGATCACCATCTTCTTTTGATTATGCTTCATCTTTTTCTGGTAAGGACTAATGTCCCATTACTCAGAATCAAGAGATAAGATTGATTTGATTTCTGGGTCAGTAAAAAGTTTTCATTTTTTTGAACCAATAGATACGAATGATTTGAGTTTTGGGTCATTAGAAAGTTTTCATTTTTTTTAACAAATATATAAGAATGATTTGAGTTTTGGGTCAGTTACAAAGTTTTCATTTTTCTGAACAAATAAGAAGATAAGAATGATTTGAATTCTGGGTCAATAGAAAGTTTTCATTTTTATTATTGTGTTAAATCACTTTTTGTGTTTGTTCATTTGACATACAAGTAGCTCAATTTTGCAGTAGTAATACAATTCCATAATTTTTTCTGTTTTGAAACATCAATTAAATGGCGCTACTTTGTTAAATACTGTACTTACTTTGTATCAAAGTTTGATTATTAAGTGATGTGTGGCTAAATGATGCAATGACAGGTCAAAATACAGGGAAAACTGTGGCCATAATATTAGGAGGTATAGCTGGGGTGGCTTTTTTGGTTATATGCTTGCTATTTGCTAGGAATTTGGTGAAGAAACGTGAAGGTTGGTGTTATACATTGTTTATATTATTATATGCAATGGAAATTCATTTTATTACTCAGTTTATACTTTGTATTCATGCTTATTCTACATTTTGCAATGTCATTTTCTTTGCACAGATTATTGAGTATAGAAGATGGTTTACTGTGGAGGAAAGATTCTTGTTGAGGTGGATTGTTTCTTGATATTGATATATATCTTTTGTTGGATGAAAGAGATTTGTGGTAAATAGACTTGGAAGATAGAGAAAGAATCTAGGACTGTTCAATGTGGGGACGATTAATTCTTGTAGTTAGGTAAGAAGATTTTGTTGTGAAAAAAAAACGGTGTAATTAGCTCATGAAAGTGAGATTTTTTTTTGTATTAGTACAAGGGAAAAGGATATACCCAGAGGAATGAATGTTTTGTATCAAAATCAAAATTTTGTGCCTATCCCTTTAGCCATGTGAATGATTCTCTTTTTCTTCATCTCAATACTATTGAGTCACAAATCAATTTGCTAACTTTAACTTTTTCAAAAGTTGCATGTTGCCACTCTTCCATTTCCTTTCACCCTCCAATTCAGTGTATGTTTGAATTAATAGTAAATTTGATAAATATTGAAGTTTTTAAGTGTAGATTATGTTAAACTTACGTCGATTGATTCTAAAAAAAAAAATAACTAGCAATCAAAACAAGTAGTGAATTGTTTTGGTTTGTGTGTTGAAGTATGGACAATGACAGATAAAGGAGTTGAAGTTAAGACTCAATATGTAGATTACCGAGGGGAGAAGGAAAAGTGGGCACATTATTTTGGGGGCTTGTTTGTGGCATTATCCTGAAAAGTCTGTTATAAACAAAGACATGGAATCGTTTAGCATGTGAGTCTTTGTTTTTCTCTCGCTTTCTCTTGGAAAATGTTGTTGTTTGGCATATTTTCTGTTTCTTGTCTTAGGACCAAATCGAGGAGGAAGCCTAACAATGTCATAAATGCTACTGGTGTATTTTTTGCCCATGTTTGAGACTAAGCTTAAATCATCTTCAATGAATATGATTTCAACCTTTATCTCTTTTTATAAGTTGTTTTGGATGATTTCACTTAAAAAAAAGATTATGTTTCGTTTTAGTTGTCATTTTAAAATTATTTACACTTACTAAATAGATCAATAAATTTCATTATTTTTATAAAATCATTTGTTTTTTTTTTCTTTCTATAATGTCAATAATTATTTATTATTTTATATTATCTATTTATTTTTTTGCAATAACAAATTAAGAGTATTATTAATAAAATAATAATTAATGTTAAATTGAAATTTGAAAATAATAGCCAAATAGGAACACAAATTTTCTACAAAAGTCATAACTTAAAAGGCACATACGGAGTGTTAGACAATGTGTTAAATTTGTTTTGTTTTTATTTTTATTTTAATTTTAATTTTTAATTTTAATTTTTTTTATGTTTTAATGTTCCAAAATTGCATTTTGATTAATAATTTAGTTAAACCAATGACATCACTAGTTGGTCAATGAATTAAGGGTATTATTTAAAAAAATAAGTCATGGATTTAGTACTATAAAAATTATTTATATTTAAATATAAAAATGTTTTTCAAATGAGGCTTATACATTTACCGACAATTACAAAGGTAGAATCTTCACCTCCGAAAGAAATAGAGAGTTACATTATTAATGTGTTCATAAAGATTCAAGTATGTATCACCACCATTTTAAAATATGTGGTTTCTTATATATATAAAAAAATATTTGTAATGGAGTTATCGATAGATCCCTACTTCTTAGAGGGACACTTTTTAAGTATACTTTGGGTTCTTATCTCATAAGTAAGTGACCCTAGTTAGTATGTCATATCACATTTATATAAATCATCAATTTGTATTCCAACTACGAATTTTTTTTGCGACTATAGTCTATATACTTCTTTCCAACTCTTTCTTATTTTGGTTGATATTGAGTAAGTAATAACTAATGCTAACCTACTTTTCCTTGTCATTAAACTTAACCAACCTTACTGCACCACATAAATTAGCTTCAATGGTGGAAATAATAGATAATCGTTACTTGCTATTAAGAAATTAGTTAAGCATCTACATTAGAGTTGCTTTTAGTTAATTGTGGGTGGAATGTTAATGTTGTTGGGCTATATATCACTATAATATATAAAAGACTATTTGTGAAATATATATAGGGATGATAGTATCGAGACTGATTCAAATTCAAATTCAAATTACAAATTGATAAAAGAAATTGAAAACAATACAAAATTGAATTTATTAAACGCTTTTAGATATTTTTAGTGAAAATCGCTTTAATTGGATTTCATTTTATTTTTTTAAAATCGAATAAAAATGTATATTATAAATTTTAATATTTATTTATTTATTTTATTAATATCAAATATTGCATTAATATATCATTTATGGGTTTTAATTTTTTCAATAATACTTATTAATTTAATTTAATTTTTTATACCATATTATATGTTCAAATATAATAATAATAATTATTATTAATAGTATTATGTAAAGTTAATTTTTAATTTATTATGTTATATTTTAGATCAAACTATTACTTTACCGTGACTTTCTAATATTGCAAAATTTTATATATATCCAATTCACATGTCTCAGTTTTACATTTAATTGGATTATATCAAGTGAAATTCCTTCGTATAGTATATTATATTCTACATGTACCTATTTTGTATGTAGAAATTTTACATATATCCATTTCATGTGTCTCAATTTAGAAATGGAGACATATAAAATGGGGACAAGTTAATATTTTTCAATTATTAAGACTTATTATCTCCACTCTTTCACTTACTCAATTATCTATATGCTTATAAAAAAATTATCTACATGCATATAAAACCAAAAGCAGACAAATTGCTAGCACAAACCAAAGAGAGAGAGAGAGTGAGAGACAAATTGCTAGTCTTTTGCAAATTTAAGGCTTTATAATTTCAAAAATCAAACTGATTATTTTTTTTAGCTTAATCGGAGTTGGACAGCCTATTATTAAGTTTGAAAGTTTGTCCACAAACAGTGAATAGTCTTAGTTTATAAACTAATTTTATAAGAATTCAGTTAAATCAAATAATAGTCTTTACTATTTCAAAAATCAAAATGAAGATTTATTCTTAAGTTTAATTGGAGTGGTCCAACTTTTTATTAGAAAATTACTGTCAGCATCTGACCTCTTCCAGTCCGAAGTGGTCAGTGATACAAAGAAGCGAAGAGGCATTTTTAACAAAGTCTTGGTTGGAGCTAAAGATGCTTTATTTGTATGCAGTAGATTTTCTCAATACTACCTACCTTGTAAGAAGCATAATAAAGTACAACAAACAAAAAACAAAAAACAGAATGGATAATCATGTATGCAACTGTGATTTTTCTTCTTAATTTAAAAGGTTACATAGTTTTAATTTACTATCATTATCAAGTGAGTAGGATGCATCCATGGCCTAAATATATAATGATAAAAAAGAGCACTATCTCATATTCTTCGGTAAATTTTTTTAATTGATGTCAATTTGAAAAAAAAAACATGCTTTAAGCCAATTATTGATATCCCAATTAAAGATTATGTGGATTATTATTTTTCTTTCTATTTGATCATTGACTATGAATATAAAAAAGTTAATGAAGTGGTACTCATTGAACATGAGACAAAGGTAAGCACAAAATTGCTATAATTACAGATTCTTGTATTAACACTGCCGATAAGACACAGTAAAAAATCCAATTCTCAATTTTACGAGTTATAGGGATAGATATATGATATATCTATGATTTTCACTTCAGGTATGATAAGATAAATATGATACTAATTTATTAAATTTATATCGGGTCCTTGGGGTAGCCCCAAAAAACAGCAGAACCCAGTAACTCGTTCAGAAGGAGACACTGTGAAGGCCATTACTTTGGCACCCATGGCTAACACTTTTGAAAAGAAGCATATGTGTGCCATCAGGATGTTCTCACTGCTGTTTTTGATTCAAAACCTCCAACTTTGGAAACACAATAACAATATAAGTAGTCCTCCATAAGATCGACAACATATTGGATAGTCCACATGTTGGTTTCAAAAAGCTCCTCTAAAGTGAGCTTCTTTATAAAATTATCAGGCAACAACAAATCCACCTTTAGATTTTTGTGAATTGAAGTTTCAATTTACATAAACTTCAGTAAATAATGTAGGATTGTTAATCTCACTTTCCCTTTGCAGAAAGTCATGCTTACAGAGAGTCTAGCTAAAGCTTCCCAGACACTTTCACATTGATGAGCACTGAACAGAAAGCCAATGACAGGTCATAAAATTCTGTCCCTTTTTCATAACAAAGTAGCTTCAGCATTGGCACTGCCTCACTGCTCTTTCCAGCTTGCCAAAGTCATGACAGCCAAGATGGCATGCAACGAAACTACATCTACCAACCAGATGATACTGTGTTGAATCGCTGTACCTGACGATGCATACAAACATATGAACCAAATCCTGTAACAGAAAAATAAAGGAAACTGAAGTAACAATGATAGCACATATGACATGGCATTTGCTATAGAGCTGCAATACAAACAATTTATTGAGTTCTCTCACTATCAACATTCCCAGTGACTTGAAATAGAAATAATCAACTTTAGCATTCACATGCAAAGGGGTGCAATAGGAGAAGGCCAGAAGAAAGATTTCCGACCTGTCAACCACAAAAACAGAGGATCGTTGACATCCTTTCAATGGCTTTGGCAAGTCCTGCAAACAAAAGTGAAAAAAAAGACGTGTCATTCAGTTTAGCAAAAGAAAAAATAAATATAATCATAGAGACAAAAAGAAGTAAGGGGTAAAAAAATATTCATATTACCATTGGCATAGATCAACCTTTTGGAAATCGTTTTGGGGCCATTATTTGTCTCGATTTTGAATTTCTGATTACCAAAGCTCCAGCCTCCATTTCATATATTCTAAATTCTTTGACCCCTATTGAAATTAACCCTTGATGATAATCAATAAACAGAACCTCTACCTACCAGTAATTGCCACATGAACATTCGCCATTTCTAAAATGATGAAACCTCTTCCTATCTCTCACAACTATCTCTCGCGCCACTACTTTGGAAATAAACTTGAATGCATTATGGCAGTCTCCACATATTCTTAAATTTTTGAAAACCCGAATTGTAGCTCCTAAAGGAAGCTTCATAATTCCATAAACAACAGCAAGCTTTTCGCTATGGGTAGACAAGGCATTTTCTTTATGCTCAGATTCCATATCATGTAATACAAACTTTGTATCAGGGACATACCCTAATTTCCTCATTTCATGTACCAGTTGCTCCAGATATGTGTACACAGCTTGCACCTCAGGGTGCCTAGCATCATCAACCAAAAAGACATGAACCATATTTTCAACCTCAACCCAACTACAACCAGGTTCTTTTTTCACTCCTCGTTCCCTCATCAATAACCTCACCCTGGCCACTTCATCCCATTGACCTAAAGCAGCATACATATTGGAAAGGATTACGTAGGTTCCATCTTGTTGTGGAATAAGCTCAAGAAGTCGGTCAGCAGCTTGAATACCCAATTCAATGTTACCGTGAATCCGACAACCAGCAAGAAGAGCTTCCCAAATTGGCGCACCGGCCTCGAAAGGCATTGATTTGATTACACTCTTTGCTTCTGAGAACATACCCGCACGACATAACAAATCAACCAAACGGGCATAATGATCCTCTCCTGGGGTAATACCGTAACGAGTACACATTGTATCAAAATAATGGCGTCCTTCTTTGACCAAGCCAGCATGGTTGCAAGCAGTAAGAATTGTGAGAAAAGTTATCCTATCAGGCAATATATCTTCCTTCAACATCTGTTCATAAAGCTCAATGGCTTGGACACCATGTCCATGTTGTGCAAGAGCTGCAATCATGGCATTCCAAGATACTGGGTCCACGTAAGGCATTGTGAGAAACACAGATTCAGCAGATTCGACAACACCACATCTCGCATACATGGTAATCAGTGCATTGCCAGCAGAGAGTCCCGAGTCATGACCCAATCGAATCACCTGAGAATGAATTTGTTGTCCATTGTCCAACGATCCAAGAACAGCACAAGATGTAATTGCCCCAGCATAAGCATAATCACAGGGTTCTAGTCCCTCCGACTTCATCTGGTTAAACAGCTTCAAACCTTCTTCTCCAAAACCATTCTGCGCCAAACCAGATATCATCACGGTCCAAGTTAGCACGTTCCTCTCCGGCATCTCCCTGAAAATAGAATTAGCTTCCTCAATGCGCCTGGCGTTGACATACCCAGACAAAACAGCATTCCAGGAAACAATATCTCTTACAGGCATTTTGTCAAAGACTCTCCTCGCCTCTACCATTCTATCATACTTAGTATAAAAAGTAATCAAAGCATTGTTAACAGACATAATAAAATGCTCCGATGGCTTGACCACTGTCCTGAGAACATAACCATGCACCTGCCTTCCACAGTTAAACATCCCCATCCTCACATTACAAGAAGCACAAGCACTAATCAAACTAGTGTAAGTGTACTCATCCTCCTGAATTCCCATGGAATGCATTCTCCTAAACATGCCAAACGCCTCTTCATACAAACCACGGCGAACATAACCAGAAATCATGGCATTCCATGCAACATCAATCGGGTAAGTCATTCCATCAAGAAGCTCGCGCGCTGCATCAAGATCATCATTCCTCACATAACCAGCAATCATGGTAGTCCATGAGGGTTCATATACCTGATTTTTAGGCACCTCATCAAAAACCTTCCTAGCTGAAGCCATCAACTTTGAAGTGTCCACCAAAGGCGAAGAAGCGCAACAAACGTAGCAACTCAAAAGTGCATTCAAAATAGAAGGTATCAACAATGTTCCCCATTTGATAACCTCACAATGTAGCATTTGACAATGCCATTCCTCATCAGCTATAGAGGAAAGAGCGGAAAGCACACTGGAGAATGTAAAAGGATCAGGTAAAAAGCTCAGTCTTTTCATTTGGAGGAAGAGTTTAAGAGCAGCGTGGCCATCGTTGCTGTGAGAGTAAGCGGTGATCATGGCATTGTAACTGACGGTGTCGCGGATGGTGAGTGGTGTGGTGTTGAATAGTTCTTGGGCGAGTTTGATGTTACCAGAGGTGGAATATGCAGAGAGAAGGGTGGTTCTTGCGACTATGTCTGGTTTGGGAATTTTGTCGAACAGTTTACGTGCGTAAGTGATGTTGGAGGATTTGCAGTAGATGTTGATGAGACGGTTTAGGATGAAAGTATTTGGAGTGAAACCGGAAGTGATGATGTGTGCGTGGATGGCACGTGCGAGGGTTTGGGTGGTTGAAGTGTGGGTTAGTTGGGTTAAGTAACGGTATGCCATGTCGCGAACGTCCATGTTTTAGTTGTTCTTGAAAATGAAACGCGACACGACACTACCTCATGAAAAGCAAGGGAAGTGATTTTGTCACGTCATAGGGTGTGAGTGTGGTACGAGGATTCTTTTACGGCGCTAGTATCCGTTCGAGTTGGGATTGTTTTTGAAGATGCACAAAACCAATAGTAACTTCTCAGAATTGAATAATCATATGTGGCACCTCTTTATTACGTGTTCAATTACCGAAGAATGTTGGCCGATTCTTTTAAACAATATTGTTTTACTTTTTTACATTGGAATGAACTAATATTATAGCTCTTTTTGTCTTTAACTCTAGGGAGTATTTGACGCGCAAAAAATGAAAAATATTGAGATTGCAATATTTTGTCTTTCTCATCAGATTAGGAAAAGAGAACATAATGTTCTATGTGATTGGATTACAGCGAATAAATACGTTGAAGTTGTGAAAACTAGATCTCATAATTCAGTCCCCTCGCACATTTTGATAAACGTAATGCTTCCAACAAAAAACATTTTTTGGTATGTGCATTTGTGATATCCATGACAAATTTGTTCAAATTAGACCAGTTTGAGTTATTTACCTACAAATCTTCTTTGTACTATTCGTTAATTGATAGACTTGAGTCTTCAACATGTTATCTTTCAATTAACTAGTTAGAGATTATAAATTGTTTATACGAACATTCTGACCATATCTCTATATCTGTGAACATAGTACTATTGTGAAATCTTACAAACTTGTTTTTAATTTATTTATAAACTATAGTGTTAGTTTTACTAAGTACTTAACAAATAGTGTACTTCCTTGTTCATCAAGAACAACAACATTTATAACTAATTTTCAATTTTTTTTTTATTATCTGCCACTTTATTTTCCAATTGATTTTAAATAAAACGCTTTGAATAATTATGATAGATGAACATATAAAATTGTTTTGTACTATCAAATATCAATGTACAACTTTAAACTATCTACTAAGTGGTAAGTACCTTCTTTTTATAAAAATTGGAACAAGTCCACTACTATGCTTTTCAGACAGTTGAGAGGAAATCAGGAAAGGGTATGGAGTAATTGTAAAAAATTGAAGCAAAGATCGTGATTGAAAAACAACATTCGAAATGTATTCTATACTCTAGATGTCTATCTCTTTATCTCAACGAGTCAAAAAATAAAATAAAATATTCTATTTCAACCACAAGATATTTTTCTTTAACTCCCTCGTATATCATGACAATCAAACAATAATATTAGACATGTGTTCAGTTATGAACAATTATGTGTGATATTTTTAAGAGTTCAAAAGCAAATAAAAATAAAAATAAAATTTAATAAATGATATTCCTTCCTATTCTATGTATAAAAAAATGTTTGGAGACTTTTTATATAAGAAAAAGTCAATTTTAAGATGTACTAGTATTAACTATTATTTTACTATAAAACTGCTATTCAATGTTCAATAAAAATTGACATAGTACTATTTCCAAGTGGTTTTCACCATTTTCGAAGAGCATTTAACATAATGTTATTGGAATAAACTATAGGTGTTATAGCATTTATTTATTTTATTAGTCTTGGGTGATTGAATAATATTTTATTTTTTTTATTGATTGTTAGGTTGACTTTGCATAGAATTTTTTTTGTTAGTAGGTAAAATAATAAATACTATTTTAAATTTACATAAAATTTTGAATTTAAATTCAAAATATAATTTTT
>JBBPBS010000968.1:28430887-28452358 GCA_037974835.1 Cicer judaicum
GTCATATTTTTTGCTTCCAAAAAAAAAAACCTTTTCATGTATAAGAATCAATCAACCACAAAAAAAAGAACACCAAAAAAAAATATTAATGGCATAGAATATTCAGGCTATTTTTTTTTTGTTCATGTATATTTAGATATAACAAAAAATATTGAAGGCTCCAAAAAAACTTTGTATGCATATTTAATTAAAATATTTTACATATAAAAAAAATGTAATTTAAATAAAATTATAAATAAAATATTATTATTACTACTGAATATATTTGTATTTTTTTATTTATAAATACCTTATTTTAGAATTTATTAAACTTCAATAAATATTAATCAACACGGTGTCTAACAAGCTGAAATTCAGTTTTTTGTGAAGTAAAAAATGGGTGAAATTGAGACAACAATCAGCGACAGTCGCAACAGAGGATGAACTGTGGGTTGGGAAGGATTATAGAGAAAATTAAGGCTGGTATAAATGTCGAAAAATTTAAATAAAGCTCGTGCACTTATTTTAAAAATGTTTTTAAAGATATATTTTATAAGTATTGAATTCTTGTTCATCTTTTCTACTTTTTATATCTGTGTGATGTTAGATTGATTGCAATGAATGAATTAATACTATTAAAATTTATTTTCCTCCTGGTTTCCGTTTTTTTTTAAATGGGTTTTGCTAGTTGACTTAATATTTTTATAATCCATTTTTTTTCTTCAACTACAAACATATCTTTATTTGACAACAAAAAAGTCATAGAAAAAGTTATTAGAAAATGAGAGATCAGCCACTATTCATAACTTCTTCCATGGTCCAATTTTATGGAAGTATAGTATGACAAGCAAAAGATAATAAAATTTAGGGAGAACTTTGCCACTTGCAAGCAACATTTAACAAGTTACATAAATCTTTTAGATAAAACTTGCAATGCAAAAGCGCTTGAGAATTAGAAACTCATACGCGTATAAAATTTCTCCTTGATGTTTGTGTTAAATGAGAGAATTTTTATTCAGTTCATAATTCTATTTGGAAAAATCAAAAAACGAGTTCATAATTTATAAATTATAAATTCTATTTGATAATAATAGTTTAAAGTAACTAATTTATTTTAAAGTAACTAATTTATTTTAAAGTAAATAATTTATAATAGTTTATGAGTTTATAGTTATTTTAAAGTAATTAATTTATTTTTTTACTTTAATTTAAAATAAATAAAATAGATAAATAAATAAAAATATATATCAGTTTGAAATTTTTTAAAGTATTAAAAAGTAAATTTTAAATGATTAATTTTAAAATATTTTAAATATAAATTAATAAAAATAAATTTAGTTAATAATATCCTTTTATGTAACTTTGTATTTTTAAACTAATTGAAACACTCGATTAATTTGATAACTATCCACAATAAGCTAATTTTACCAAGGGGTGAATTAGATTTTAAATAATTTTTTAGTTATATTAGATATCTTCTTCTTTTCTCTTCAAATTCTCTCAAAATAAAAGAAAAATAAAAATTATTTGAAGATAGATTTTACTAATATCTTCTTTTAAATGTTGAATAAATTATTTATAATTTAAAATATATTTATTTTTCTCGTGTCTCTTCCACCTATCTTGAACAAAACACACCATAAACTTAAATCACGAGATAAAAATGAACTACAATATACATTTAAATAACATTTTGAGGATTTATGGTAATAAATGAAAAACCAATTACTCTTCAGAAAAAATGAAATTTTTAAAGCATATGCAAACAACGTAGAAACAAGTTCGATCAATAAAAATTGAACAATATTTAGAGAGTTAAGTTTATACACTACAATTTCAATTAAATTCTAATTTAATGTCGTACAAAACAACAATCAACTCCTAAAATGATTAAACCATTTTATTTACTTACTTTTTGCAACGAGGATTAATAATTCAGCATAAATGTTATTACTATAGCCAATGACAATGAAAATCAATGATTCAATGTTCATTTCTATATCACATTAAGCCACCAAAACCAAGTGATTTTCAACAGTGTTGCCATCAACATTGAGATTCGTAACCTCTTTCTTAAAATCATGTCAAGACATCATCCTATGCTCTCTATGATGAATATGAAATGTGTACAAATTTATAATTAAAGAGTTTAAAAAATCAAGAATTGAAATGAGTGTGAAAATCAAGAAACATTATTTACCAATACAAATGGAATTGCTAGTTTTCCACACTCATCAAATCCAAAGCAGAGACTAATAGTTATTACACGGTTAAATTCTAAATCCTAAAAGTCAAATGTATTCAAATTTAAGTGTGATAATAACCATTAATCTCTGCTTGTCAATAAAAAATATTGACAACTGTCATGTTTTTAGGCTTAACATATTAAATATTAAATTGAATCTAAAAATAATACAAAAGATAATAGGAAAAACATTTTAACTTAGTCAATAAAAAGAAAAAGCTAAAGCTTAAATAAATATTAAATAAATAAGGAAGATGATGATGACATTCTTTTATAAATAAATAAATAATAAGTTGAATAGCTCAATTGAATTAAACTAAAAGGTTAAAGTTCATTCACAACAAAAAATGTGATACAAAATGATTAAATAAAATTTTAATTCTTATAATTTTTTTATACTTTTTAATACTATAAATATGAAAGTTTTTATAAAATTGAAATAAATGATACTCTTAGAGATTAAAAAATTCATACTTTTTTTACAAAACTTAAAAATAAATTACAATAATTTAATCTAAATTAAAAATTTATTTAACCCTAAAAAAAAAACCCACAAAGAAAAAGCGTTGAATGTTCAAAAAAGAAATAACTTAAATATTGGGTGGCGTTAGTCAAAAGGCAGGAATGAAGACGATCGTAGGAAGTGAAGGCGCAGGTGCAACCAACGCGGGAAAGGAATCAATCATTCTTTCAGCTCTCACCCAACGCCTTCTTCTTCTTCTTCTTCTTCTTCTTCATCATCATCATCATCATCATATTAACAACATCATCGGCTTCTGTTTGCTGGACATATTCTGAGTGACCACCGTTTGCAAGTAAGTTCTTTTATTGAATTTATTTTTCTTTTTGTTGCCACTTTTGCTGAAACGAACATGATTTTATTGTTTTGTTTGGAACTTAAATTGTGCAGTGTATTCAAAGGTGAAGTTAAGACAGGAACAACATAAGGTTCAGAAAGATGAATACGATGATGTACGAAACCTTGGTTTGAAAGCTTTCCTTTCTTTATCCTTCCATTCTCCCACTTCTCCCGGTAATTCTATTTTACAATCAATTCTCTTACTTGTCAATTTTTTTCCTTTTTTTTTAATAGTCAATATTGGTACATCTAAAGTGAGACAATAAAGGTTCATATTTCAATATAATCATTATTTATTATTTATTATTTATTACTTATTAGACATTAATATCAACCATTTTATTTATGAAATGTTCATATCAGCAACTTCTCCAAATTCAGTTTTTCACCTTAGAGGAGCCGCTCTGATTTATTGACATAATTTTATTATTTATCATAGAAATAGCTTATACATAAACTTAGTTATATAGTAAGCACTTTATTAAGTTGTTTAACCCAACAACTTATTTCCATAATCCTTTTGCCTAACAGCTTATACTTTTCTTTTGTAAGAGTAGGTATATGAGTTTTTCAGCCTTTGACATCAATTTCTTACATTCCATAGTTGTTCACCCTGGTGGAAGCTTATGATCTCCCCATACAAACTTTTCATACTGAAGTCCATAACATGCATAGGGTTTCTCCTTTTATGTGGCTTAAGTATATATGAACTCACACTAGTTGCTCAACTTGTTCTTCAATTTGGTCAAGGATGATATTTACCTTAAAACCAGGAAACTTATTTGAAGCAATAATTGTGGGAGTAATCACATGAACATGCCATGCCACTTTTTTCCTTTGTTGTCCATTTTTTTAGTTTGTTTTCTCCATCATTTGGGGCTGTGTATGAGAATGAGAGTGTGATTCGTGTTTTATAAAATGCAATATTGACATCATTATGTTGAACATTTTCATTCATTTAGTTGTGTTTATAATCTGATTAGCATTTAGTGTTGTGCCTTGTTATCGTTCCGACTCCATTTACTGATACAGAGTCACCGTTTTCTGATTTTTCAGTAAAAAAACACAAAGTTGTTTCTATGCCATTTATTGTCAAAGTACCAAAGTGTTATGTGCCACAAGTACCAATTCCAAGAGTACCTGTGACCGATGATATTGGTAACTGCAGTTTTGCATCCGATTCTTCTGGATCTGCAGGACCAGAGAAGGATGGAGATACTGATAATGAGAGTAAAGTAAATATTATTGTCAAAGTACCGAAGTGTTATGTGCCACAAGTACCAATTCCAAGAGTACCTGTGACCGATGATTTTGGTGACTGCAGTTTTGCATCCGATTCTTCAGGATCTGCAGGACCAGAGAAGGATGGAGATACTGATAATGAGAGTAAAGTAAATATTAGAGCCGATTTCATTCCACGAGTATCTTTGTCTGAAGATTTTGAGGACTTCAATTTGACATCCGATTTGTCAGGACCAGGGGGACTAGAGAAGGATGGAAAATCCGAGAAGGATGGCAATAGTGATGATGAGAATAAAGTAAACATTAGAGCTAGTTCAATTCCACGCCCTCGTGCCGTCGTTTCTAGTCCTGGTAAATCTCATATTTCAACATATTTCTGTTTATTTAGTTATATTTAGTTATTTACCAGTTTCTTTTTGCAATTTGAATGTCTAATTATAACTAAAGGTTGACAAAGAGATGGAGATCATAGAAACAATTACTCCTATGCTTTATATCATAGATAACAGTGTTGTGGATATACTTGCTGTTAAAGATCCTTTAGAAAATATGGAAATAATTTTTATGTTCAATAATTTACTAAGAGTACTTTCAGAATGAGTTTCGTTAATATAACATTTAGTGAAAGGTTATTGAGTTTCGTTATTTGTTATATTCATTAATTTACTATACGTAATTAACCAACCATTTTGTTGTCGAATTTTGATTTAAAAAATAATCCAAATCTACATGGATAACGGCACCAATGATAGAGTTTAACTAGCCTAGTTGACTGGGGTAGAGATTACTTCGAGCACAACTTCAACTTCTGCCAAGCCAAGGAGTATGCCTCCTTTTCTTTTCAAGACTCATTTCTTTCTGGAAAACTCATTAGTTTTAAATCAGTCTAAAGCTTGCTCATCAGAAGGATAGAACGATTATTGTATGTAGCAGGCTGGTTTTCCATCATTCTATTTGAAATCTAATGCAAATGAATACATGAAATATCATTGTGATCAAAATTCCAAGAATCACTTGGACAATCACTTTTCGTTCACATGAATTGCAGAGTTTGCTTCAAAACCTATATGGTATGCATAAACTGAGAAGAGAGGCTCTTAAAAAATATTAATAGCCAGATTAACAGGGTTCTAATTTCTGATTCACTCATAAGAAACCTATAATATTTTTAACTATTACTTTCACTTCTAGCTGATACAGAAGAGAGTGCGCAGAGAATGTAATGCTTTAACACAGTTTGATATTTGTAATTATTGAAAGCACCACCAATTATGCTGTATTCTGAGTCAAGTTTCCTCATTTTGCATCTATTTTCTGATTCTGATTCTCTGATATGACCTTAAAGTTCTGTCTTAATTTTGTATTCAGAAAATGACATATTGATTGGGAACCGAAACAAGATAGGAAATGGAAGACGACATCCTGCTTTGAAGAACAGTACTGTTTTGCCAAATAGACATTCACAAGCTCAATGTAAAGCGGAATCACGCGACACTACTGATATTCCTCCAGATTCAAGAAAATGCGCTGAGCCTAAGTCTAAAGATAAAATTGATCCTGTAGGAAAGAAAAAGGTGCATAAAGGTAGCATCAAAACTGAAAGTTTACACAGGCACTGGAGGTTTTAGTTTTCTTCTTTATAATTTAGGAGCACGACAAGCTACCAATTGGTAGCAAAAATATATTAAGATCTTTATCTAGGATTAGTTTCTCTCCCAAGGAAAAAGAAATTAAAGAATAATAATATAGTGCATGTTTAATAATTCAGCACCAATTTTCAATGTTTACTTGTGTGGATATAAGATTTTTAAGCAACAAGCCAATGCCTGAGCTATTATATACTTTCTTTTGCTTCATATATGATTTTTTTTCTTTCTGTAAGATTGATTTAGGAAAAAGAATTCGATGTCTGGTATCTTATATATCAGTGCTTCATGGTAAGCCATGTGTATAAAATGAATATCTTGTTATGTGTATGTGTATACTAAGGGACTGTTTAACTAGTTCCACAATTTCATGCACGCTGCTCACTTTATCTGTATGATTACTAATCGTTATGATTAGTATTTCATAGAACCTAGCTGGATAAAAAACTCAGAGACAATAGCACTGATTCATTAGTAAATTACTGATTCTATGGCGTTGTAAAAGTAATATTCATGCTGCTAAATTATGCTTTAGATTAATTTTAGGACTAAATCACTCTATTAGACCTCCCTTCTAACCATTTTTTGCTGCATTGTCAAAAAAGATGATAAAAATAAAAACACTACTGATGATCAGAAAACTTTTATGCAAATAAAGTTGAGTTTTATTGCATTTTAGTTTATCTCTTTTGACTGATGAGTTTTTAGGATCTTTAAATAATTTTTACTCAACATAGTCTCATTGTTTTATAATTTTTAGAATCAAATCGTTTGTCGGTTCACATAAAACTAGGTCTTTAAATATATGGTTGAATGTTCGATTTTTGGTCTGTGTATGAAAAAATATTTATTGACATATATCAACTTTTTAAATAAATTTTAATATTAAGAGGGTTAATCCACAATTTTCGATTAGGAGATACCAAAATGTACTAAAATAATTGGTGTATGATAAATTTAGAATTGTAAACAATTTATACGATATAGAATATGCAAAGTGGCAAACATTAAGATTATTTTGTAGAAAGTGAAATTAGGGTTTCAAATAAGAACAACTTTATAATTGTTTGACCTTAGATATAATTTCATATCTATGGTAATGAATTTAAAACAATTTAATCAATTTAATTTTTAAATATATTAAACAAATTATTTTATAAATCTAAAAAATCTAAACCCGGCCAAAAGAAATGATTATAATAATTAAAGAAGTTAATAACTAAATTTAAATAAAAATTATTTGAGTACTTTTTATTTAAATTTAGTTTTTAAGTTTTTTTTAATTAATTAGATCAAGTCCACTTTTGGCCTTTTTTTTAGTTTTTAAAATCTATAAAAAAATTATTTAATATGTTTTTTGTGATATAATGATTGTATATATTTTTTTTGAACACTTACATTCAAAAATATTTTTTTTTGAAAATTATTTTGGTTTCAGAAAAAGATGTTATTGACAATAATAATTAGAGTGCAAAAGAGACGTTCTAACCAAGTGAATTGACTCAAGTGATTAATGAATTTCAATTAAAAATTAATTATTTAGAATTTAAAATTTTAGATAGAATAACTATTTATTAGATTTAACTTCTTAAGTGAAGTCTGATTTACTAGAGTATCATTTCTTTGAAATTATAGGGTTAAAACCAAAAAAGAAAAAGAGACATGACAAATTTAATTATTTCCTAAAAACTTAACATGATACTGGACAAATACAATTGTCTTAATTTGCTGAGAACTGATTATAATTAGTATAAATTAAAAAAAGCTATCAACTAGTATTCAGCAAGCAGCTGCTTATGGTGAAAGATTTACAACTCTATCCATACAAAAGTTGTAATATAAGAGAAGAGGGTCTGTAGTTAAATTTGTTATTCTAAAAATAAGAAGAAAAAATCAACAAAAAATGCAATAACTATGAGCTAATCTTGCTGCTTCCTCTATTAATTGTGTATCCTTTAACTAGGATAATTTATTTGTGGCTATTCTAACGAGCTGTCGTGAAAAGTAGCAACAATCATGGCCTTTTCCGCAGAAGATTAATTGAATCTGGCTTTGCCTTTGAATTCAGTTTTCATTGGCTTCTGTTTCCCAAAGAAAACATGTATATGCTGCAAGAACATTGCTGAAGAAACAAAAGTGTTATAACACTTGCATGTTCTATCTAAATTATTTTAGTAAGTTATTTCTTTTCTAATTCAGAATTTTGCAATTTAAAGACACGGCGTTTCACTGCAGGTAATCTGTTTGGATTGACTTATTTTATCTTATCTACTTACATAAGTACTTATGAGACTATATTGCAACGCTTATGAAAACAGCTTATGTCATGTTCATAAGCTGTTTTCAGCTTATTTTCATAAGCTCGCCTGAATTGCTTAACAACTTATATCAAAACAATTAGACTTTATTTTATCTTTTGTTATAGAAATAACTTATGCACAAACGTTTATATGATAAGTGTTTATGTTATAAGCGCTTAATTGGTCACCAATGAATTTCAATTTTTTTTGTTTTGTTTTAGCATTAATTAATAGGAATCTGAAGTAACAACATTTTATATATCTCAAAGATGTGTCACAAGAATTATACCTATCTTCAGGGGTAGCCTGAAGTGCTTGTTCAAATAAAGACAAAGCTTTGTCCTGATCGTGATAAAGTTCCCACTGTAGTTTAGCAAATTCTGATATTATTTCACCGTCGTGGGGAGCAACTGAGATCGCTCTTGAGTAGTAATCCTTTGCTGCTTCAATATCACTGTTTGACTGTACATTATTTTAAGGAATGCAGTTTTATAAGCATCAAACACAAAGTAATAACATGTCTATAATCATGTGAGTATCCTCATTCCTCACCTGTATCTAAAGGATTTTCCTCACAACAAAACCCAAGAAAATGGTTTATGAGAGAAAGAACAGAAAAACAAAAGCAAAAAAATGACTCTTCTGTCAAAATATTATGAAAAAGCAAGAAGCGTTCAAGGGTTAGTGAGCCTATATCACAATTTAGATTTAGTATAATCTGTACATATTATGGTTAGAGGCTGAAATTTGCTTTGGTGTTGAATCAGGCCTAACGTTATACATTCCTAAAAGATGTGTATGCACCTTGAACATAAAAAAGTTGAAGTCTCACCTGAAACAGAAACTGAGCATACTTTTTCAGAAACAAAGGATTGTTAGGATTGTCATCAACCATCTTCTTCAAATAATCTGCATCATTACTCTCTTCATTGAAATTAGCCGCTGTAAGATTCTCTGCACCATTTTCTTCTTTTGAGGTCTTGACAGGTCCAGTATCTTGTTTTTCCATGTCATTCTCATCATCTTCTGTTTCCCAGAGAAAACTAGCATATGCTGCAAGAACATTGCTGAAAAAGATGTTACATGTTTACTGTTAACTTTTATTCATGAAAACTCAACATTTTGCAGGTTCAAAGAGATGATTCCAGTTTCTGCAGACTACAATAAGGTTGAAAAACTAGTTTTAGACCAGTACTAACTCAAAATATCATGGAAGTGTTCAGTGTTGTTACCTGTCTTTAGGAGCAGCTTGAGCTGCGCGTTCAAAATAGAACAATGCTCTATCTCTGTCACGATGATTCTCCCACACCAGCTTTGCATAGTGCATCAAGATATCACCATCATTAGGATCAGCTAGAGTAGCACGATGAAAGTACTCCTCAGCATCTTCAAGTTCCCCCTTACCCTATCAGTAGGTGTATTAAAAAATTAGCATATGAGAAACAACTAAAAGAAACATCATATTAGTCAATGAAACTAAAACTGTTGATCAAATAAAATATGTAAAATGTGTTTCGGATTATCCTGAAACCAAGTCCAAATGTGTTTCGACGTGAAAGCTACAACTTGTAGCTTCAATATTGTTGTGCGTTTGTTTACTTTCAATGCGGATCCAAACATTCATGTAATTCTTCTAGAAACATTCTCAATTCTTCTATCAGTCGGTTAACTAAAAATAAAGTTCTCCCAGACTCCCAGTGTTTATGAAATTTTATCCAAACCTAGTGAAAACTTTGTTGTTCTAGTAAATCAATACCGTTTAATTAGTTCTACTAAGCATGTAGAAGCAAGCAAGAGTTCTAAAAAAATGTAAGCGACTGCAATCTTGGTCATAACTAGTTTTTTTAGTCTCTGCAACTGTAATGCAGTTGCGATTGAGGCCACATCAGCCATATTTGACCGCAATTCTCCACAATATAAAAGATTGCGACCTGACCACGACCGTTACCTCAATTTGAAACCATGGATCAACCATGCGTTACCTCATTAATATGTAGCTTTAGTTCCTGTGGAACTTACTACATCAATTAAAGGTTCAACCCTTACCACCCATATCATCCAAAACTAAAACCTTCATCTATTCATTCAAAATCAAAATATATATCTTCATGAATTGAAGAACATGCAAAAATACCAAAAAGCTGAATGATAAAAACCAGTTTCATCAGTACCATGTGAGTCAACTAATTGCCAAATACTCTCCCATCACTATTATAACCAAAAAAAAAAAAAACTAATACTAATTTGGTTAAGTGTAATTAATCTTCCAGATTTTAAGTAAAACATTAGTCAAGATTTACTAAATTGTCCATTTTTAATGTGGAACATTCAAATATCCCTATTAAATGTGTTTGAGACTTTTTCTTCTTGTTCTTATAATAGTGACCAGATCTAGTAAGAAAGAAGAACCCTAAAACATATAAACAACTCACTTGTAAAAAATGTGCATATTTTTTCAAAATCAAAGGATGTGAGGGATAACCATCAACCATTCTCTTATAATACTCTTCAAGATCCTCACTTTGATGCAAATTATGAACAAATATATCATCACTAATAAGATTACTATCAGAGACAACTTCACCGCCATCAATTCCAAGCCCTGCTGCAAGATACATAGGAGGAGTAGCTGGTCCATCATCATCTTCTTCTTCTTCTTCAACAGTCAAATTCTGAATCCCAATTGACCAATCAATTTCATTCTCATTTTCATTCTCTGCTTCCTCAATCAAATCCATCTTGTTCCTTTCAAAGCTAAACTCAGCACTACCAACACTGGATTCCAAACTCAAAGCAGTTATTTTCAAAACATGTTCTGGGTGGTTGTAATCATGATCAACATGAGATTTGTTGTATATTTCAAATGATGGAGATGAACGCAAGGTTGAATGAAAATCGTGTTCTGTTGATGTGTTGTTGGGACATTGAAACTCATCCATAGTGCAGCGACAAGAAAATAGAGATATAATATAGTTTAATATTTGTGAGTATAGAAATCAGAAATGAGGTTTTAATAGTGCTTATAAAGAAAGGTCTGTGTTTGTTGATGATAATGATATTGCTAGCAACGTTACCAAAATAGACAAAGTTAGTGAGATATCAAAAAAAATGAGAGTTTCAAGTCGTTCTGCATTGCATTATGCTCCAACCTCTTATATATTACTCTATCTTTAGCAAGACAGTTTTTTTCTTCTATTTTTCTATTATTTACTTATTTATTTATTATTGTTATTATTATTATTATTATTATTTTATGGATCAAAATGTCAAGTATATCATTTTTTGTTTTGTCTTTTCAATTACATCAGTTTTTATCAATTTAATTTTCTTTTATAAATAAATAAGAAAAATGGAAGTAAATAATAATGGAATTAGATCATCTCCATCCACACAATCAAATTGATAAAATATAAATTGATTTTTTCTCAGATCCACTATTTATGGTCAACATAAAAAATATTATATTATTTAATGTAATTTCACATCATTAATAAATATGTTACATTGTCGTAAAAAAAAAAGCTTAATATTATATCATAGTGAAGGACATCAACAAATTTCAAATTTTTAAGAAATTTGTAAAATTAATATAACCATTAATTATGCGAATATTTATTTTTTTAAATAATGATAGCATATAAAAAATTAAGATATAATTTTCTATTACTTTTTAAATAGTTTAGTAATTAGATTCATACACCTTAATTAAGTGCAAAGAAATAGAATATCTAAATTCGAACTCAAACTCTTGCAATCAATATCGTTACACCTATCAATTGAGTTGTACTTACGAAATATAAATTATTAATCTAATGAAAAATTTTATATTATATTTAAATTACGAGAAACTTTCACTCCTTTAAATTAAGTTGGAATAAAAATCCACGTTTGTAAAAATAAAAGTAACAAAGTTATGTACCCTCGAATAGCTAGTTTCAATTCCATAGCCTTGCGTATAAAAATCATTTAAATTTCTTAGCGACAAGTGAAATATTTATAAGTAAATAGCATATTTATAATTTGACTACTATCCTAAAACGTTGCACACCTAAAGCTGATTTTAGGTTTCAGATTCCAGTTATGGAAGGCAAGAAGAACGTGATTATGTTAAAGAAGCGTAGGATGAAAGTCTCCCATCACATGAAAGTAGTCTACATTGGGAATATCTACTAAAACATGTGAAATACATTGGTTGACTTAATAATATTGTGACAACATTATCTCCAATCCATATAGGCACATAAACGTAGTGTTAGGAAAAATTGTATCTAAACTCTTCCATCTCCTTTCTCAACAACAACTTCAATTTGTTGACTTCTTAACTTACTATCCTAAGTCTTAACTTACCCCCAGCCTGTGGGAATTAACGAAAAAGCTAAATCCTAGAACTCTAATTAATAGCATTTTAGCCAAATAAATTTTTTTATTTACAAAAGGATGAATCACCTTTATTAATGAAAACGTGGCAGTAATTTACATTTAGTGATAGAATTTAATCTCATAAGTAATAACTGTTCCACAATCGGACGGTACGGTCTGTAATACAATCTGTCATAACTTATGATCACAACAGAGATATTGTTTAGTTTGTTAATAATATTGTTGAGCCACAAGACAGCGTTTGGCAAAAATCCATTTTTCCATGTATATCCCAAAAGAGAGAAAATAGGAAAAAATAAATAAAAATGGCAAGGGCAACGAAAAGAACGGGAAAAACAAACGCACGAGAAATAAAGTAAGAAATGATTGGGTGTCAGTGACGAGGGAAGGACGAAATGACAGCAAAGACCTTATTATTTTCCATGCAATTTTCTTCTCTGTCTTCATTAGACCCAAAAAATAAAAACACCCCCCCTCCCCTCTCTTTCATGTCACGCCCTCCCTCGTCGTCCTCCCCCCGGACGACCACGAGTGGCACCCCTTCCACCGTCTTGAATCGTACCCTCCATTTATCTTCTCTTTTCTCTTTTTCTTGGTTCAAAACCCTCAAACGTTCCAAAACTTCTGATAAGCTTTACAAAAAATACGTTAGATCATACAAACTCAAATAACAATTCTTATTCTCATTAATAAATAAAAATGTCTCAAGTATTGGCACCGTTCCAATTATTGGAACTCAATGTTATATCAGCACAGGATTTGGCTTCCGTAGGAAGAAACATGAGAACCTACGCGGTGGCTTGGGTTCATCCTGATAGAAAACTTTCCACACGTGTGGACACACAAGGCCACACCAATCCAACCTGGAATGACAAATTCGTTTTCCGCGTCGACGATGAGTTTCTCTACAATGACACTTCCGCTATCATGATTGAGATCTACGCTTTACATTGGTTTAAAGATATCCACGTCGGCACCGTTCGTGTCCTCGTCGGAAACCTCATTACTCCTCCCTCTAGACCTTTTCACAAAGACAATGCTCCCCTCGGTATGCGATTCGTCGCTCTTCAAGTTCGTCGTCCTTCCGGTAGACCTCAGGGGATTTTCAACATCGGAGTAACGGTTCTTGATAGTTCCATGCGGAGTATGCCACTTTATACGCATAATGCCTCCGCCGTTGGTTACCGTCATTTAATGGGAGAGAAAGATGCGTATGATAGCCATAATCATCTCAGTCCTCATGTTTTCGCCGCCGGTGGTGGTAAACCTGGGCTCCGACGAACGAAAAGTGATTCGAGTTCTGTTATTGCTTCCGAGGCTGTTATGAGACACCAACGCGCTATGATTAATATGGAAAGAGCTTCTTCTGCGATTTCTGGTTCTGAAGTTAACGATAACAGGGTGAATAAAAATAGGAAGAAAAAGAAGAAGAAAACGTCGTCGTCGTCGTCTCAGACTAGTTCTATAATCAGCGGTGATTCTGGTAGATTTACGAGTTCTGTTCTCAGCGATGCGGTGGTTCCGTGGAAGGTTAAAAATGGAAAAGGTTCTTCTCCTTCTGATGTACACGTGAAACCGCCACCGCCACCGTTTAGCTACGAAGAACAACACGGCAATAATAATAATAATAATAATAATAATAATAATAATAATAATAATAATAATAATAATAATAATAATAATAATAATAATGAAAACGAGATACATCACAATCATGATAATGATCATGAACATGAACATGATAGTAAGAATGATACTGATGATAGTCAGAAGGAAGTTTCGTCTGTCAATACTGTTTCTGACGATGCTACAACGGATACTGATGTCAGTGAGAAACATAACAATGCTTATCAAGTTAATGCTACGCCAAAACGTCAATTTCCACCCTCTCCGGCACCTCGGCCGGCAGAGTATAAGAACACTCCAAAGCCAAAGTTTATGAAATCTCCGACAATGCCGGAATATAGGAACTCTCCCAAGCCACATTATAAGAATTCTCCCTTGCCGGAGTATAAGAGCTCTCCTAAGCCACAATTTAAGAATTCTCCAATGCCGGAGTATAAGAACTCTCCTAAGCCGCAATTTAAGAATTCTCCAATGCCGGAGTATAAGAACTCTCCTAAGCCACAATTTAAGAATTCTCCAATGCCGGAGTATAAGAATTCTCCGATGCCAGAGTATAAGAATACTCCAAAACCGCAGTATATGAGATCTCCGACTATGCCGGAATATAAGAACACTCCTAAGCCGCAATATAGAAACTCGCCAATGCCAGAGTTTAAGAACTCTCCTATGCCACAGTTTAGGAATTCGCCTATGCCGGAGTTTAAGAACTCGCCTATGGCACCAGTTAGGAATTCTCCAATGCCGCAGTTCAAGAATTCTCCGATGCCGCAATTTCGAAACTCACCAGCGGTTTCAAAGTTCAACCCTGCAATGGGATTCAGTGGTTCTCAAAGGGGCACACCGATGCATCCATTTGGGAAAGTTAACGGTGCGTTTGAATACGCGACGCCAATGAGGTCCAACTTGGCGAACATGAGGCCGGTTATGTTGACAGAATCGGAGCTGGGACCATCTCCGTCAGAGGTTGCGGCGGCAATGGCAAGGAAGCCAATGATCGACGAGGGGGATAATTCAACAATGACAAGGTGGAGCTTAGATGAAAGCGTGGAAGGGTTGGGGTCGAAATTGAATAGGTGGCGGACGGAGTTGCCACCGGTGATTGACCGTGGTGAGCTGTCGAGCCTCCCAACGAATAGCACCAAGACCAGCCGCCACTCGCGGAGGCACACGGACGGGGGAGGAGGGAATGGGTTGTTTTCTTGCTTTAGTAATATCTGCGGTGTTGAGTGTTCCATTGTGTGTGGTAGTGACTCTAAGGCCAAAGTTAAGAAGAATAGTCGCACCCGCACTTCTTCTACTGCCGATGACAATACCAGCATTCTGTGACAACAACACCTGCTGAGGTAGCTTTGCACGCATAGTGGACCATGAGAAAGGGCTAAGATTAACATTTGTGTCATTGCATATATATCTTCACATGAATGTATACAAAAGTTGTAACTTAACAATTATTTGGATTGCTGCCAAGTTGTAACACTAATATGCTCTATGCTTACGAAATCTAATTGTGTAAAAAACAATTGACTTAAAGTACAGATTATTTTAACATATAAATTTGGATTCTTATTATTAAAAGAAACTAGAAACTTATTTTTACACATACTATCTTACTACAAGAACTTCCTCGGATCAGTTACAAAACCCGTTAATGCAGATGCTGCTGCAGTATATGGGGAAGCAAGATATACATGGCCTTCAATGTGACCCATCCTACCATGGAAATTTCGATTTGTTGTTGAGACACAGACCTGCTTTAAGAAATCTTTAGTCAGTTAAATTAAAAAGAAAACTAAAATACAAACTTGTGACATAAAAAAGATGAATGTTAGTGTGTTGCATTTATCTACATATATAATCACGAAGTAGTTTTTATATGGCTGTCCCTTCCCTTTTTGATTATGAGAAATTGAGACAAGAAGTTGACATAATATATCATATTGTTGAGAGCGAAAAGGAAAGAAAAATAAAAAGTAACCCAGTTAATATAACCAGGCTGCTATCCCATAGGCATTACCACGATCCACCCATAAGTAATGATACTTCAGATTTCACAAGGGGTTTACTTGAACAATTAGCTAATAAAATGATTTTTCAATATTGATGAAGACTCAAGCTTGGTTTGCAATTGCGGTCCGCAACCGCGATATCAGCAACGATATAACGGATTTAGAAGTCTTTTGCAACAACAATGAAACTGCAATTGAGGCCGCATTTGTTCGCATTCTACATCAATATAAAATTACTGCAATCACAATTTAAAACCATACTCGAGTCTGAAATCTGAAGGAGCATTTCACTATTCCAAGTATTTGGTAAGGAGCCATTCCCAAAATGATTTAGTCAAAAGTTTTATTATTTTTCCACGTACGTTCTCAGGAAATATAAAAACGTGATTAAAACAGAAGCCCTAACAAAGGAATTGTATAGCTAGAAAATAAGGTTTTCCTTTGACATTCTATTACTGAGAAAGTCTGGGTTTACCTTGGGCTCATTTAAGCGTCCGTAAGTGTCTTTTGGGCCACCCATACACGCAGCACAGCTAGGACTCGCAGGTGGATCACAACCAGCTTCTTCAAATATCTGTGAACATGTTTTGCCACCCGAGCCAGGTACCTCAAGCGTGTATAAGTCCATCCAAACCTGAAAAAGTTGTAATGAGTGGCCTGTTCAATCCACAATTCTGGTGATAAACATTTCTTAAACTGGAAAAGTAATCCATTTTCTCAAATATAAGTAGTACACCTCCACACACCTTTTGGGTAGCAGGAACAAGAAAAGTAGGAACCTTGACAGTTTTTCCCTGCGGTGGAAACCAAATTCATTTTGTTAAAAGATGGTAAAGAAGTTTTAAAATACCAGCAAAATTTGTTTAGCATATTTAAACACACTGTTATATACCTGCAAGTGTGAAACAATTTCTACTGTAAAATATATGCAGTTTCCATGTGAAAAAGAAAATGAAAGAGAGAGAAAATTATAGCAGACATACACCAGCTAAGAAAACTTTTGCCGCAGCCATAAAATCTTCAGTCTTTCCACCAGTGCATGATCCAATGTATACTCTGTCAATTTTAACATTGTTGCATTCTCTTGCCAAAGCACGGTTATCAGGGGAATGTGGCTGTTTAGTTTCAATATATTATATTACATCAGGTATCAAACAAAAAATAATTTTTTAGTACAAAATTCATAACAATTTTATGAGGAAGCGAAAGTAAAGTTACCTTTGCCACCAGCGGCTCCAATTCTGATACATCAAACCTGTACTCCGCTTGAAATCTAGCACATCAACAAGAAAGAAAATGAAAAACAATTGAAAAGTCACATAAGAGAAAACAAGAAATCTTTTCACAAAGTAAATGATCCCTAATATTTGCAGGAAATGAACTCATCTTTTTAAGGCCACTATAAAACGTTTATTACTCGGTCAATCATAAATGTTGATATATTAAAAGTTACATTCCAAAAAAACAGATATTCGTAAGTTACATCCTAAGACCAAACTCGGTTCGAAATATCATCTCTAGTCCATCTAATATGGTAACTTTTTGGCAAGTAGAGTATTGGAAGAAACAGTTGACTAATGGCCAAGACCACCGAAAGAATAGGCCATCACATTTCCACTCAAAACTTTAAGGTACTATTTATAGGGCTGTTTTATATATCTTCTCAAACCTAACTAGCATAGGACTAACTGTTCACATTTGAATTCCAATAACACTATATTCAAGCAACAGGTTGAGCTAATAACAACCAGAAGAGAATTTACACCTTCAGAAAGATGGATCAAACAAACAATAATAATTGCATATGTATGAGAATTTAGGATGAAACAAAACTTGCCTAGCTTTCTCATCACTGAAAATTGGTTCATAGGGTGTAGATATCTTATCCTGTGCAAATCAACCATCAAACATATAATCCATGGCAACAAGTTATAGGGAAAATAATTAAGATAAAAAATCACTATAAATAAAATATGAATATGATTGGCTAAAAATGTTAGTTTGCATGTATAAACATGCGCAGGATCTTATCTAAAGTATTACAGAACTAGCGCATCTCACCTCACTCTTTTATTATATTAAAAGTTATGTCTCTTGCATATATGTGTGAGTAAATAAAGGGCACTGATTATGCCTCGAAGGAAAAGGCTATGCAATATGTTTTGCACATCTTTACTAATACTTTCATTTCATAATTGAAAATACACATAGGTAACTGTTACAAACCATACTGCATAGCCTTTTCGTTCAAGACTTAATTGAGAAAATAAAGGGCAGAGTGATTAATTCCAACAACCTCAAGGTACTTATATGTGGTCCTGTCAGCAGCAACAATACCATTTTTTCCTCCAGCTTCTACAACCATGTTGCACAGTGTCATTCTTTCTTCCATCTACAATGAAACACTTCAGAAATCCTATACTTGGGAAAATAACATTAGTGTAGACAGTGAAAAAGAGAAACCTATGTACATACAGTTAAACTTTCAATTGTGGTCCCAACAAACTCCATCGTTTTGTATGTTGCACCAGACATAGATATTTCTCCAATGATCTGAATGTTGGTGGTTAATGTTTTCACATGGTAACACCACCGAGGGAAAATAATAGTTATAGTAGTGTATAACATACTTGTTTCACATAATTTTGATTAACCACATTTGATTCAAATGGAAAAACATGAGAGAAGAACCCATCACCTACATTCAAAATAAGATCCTTTGCAAGCAAATAGTTTGGCATTTCACCATCAAGTACAAATCTCAGTGTTGGAGGCACCTGAAGTTTAAATGCATTCAGGATATTATCAGTGCTGAAAGGTTTTAACCTCTATCAACAAGCTCTAAACATCCAAGTAATCAAAATTGTGTTATCCTTTATGCAATTGGTTGGACATGTAACTTGGAAAACTTAAGAAACAAAATATTATTATAAGAATCTTTCCAATCATTGTAATTCGATGTTAATTGAAATATTATCAGTGATATTATAGAAAATCAGCATATGGTTGTGACAAAATAAAATATCTTTGTAAACTAAGTCAATTCACTCATGGAAGCAATGCAGACAGTGATGGAATGATCAATGCCAGAGTACACCAATAAAATAGCCAATTCATTTTTATAAAAACAAAATTTTCAGGCATTTGCTATTGCTGGAATGAAAAATGAAAACAACTTTTTTAAGACAATGTTCTCAAATAGTCAAGTGTTTTTCTCAAATTATTAAATGATGAATATTTGTTGACTTGCCTTGAGTAAGATCTTCCCTGTCCCCAATATAAAAGCTGCATCAGTGTTGCCAACTCCAGTAGCAAATTGACCAAACGCTCCAGCTGATGTCATGTGCGAATCTGTACCAAGCAAAACCTGTTATCATATTTCAAGTGATTAGCAAGGTGGATTCTTAAATGGGCCATACCCAATACTTCATATGCTGCATGATTAATTAACTAGAAATATTTTGTTGTTAATCTATAGTTAATCAATCCATAGCTAATTTGTAATTAATTTTTGAAACATGACAAAAATTCAGCAATTTAAACAACTTTTGAAACATGTTTACTACAATTTAATCATGTCAATAGTGTTGTTAAACTGTAACAGGATTCACCTCTCCAGGTCTGCAATGACCCTCTTGTGCAAGAGCAACGTGACAAACACCTTTATAATCAGGATTAGCCTGCACGGTAGAAATGATTTTGCAGTCTATAAGATCTCTTAAACAATTGAATCTTATTTATTGACATTCAAATATATTAAAATTACATCAATGACATGAAAATAACTACTTATGTTTTATTTTCTAATAAAAGACTAATTAAATGAATGATCATGTTGTAGAAAGTAAAATTATCCATCACAGTTGGTACTAACTAACTAGAAATGAGAACAGTTACGAACGATTGAAAAAGCTATGAAAATTACAAAGTAGTAGTTGAAAAAAGAATAAGTGGCCTAATTATGAATTAACCTTTCAACTAAGCAGTCACTTCCATGTTGCGAATGAATTTTTGCACGCCACCGTATGTTGGCAACAACTGCGATGTAGTAATTCCATGGCAGTCACACTCGAAAGCGAAGAACTATCGCAAACACACATTCTAATTCCAGCAGGAATCGCTGGACAAACAACCGCAGCGGAAGGCGAGAGTGATGTTTGAAAGAATAGTCTAAAATAAAGGGATTTCTTTGCAATTTTAAAAAATTTATAATCTTACTGAACCATTCATCGATGGTTAACAGCCTATTTCTTACACTTTTTTTTATAAGGACTTTCCTTAATGAGTTTAATTTTCGTTGAAACCATAATTTTTTTATTTATAATCGCTAAATTATAATTAATTATGTAGGTGATTTTGTGAGTAATTATAAAGAAAGAAAAATTATTGATAATTCTATAGTTGGGATTAATTGACGGTGTAATTTTTATTTATTAATAATGTATATAAATTAAATTATCTTTTAAAATAAATTAACTTTTAAGAATTTTTATTACGACTTTAGAAAATAATCCAAGTTTAAAAATAATTTAAAAAATATTTAGAATGAAAAGTTGTTTTGAATAGTTTCTTGTAAAAATCATTTTTTGATAATTGAAATTTTTTTTAAAGAGATTCTCATTCCACATGACAAATACAAAATAATTTCTATTTTTTCTAAATCTCTAATAAATAATTTATAAATTATTGAGTGGTAAAATATTTTTTTTTATATATATATAATCTATAATAAACATACCCTAAATTATATACTTTAATGCATTTTTTTTTAAAATATATAATTAGTCTGCAAAATATAAGAAATTTAAAAGATGATTTTCGATCACCGAAGATATTATTATATTGAGTCTTAGACTAGATTACTCTTTTTTAAAATATTTTGCGATATTTAAAATTATGTAAGACAAACGATCAACCATAATATTTTCAATAAAACAATTTTAACATACAAGATCAATTTTACTACATCAATATAAAAAATTGTTTTATAATATACCATTTAAATATGATGGTCAATGCTACTCGGAAATATAAAGGACAATTTTTGATAAAGAAACATAAAAAAATTTGAAATTTGTGCCGCAGTAGAAAAGGGAGAATACAGAAAACTCATATTTTGTTTTAATAATGGAAACTAAAATCTAATTAAAAAAAAAAAAAAAAAAAAAAAAAAAAAAAAAAAAAAAAA
>JBBPBS010000968.1:28452522-28463897 GCA_037974835.1 Cicer judaicum
GAAACTAAAATCTAATTAAAAAAAAAAAAAAAGACCAAAAAGATATCAAACATAAAGGCTCAATCATGAATCACCTATTTAAATAAGTTAGTGAATTGAGCTTTGAATACGAGATAAATAAATGGTTGAACGGGCCTGTTGGATCAAGTTTTCAAAGCATTCAAAATAACAAACAAGAAAAGAAAAACAAAATAGACATAAATGGTTGTGTAAAGACTTAACAAAAGCCATACGTACCCTAAAGTTGCTTCTATCTTTAATGTCATAGAAGTACTTAATATCTTGCTCCATACAAAACTCTCTTGCAGTATCCACGTTACGGTGTGCACGTTCATCATTTGTGAATATGTAATGATCCGGAATTACTACAATCTTTTCACGGTGCCAAACCTTCATTCTCAATACACCCACAAACTTTAATAACTCCATACACAAATAATATAAGCTTTTTCTATATAAATATCAAAATATATCAATTTATTCTAAGAAAATTCTTCCTTAAAAAAAAAATAAAGGTGTTAGATTTCACTTAGTGAAGAAATTTAACGTACAGTACAATAGTACATACACTTTAGATGATATATGTTGATATATAATATTGACATGACACACAATTGTTGTGTCGAGACAAACCAATTGAGCCCGCCCGATCTCAAATGAATAGTCGAGCTCTCGTATTGTGTTAATATTATGGAGATTTTTTTTTTTCTTCCTTAGTCTTTTTCTCTACATGAATACAATCTTGGAGATGATGGTTACTAGTTGAAGATTAGAGTATAACATACCTTTGCAGTGTTACCAAACTCTCTCTTGAAGATTCCACACACACCAGGACAAGTAATATCATTGATCATCAAAACATCTACATTAATCCATGCATTCTCCCCTGCCCTAACCTCACTCTTCTCACAGGCTCTGGCCAGTATCTTCTCTGTTGCAGTCATTGGAGTTTTACTCTACAGTAAAAACAGCAACATGACAAAATCCATCATTAGCACTAAAATTTGAGGCTTAAGCTCAAAAAAGAGAAGAGAGTGAAGAAGAGTTGAATCCAACTGAGCCAACTGCAGAAGGGTTGGGTTTGTTCTTTTGAGGTGACACCAAAGAAACAATCTTCTTTGATATTGTTTTATTGCATTTCTTATCAGAGATAGAAGATGGAAATGATGAAGGAAAAGCAGAGAATCCCAATTGATCTTTCTGAATCAAAAAGATCAAAGTTGCAAATTTTTGTTAGTTTCAAATAATTTATAAAAAATAAAAAACAATATTTTTATTCAATGAATTAATTGCTACATTACATAGCCTAAAAAGAAAGTTTTTTTTTTTTTAATTTTTTTTAGTTTAAGCTTAATGGAAAGACCTTGTAAGTGATGAAAGAGGAACAGCTGAAAGCCATGATTGAAGCACGCTAGGTATGTATTGCAATTTGTGAATTGAATGATCAACTTATATAGGGAGATTAATAACTAATAAGTAGTGTATTTTTTATTTACCCTATTGGTTAAAAAAGAGGATGTCAAGAACAAAATGGATACTAAAACCGGTTGTGATGAGATGGCTACTATAATCAATGTATATGTTAGTAAAAAAAAACTAAATTACAGTTTTTATTTTTATCAATTTATAAAATTAGTCTTTCAATTTTAAAATCTAACGGTTGCCGTCTCTTGCTTATAATATTTAATTAAAAAATAATGATTTAATATATTTTAAATAACCGTGATATATAATATAATAATTTTGAATTATTAATATCTATAAAATTATAATAAATTTTTTTAAAAAAAATTAGTTTTAACTTCTAAATTATTCACTTTTGTAATTTACTTAATAGTATATAAATAATTAACCTATTTTGATGATTTTACATTCTAAAATTGTATGTTACGTCATTTTAAATATGTCAAATTATTATTTTATACTTAAAAAAATCTGATAAAAATATCAAAACTATCAAATTTTATAATAAAAAAACTAATTCCGAAAATTAGTGAAAATATATAGAATAAAATTATAATTAAAAACACAAATAAAATTAACAATGTACTCATTGTAACAACAACAATAATAAATGAACAGAAAATTTAAATACACTTAGTTTTAATGTGTTCGGTTTCAATGAGAGAAAAATAATTAATATTAAATTAGAAACCGTATAAAATAAGCTCCAAATACCGTATCCGATTTCAACTTTTATTTAGAAAAATATTGTTGTTGTTAAAAGTCCATTGGAGGATATTTCTTGTTACGTTCCATTGAATGAGGCAGCCTATGGTCACCATCTAGACGTTTTTCAACAATATGTCAAGATTACTAAAATGTCACATTTCAGATAATGTGCACTGTGGAGACTACTTTTTTGACTCCCCCAACGTTGCAACCACTAATTTTTGTGCGTATGGAAATGGATGCATGCGTCCGAACAATTTGTGCAGTGTAGATGAGAATTTTGTAAATATTACATGCAATTGTTGATCCACCTTTCAATATTTATTTATAATGTGTAAAAAAAAATCGGATTGAAGCTTTTAGGAATATCGAATGCAGTAGAATCCTGTGCATTTTTTGGAGGGGGAAAGAGCAACTTCCAATATTATTTTAGTAGAGACAGGTGGAAAAGTATGGCCCAAGCATTGTTTCTTTGGGTGTGCATCACATTTTAGGCCCAATTAATATGGTATGTATCATCTGGTTACATTTCAACTAACCACTAATCATTTTTATTGGCAATTTTTTTGGATAATTTACATATAATCATAGGTTAAAACCCTATGGTCACAATTGTTGTTGTTGTCAAATAAATAAATAAACTAGAGCAAAGTCTGTGCTTGTTTGTCATGCCTGCATTGCACGCAACATGGATGTCAAAAAGACAAGTTTAATGGACTAATACTTGAAAACAGTATCCTCTCACTTTTTCAGCAAACAAATTGTATCTGGTATTTATCTGCCCCCTTCTCCATTTCTAGATAAAATATAAAACAAAAAAAATTGTATTTTTGTCCTTCAAGTAAAATCTTCACCTTTATAAATTCCTCCAAGTTCTACATTTACTTGCAAATAAAAAAATTATGTCAAGGATATATGTTTCTGTTCTCTTAGAAAATATTTTATTAACAGCCTTCCAACACTAAAAGCTTCTAAAATCCTGACAACATCTCAGATCATTATTTTGGGTGGACCAGATGAAATTGCATCTTTCTTCACAGTATCTCCTGGAAAAAAAAAACAACAGAAGTAATTGAAGGTAAAAAATCATGATGTGCCATACAAAATCCATTCTGCATAGAAAATGCGAATTTGCCAATCACCTAATTGGTATAATAAATCTCCAACTTGGATAACCGACGTCAAGTCATTACTACTGCTTTACATGATAGTTATGTTATAATATTTTAGGCACAAAAACAGACAAGTAAAAGAAATTTGCATTGGTAGTAAAACTAAATGTGTCTAATGCTGTCTCTTATTATGCAATGAGTGAACTTTGTGATAAACTATTATCGTTTAGCTTATCTAATACTAATTTGGAAAGGAATTTTGCTCAGTATCTTGTCATTCTCTTTCAAAACAATAAAATTTACTACTGTTTTAACTCCAATCCTGCTATCTTTTGCTATTTCCCCTATCAATGTTTTTTATCTCAACCCAAAATTTATAATGAATCAGTACAGTAGTTGTGTAGATAAGTTCACAAACAAAAGCAAGACCATGTCAAAATGACCTTTATAACAACCAATGTGTAGTCTGCAGCTTAAATATCCTATGGCAAAACCAAAAAAAGAATATAATCAGTGCTTCCTAACCTGATTTTGGGCTAAGCCATTATTTTCGGGTTTAATTTTTTTTTGGCAAAATCTTAGATATATTTTGAGAAGAAAAAAAATTAAAGCCGGAAATTTAAAAAAAAATAGAACTACAGGTATTCTCCATATATTTTCAGCAAATAAAAAAATATCCTCTGGTCTTTCAACAGTAGGATCTCATCAGCAGCTACAAGTGTTCTGTTCAGTTTTTCAAAACTGGAGTTTGTGACACTAAGACAAGATATTTTCCAGAATTATTACAATAACAGGGACAATGATACTAGTTTCCCTCGGAGACAAAGCATACTGATCCTCATACTCATCAAACACAAAGGTTTGAACTATAAGCATAAAACTGCCCTCCAAGTAACAAGATGCATAAAACCCACCCAAGTGCAAAAGCATAACTCACAGGAAACTATATGTAAAAGGAAAATGATTGTGGAAATTTATCCCACAAGTCAATTATAGCTTGCACAACACAACATATTAACAATCACATTGCCTGATTCAATTGGTGGATACTATAGAAACAAAGAGATAAAAACGAATTACCTTGTGTAGACTGTTGAAGAGGCGGGGCTTCGCCGTAGATGGCTTGAAGTTTGTCGAGGGGAATCAAAGCAGAATCAGTGGCGGATTCAGCATAAAGCTGCTGTTTCCAATCCCAGAGGGTTTTCCTAATGGACTTATTGGATTTGGTTAGAGATTCCTTCTCAGCTTCTAAAGCTGCAACGGTGTTTTGCTGATTCATAGATCTCACTCCAAGTATTGCAAAAGAAGCAAGAAGACCAAAATTGATCACCGTATCGTTGTTTGAAGCTCTCTTAGCTATGTCAACTATTTTGTAAACAAACTCCATTTTCTATCCTGAAATCAAAAGGGGTAATCCATTTCAATTTTCAACCTAACCCTAAATTTCAAGGGGTAATCCATTTTCTATGATGAAAATTCACGGTTAGTTACTTCAATGTTGATAGGATTTAGTGATTTAGAGTAATTTAAGCAGCAACAATCGTGTTTATGTGAGAGAGAGAGAGAGAGAGCATAATCCATTACGAACTATAAAATTCAACTTTTATGATTTGGTAATCGAATCAACCATAGGCCCTAACCCTAAATTTTCATGCCGAGTCATTAACGGTAAACCGTTTTACCAGATGAAATTTGAAGAAGATTCTTAAAGCTTACAGCGAAGAGAATGATTGTAAAAGATTTGAAGAAAATGCATAGTTTGGAGTGATAAGAACAGTAACTTACCACAAATGGCGGCAGCCGCTGGAACGAGTAGGGAGGAATTTTTTTCTGGTGATAGAGACTGAAGATTTTATCCGACAATAAATTTGATCTTATATTGTTTAGCACAAACTAAAAGTAAAAAAGTAATTAAACAAAAAGAAAAACAATTTGAATTTTCAGGTAGAATATTTCATCTCCAAGATGTACGATGGTTTTATGGACCTTCCCTCTGTTCTTATTTATAAATAAAGTTCAATCAATAAAAATTAATTTATTTAACTTAAATAAATTTAAATTATATATATATATATATATTTAAATCAAATGTATCTATTTTCTAACTCAATATTATACATAAAATAAAAGAGTAGTATCTATATCTTTTCTACCGACAAAGATAGAAAAGCAATTTGAATAACCACTAATCTTTCTTCTTTTATCTAAGTTCAGTTATCCTTTACTTCTACCTTTAAGTGAAATAACAATTTAAAAAATATTAATAAAAAATCAAAATATATATAGTTGATTCGAGAGTTAATGTAGAAGAGTTAGAGAATTGAGATGTAAAAAAGATTCAAAATTCGATCTTCATTTTCCTCATAATAATGTTAATATTTTTATTTAAAAAATTCATAAAAATACCTATACTTGAAAATGAGTTTTCAAATTATCTTCAAAATAAGCTCAATTTTTTTTTTAACAAAAATAAGATTATGTCATTTCATTAATAATTAATTGTTCGATAGATATTATTATAGCATAAATCTAGAGATGAAAATTTGCTAAAAATGTGATCGTTCAACCTAAACGATGAGCAGTTAAATTGACTTGTCTTTTGATAAATTCAACACAAAAATTTTATTGCAAAAATCAAGAAGAAATATTGATACTCTGTTGATTATAGATATAAAGTATGATGCATCTCCGTATTGTGGTGGAAACCATCTATTACATGTTCCAAGTCCAACTCAACAGCTTCTTCATTCATCAACTAAACAAAAAGGTATTAGAGTTGACAAAAAAAGAGAAGAGTGAAGTGAAAATATCTGATTCTCATAATTGTGATCAATTAACTTTTAGAAATGAGGTCACCATACATATATACAATTGACGAGAGGCTAGTAACTAACTTTAACTACCCAACTAATTATGTTATGAGACTGTGATGATGGGGAAAAATGCATCAATATTGAACTTGTAGCGAGTTGGACTAAGTTTACTCCAATTACTACTACACCCAACTTCCCTTTTCGCATTGTATCTGCTTGCAATTTCATAAGAACGTTGTACATTGTGTAATTGTATGCACAAGAGCCTGATTCTCAACTTCACTCATGATCTTACTTTTTTATTTTGAATGCTTTCAAGTGGTTATATCAACAATATAGTTTTCGATGAACTTTTTTGTGTGTTTAATTGCAGCAATATAGAAGTCTTATGGCGACAATAGGTTGGTTTCTAGCAATACGGGGTTTAAAATTAGAACAGTCTAGTTTCTATTAAAATTCCTCTGTTTGGTTTCTACCAATATAGTGTTTAGCATGACAATGGTTTTTACCTCCTTTGTTTTGAGTAGTTATACCAGTCTTGTGGTCATCTGTTGTGTTTCTTTGCAATTTTGTTTTATGAACTGAAAGAGGTTTTGAGGATTGTCTAATTTAGTAGTGCTAAATTCAAGGTGGGAGAGTTTTCATCTTCTATGTGTTGCATAGTTAATTACTTCTCTATTCAATTTTTTTTTATTGGATCATTTGGTTTTGGTTTTGGTATTTGTATTCCAAGTTGATGTGGCAGTGGATGCAAGTAATAATTGGCTTTGGCTTGGAGATGTTGTTTTGATTTTCCTTTGGCTATTGGTGCAAGTCTAGCTAGAAAGACTTTGATTGATCTTAAAAGTTATGAATGAAGCATATGATGATTGATGATGTTAGAGCTGATGTGCTACCAAGTATGCCTCCACATTGGTTACACATGAAGACATCACCATGGAAAAGATCTTTGATGAGAATGGAAAGAAAACCTTGTGCGCTGAATTCCCCCAGATAATGCAGCAGGTATTAATGCTAATTGAATAATGTTAAATAAATAGCAACTTGTCGAGCATGGGGAGTCTAATAACATATGAGAGCGCAGTTGCAAGGAGCCTGTTCTAGTATGGTTTATTTCTTTATATCTTCTTGCATTATAGAGGCCACAATTGGTGAAAGAAAAGATGCAACTCTTCTATGTGGATCATTTGTTCAATTTTAAAGGATGTCTCTTTGTGCATGTATTTTTGTTTGTTCAATATTTACTTACTTGAATAAATGGTGTTATATGTGGTTTACAACACCGGACTTTAATAAAAACAGATGTTAAATATCGTGTTTGGATGCATATTTTGATATGGTATGGGCACCTATAACACAACTGAAAGAGAAAATCCTCAAAGAGACTTGTAACGAGGGTGTTTTTCCAACTTCCAAGCCTTTTGAATCTGGTCGTAACAATATCATATTAGTTAGTAATGGGTGAATAGGTGCATGTGGCTCGAGACTTGGCCCATGACCCCATCTATAAATATTAATAGGAACCTCATACTCTAAAACTCATTCATTTTTTATTCCTTATTCCTTATTCTATTAACTTTTTTGTCTATATCTCCCATTATAAATTTAATTTGATTGTAGCAACTATAAATTATCATAAAATATATAAAAATATAATCATCACATATTAAAAATCAATAATTAAATTTATGTATAGACAATTCAATGAAATTTAAATAAAAATAAATAAAAATAAATAAAAATATATCAAAATATAATTATTTGAATTAGCAAACCTCTGCAAAAAATAAAAAATAAACACCAAAGTATATTTTATTAGTGTTATGATACATATTTTATATCTCTAATACAAAATAAAGTATTTAATCAAACTTATAGCATAGTTTCAATTAATGATAAAAATAATCAAAATTAAATAGTAATTTTTATCATTCTCAATATTATTTCGTATTTTTATCGTAAAAAATAGTATTTTAAGTTTGTTCATTATATACATTCTCTAAAAAGATAATGAATTAAAATATTTTTAAAAGAAACATGTGACATAACACCTCTAAAATATAATTACTCCTCTAAAATATAATTACTTTCACATGTATTGATATTTAACTCTTAATTTTAAGATCCTAATTTTTATACATCAATTCAATCTCAATTTTTATCTATTTTTCTCTACATATCACATTACCAATATATATTACGATGCCTATTTCTTTCTCTTTTATAATATTAAATAGTTATTTGGATGTCGACCAAATATTTTCTTTGATATTTTATTGTACAATGTATACACAATGATAAGGAACCTTTGGAGATGAATTAGTCTCGATGAAGCAAAATTATTTGATGCAATATTGTAAATAATATGCTGGCAGATCAATAGCACAAGATCAAAAAAAAAAGTACTAAAACAGAAAAGTTCACCTTTCATTAAGATTCAAAAATAAAACAAAAAAACTATAATCCAAAAATATAATGAGATTTATGAAGGAAAAGAAAAGTACATACTTTTTAACCCATAAAAAAGTTTAAAAAAACATAAAATTAAAATTTTGATGTTACAAATATTATTTATAAATTTTTTATTTTTATATCGTTTACAAATTTTTTCAATTTTTAAGATCAAGACGGAGTCTCCAAAATATTTGATGAGAATGATACCGTGGCCTATTTTTTTAAGCATCCTTTTAAGTGTATCTCCTAGAAGTGTACATGATGTCACAACCAAAATACTTATAATTAAAGGTCTTGTTTGGTGAAGAAGTTCAACTAAGTATTTAACATATCAAACATCAAAATGTAGATAACAAAGTACTCTAGATTTTGTTTTTTGGACAGAACAGAGCATTCTAGATAGGTAATCGTGACTTCATCAATATTTTAGTATCACGTATCATCAAGAAATTAATTACTAGATAATTTGAGTGTGTGTATGATGTGTATCACAAATCGAATACATTAAGAAAAGAGCATCATAAATAATATTTTTATTGAAAGATGGTGGATTCCTGTGAGAATGATTGCTATGTAAGCCTACCCAAGCGTGTGGTAATCCTGTTTTGAATAAGAAGGATTGACTGGTTGACCATCGATATATACTGCATACTAATCATGTATTATCTTTCTCTTGGTCAAATTGTAAATAAAGTAACACTATTTTTATTGTCTTTGGTTCACAAATCATAAACGCGTTACTTTAAATACATCAAATTTATAAAAATATATTTAAATATTTTTATTTTATTTTTATTATCAAATGTGTTTTTTTAATCTAATTTATTAAATTATTAAAAAAAATATTTAAAGATGTATTTATAGTTCTAATAAAGTTAAAACTAGAACGACAACCTTAAATATTCAAGAACTAAATGATTTCAATTACATTACATCATAGAATTTGTAAGTGGTGTTATTATCATTATAGTTGTCCAAATAAAACAAAGGTTTAGCTCCGATTTGGTCGGTAGTGCCAAACAGCCAACATAGAGAAAATCAGGCAAAATCAACAATGACAATTAGTTTGGTCCGCACTACACTCTTACTGTGTTACATATCCTAAAGTTTTTGACATAGACGTGTAAGTGCAGGACTCAAATTTCTGCCCCTACTATTATCAAATGCAATTTTAAGGGGAAATTCGAGTTTTCGAGGAATTTCATTTTGTTTATGTGAATTCTACATGTAAATTCGATATTTAAATTTGTAGAAGTTATTTTATATTAAAGTAATATTAAAATTAAATTATAGATTATATATATATATATATATATAATACTATTAATTTATTAATAATTCAAATTTTCAATTTAATTATGAAGTAAAAATATATATAAAATTATCATAAAAGTTTATATTTATAAACTAGTATTAATTAAACAGCAAATTATACTATCATTCGAGATTCTTCGATCATTTACAATCTTACAGTCATTTACTTTAATGGTTAAAGTCGTTCGTAAATTTAAAATAAGAAGGAGATAATGATTCGTCTGATGGTTAAAGTCGTTCGTAAATTTAAAATAAGAAGGAGATAATGATTCGTCTGAGTATAAAAAAAGAGTAGGCGTTAATTTGAAATATGTTGGAAAAAAAATTAATTAAATTTAAAAATTAAGTCTCTTTTAAAAATTATGGTAAAACCAATGTATTTGTGGAATTAACTGTAAATTTAATAATTCATTTGTGTTAATTCAATAATTTTTAAATTTATCAATGTGATAATGATTTTTTTTTACATGAATACATAAATTCATACTTTTTGCATCTCAAACTTTTTCGTTTAAATTTTTTCAACAAATTTTTGTTTATTTTTTTTGAAGATTTTTTCCAAAAAAACATTATTTAAAAAATAAAGCTTTTGTAATAAATAAATCATTGTGACAACAATGACATAATAGGAATTGGGACAAAAATAAAATATCGCCATAATAAGAGGCTTGGCAGATGGAACTATTTTGAGCTTTTTTATGATTAAAACTGTGACAAATTTTAATTTCATAATTATTTAAATGTCATTGTTTCTAAACGAAATTTCTAATGCAAAATGGTACTTGTGTAGGATAAACCCCGAATTCACTCTAGTAGTGCAGTCATATATATTTAATATCGTTCAATCTTAAATAAATAGTTTAAATTTAAAATTCAAATTTAAAAATAACTCAACTTTAAATTTAAAATCTGAATCAACTCATTCATCTAAATCAGAAGTTCAGATAACTAATTATATTGGAGTCATCTATAATAATTCTAAATTTGTGCAAGATACATGTTTCTATACTAAATTTTTCAAAACTCAAAAAGTAGTAACATTGGCTATGGTCAGTTTCCTCAACGCTCAAGCTATGTACTAACCCATACCATAGAAATTCTATATCACGTTTCACTACTTAAAATTAAACAACTTACTTTAAAAGATTTAAAAAATTAAATTATGATTAAAAAAAATTTACTTGTAGTTGTACATGCATATGTATAACAAGTTACAGTGGTTTGTTGAAAAAAGTTAAGAGTCTCTAAAAAAAATTATAGAAGTGTTTAATAATATTTTTTTCACTTCAGATTAAGATTTATTAATTATTCTATCAACTCGCTTTTAAAAAACAAGTTTGATATTAGACAGGAAAACACTAGTTCTAGCAAGTGTTGTTCATAGGTTAGATCGAGACGTTGAAAAGAAGTTTCGCGAAGGAGTTTTATTCTCAATTGAGAGTAAACTTTAGCCCACTTCAAATGAAGTTTAAACCCAATATTAGTTTTTTTTTTTTTTTTTTTTTTTTTT
>JBBPBS010000968.1:28463907-28480559 GCA_037974835.1 Cicer judaicum
TAGGTTAGATCGAGACGTTGAAAAGAAGTTTCGCGAAGGAGTTTTATTCTCAATTGAGAGTAAACTTTAGCCCACTTCAAATGAAGTTTAAACCCAATATTAGTTTTTTTTTTTTTTTTTTTTTTTTGTTATATAGGTCTCTTATTAATTCATAGCAAAGTATGTATAATTTAAACATATCATCTACCTCAATTATATATTAATATTGAATATTAGAGTATTAATATGTCATCTTCACTATGTATTTCAATTAATGTATTTCAACTAAACAATATCATTTAAAGAGTGTTTCTTCCTTCGAATTATCATTATTGTCGTAAACTTATGTTTCTAACAAAACAAGTTTCAATTTATACTACCAATAAATTTATTCCTTTTAACTAATTATTAAATATTGATTAATATTATTTTTTTATATGTTAAAAAAACCTAAAGTTAAATGGTTTAATTTAAAAATAAGAATATTTGATGCACACTTATAAAAATGTATATATTTTGAAAAATAAAAAGAATAAAGATAATATTGTGATAAATATAACATAATAATTATGATATAAACAAATTAAAAAATAAAATAAGATGTGGAATATGTATAGAAAAATTTAAGATGTATATATCTTCGTTGATTTGAAATTTCTAAACAACCCCGCAACAATCACTAAACTTTGATCCTAATCTACGTTGAAAAGACAGCCAAAAAGAACAAACATTATGCATATACAGTATATACATTAGAAACATTAAATCCAATAAATCGTGCATGTGATATTTTCACCTTTAATTCTTAAAAAAATATTTCAAGTGCACACACAAGCTTAGGTGTTAAACAAAGTGTTTTTTAGTAGTACAAGTATATCATTAGGATCAATCCGTACCACACACGGATATTAATTACTAGTAGTGTATCTAGTAGATATTTACATTTTTATATTTCTCTAATAAAGTGTGGAAATGGATCTTTAAAACAAATGTTGGATCTCGAATTTTTTCTCAAGTTTTTTTCCGTGTTTTAATCTATATCTTTAAAAGTTTTTTTTTTTGTTTTCTCCTCTTTATCTCCCTTTTTTAATAAAACCTGAGGATTTCAATGAAGTATCATATTATATATATATATGAAAAGATCAATTCTCAATTAAATAATTATGTAATTAAATAAATTGTAATTACTGATTATGAATTTTAATATTATATAAAAATACAATTTTATTAATGATTATTTCTTATAATACTTGTTGTCAAAGTTATATTCTAATTATTAATATTTATTACTGTAATTTTCAACAAATACGCATACACTTTACAGGATATTAAAGACGACATAACTAATTCAAATAGAGATTGTGATAGTCGTCAACATAAATAATGAAAATAGTTCTCTCTTTTTCTCTTTATTTTAATTGTTGAAATGAGTTGAACTCTCATATTTTGTGTTCAATATTTATACGAGAAGAAAATATACATCTCAAATAACTTAGATAAAATTGTATATATGACAATCCTCACACTCATGTGCAAATTGACATCTTTAAAAAGATAATAAACTTAATAAATATAACACATTATAATCAATAAAATTTTAAATATAACACATTATAATCAATAAATTTAATCTCTAATTGATGGATACGAAAACAAATATTTGATAGCAAAAATCAATCATTAATACTTCAAAAGATTAATATTTGACTTCCCACCAAATAATATCTTTAAAAAATGAAAGATTTTATTCTAACCAACAAGTCGAAAAAAAAACGCCCTCGCTTTTAATATAATTCATATATTACAAAAAAAGAAGAAATATTTTTGTAAGGTTTTGATGGGTCAGCAGTCCACCTAGCACCCTCTTTCCAAAAATATATTTACGAGGCACCACCTGTCTATAACATGACGTTCCACTCGATCATAAGGCTAATATTTAATTTTCCCAATACCCAAAATGGCATCCAATCTTATTCTATTTAAATGAAATTTCACACACACAAATATGTCTTGTCTTGATCCCCTAAAAGAAGTAAGCAATCTAACACATGGGGGATGCCCATTGGGGATCTTGTAATTTTCAGTTTGGAAAAAGCTCACCACCTTCAATTTTTTATGTTTCATCTTATATTTATGCTTCTTAATTTGGAACTTTGTGTCTAGATACATAAGTGTCATTCACACGTGTCGACACCACAAGATCTTCTTTCTCTTTTTCTTGTCTTCGTTCGGCGTTATATAACTTTGCTTTTCTTCAATTTTATTTAACCCTAATATACCCTTCAATTGTATTTTAATATAAAAATATCAATGATTAATAATTATTTCTAATGAGAAAAAAAAATTGTTAGTGTAAGGGATCAACCTATTTTATGAAACTCCTTGGGTATGTGATCCCTTATGAGCTACATTTTCAAATGCCCCTTCAAATCATGTCACCAAACACCTTGGCACATTCTTGAATATTTTCTAATATGCCCTTGTGCTTTCGTTCTATATTCCAACTCTTCATTGGTTGTGAGGAACTCGATTATGCTTATCAAATGGCAACATCAACCATATGTAAATAATCGAGGGTATTAATATTTTGTTAACAAGCTTACACGTAATAATTGTTGCATTACAAATAATGGTAAAATACAAGTGATCAGAATAATGCATCATTGAAGTGTATTTTGTTGATGCAATGACCAAAATTGATTTTAAATTAATTAATTTTTGTTAACATTATGTTGAAGTTTAAATTATTATGGTTGAATACATTTGTTAAAGTGGGTTGAATAAAAATATTCCGTTAATATATCAAAACAATAATAAAAATGTTCAACTATGCAAGATAAAAATTGATTATAAGTGAATTGATTTATCAAATTGATTTTAGTTATAATTGATTTTAATATATTTGGATGTTTTCAAAATAAAATTAATTTTATCTGTAATTGATTCAAACTTAAAACTAGGATTTATAATTTTTATTTTTGAATGTGTTCTTACACCAAAATATATTGTTTAATTTATTTTTGTGTAAATTTATCAAAATATACATTATTTTATATTTAAATTATTTTTAATTAATTTCAATTTTACATAATCAATTTTTATCACCACAAAACATAACATGTTAAAAAAAGTTGAGGCTAAAAACAAATTTTAGACAAAAACTCTAAATTCTACCTTGAATTAGAATCCATTATGAAGTCAGAATTAATTTTACTTAACAACAACCAATTATATCAAAATTAATTTTATACTCTAAAATTAATTTTGACAATCTAAAAAGTAGAATATACACAAAATTTTAACGCATTTGATATTATAGAAATCAGGTCCATATTCATAAAAAAAACCTTAAAAAATATTTTATTGCATTGTTTAACACATTTTTTTAGATTGCTTTCATTTCATTCATACTTATAAACTATAATCCACATCCACCAATTATTTGTTACCTTTGCTTAATTTTCTTTTATTCATCAATTTCAATAATCTAAATTTCCTCTTGGTAAAAAGACAAACATTTATGCTGAAAGTAACACTACATGCATTTTCTTATAATTTTAACTATATCTAATTCAACCATTACAAAATCCGTATACAAAGTAAAAATTATCCCCTATTTGATTATATATATTTTCATATCTCATCTAATTCAACGCGGATTCTAATCGAATAGATCAATTTTTTAATTATATTTTTATAAGATAAAGCTCTTCTAAAATGATCACAATATTTTTACTTCATTTCTAGATTAGATAATTGAAACACAACCTCAATATTTTTTTTAATATATATTTTGGCACACAAATTACCTTGTCAAAAACACTTAAATTGATAGGGACAGTAAGAAAATTAACCAATAGTTGACTGGTATAACCAAACTGAGACACATCTACATATATAAATATGTAGCAAACACTAAACACAAATGACAATCAACACAACAGAACTTATTTGGTAAACAAACTTTATCTTATAAGATCCAATTTCAGAATTATTTTAATTATGTATTCAGGTGTCATTGAAGGAAACACAGCATGGTGTGTAATAGAAGAAGATGGATGGAGAAAAGGACCTTGGACTTCTGAGGAAGACAAATTGCTCATTGAGTATGTCAAACTGCATGGTGAAGGAAGATGGAACTCTGTTGCTAGCCTTGCTGGTATAACCAAACTTTATATACATTTTTTCATCTTATTTTAATTCCTAAAATAGTACTTAATTTATGTACCTTAGTTTAATATCAATTGGCTTCACATTATAAGTGCCAGCAAAGTTATAGCAACATAACAAGTAAAATTAATTGGTTCCAAAAATATATCTACTTGGTAAAAAAAATTATCACCAAGTTTTTTTTATGATTCTTAATTCTGAGTCTAACCCTTTGGACTCTTTTTTGTTAGTATGTTATTTTTGTTGAAATGTTTAATCATATATTCTTTTGATAGGACTAAGAAGAAATGGGAAAAGTTGTAGATTGAGATGGGTGAATTATCTGAGACCAGACCTCAAGAAGGGTCAGATAACACCACAAGAAGAAAGCATAATCCTAGAGCTTCATGCTAGGTGGGGAAATAGGTAAAAATTTGAACTTTGTCCCTTCAACTTGTAATGTTTCAGAGTTTTCAAGAAAAAAAAATTGAAAGACAAGGTTGGCTTGTAATCAATGACTAAATAAAAAATATTTTTTGTAGGTGGTCAACAATTGCAAGAAATTTACCAGGAAGAACTGACAACGAGATAAAGAACTATTGGAGGACTCATTTCAAGAAAAAAGCAAAAAAAACTGCGGATGCGGGCGATAAGGCGAAAAAGCTTTCCTTAAGGAAGCAGCAACAACAACAGATGAAACAACCGCAACAGATTCAACAGCAACAACAAATACAATACAACTTTGACATGAAAGGGATCTTAGAGTTGCTTGAGGAAAATGAGTATAGTGTGCCTTCTACATCTCAAGAGACACAAGAAATGGTTACTATGTGTCCAGAAACAACAGAACAACATGGCTACTTCTACTCTATGCTCAATGATAATGGTAATGTCTATGCAGATGAGTCTTCAAATGAAGAAATTTTGTGGGATGGTCTTTGGAACTTGGATGATGTTTTTGGAAATTCAATGCAGCTAATGCTACAATCAAAGCCAACGAATGTGCACAATTTAGTTACTCCTTTTTGTTAAACCCTTAATTATGTTAAGAATAGTACTAATAAAAAGCTTAGAGTTTAAGACTAATTGATGCATAAAATGTGGACTCAAAGTAGCAAATGATGTTGTGAAGGCTAGTTTTTTGTGACTGACTCAACTTTGCTCTTTTGCTTTAAGATTTTTCTTCAATAACAAGTGTTGAAAACTTTCCTTCTACAAATCTTAACAAAACAATTGCTGAGGTGAAGAAGTGTCCATTGGACTAATATTTTAAAATTTCAATGATAAAATTGATTTTAATTAAAAATGAGTTAAACGTAAAATGATTTATGTTTGAATACATTCGTGTAAAAATAAGTTTGAACAATAAATTTTAATATAAAAATCTTATTTGAAGTTAAAAATTACAAATGATAGTCTTAAGTTAGAATAATTCAAAAAACGAAATCAATTCTATTAAAAAATAATAAAATATATTAAAATTAAATTTATATCTTAATAATTAATTTTGTATCCTTAAAAAATTGAAACCAAACATAGACTATATTAAAGTTTGCTTATTTTTATAAGTGAAAATCTTAAATAATCACATATTTAATATACAAAAAAATAAATTTTAAAATTAATATTAAAATAAATAATACCATAAATTTCTATTAACAATAAATAATTATGATCATCGTTAAAATTTTAAATAATTTTTAAGTAAAAATGACCATAAATTATATATTTTTTTATCACATGAATCTATCCATTCTGTTTTTTTTCTTGTAATTGTGTGAAACCAAAAGGAAGTAGAAAGTAGAAGTTTAAAGATAGGAAGTAGAAAGTAGAAGTTTAAAGATCCTTGGCGTCACTTGTGGGAAAGCTAAGTACATAAGTCACAGCATGCCATTATTGCAAAAAGAAAACACCTTTTTTGAGCATAGATTGATTATAAGACACCTAATGTACTAGGTAGTACAATTCCATGTGGAGTTCTTCAATGACATCTTTGTCATCATATTCTAATATTCTTTATGTCTAATTTAAGCGACACATAATACAAATGCTCTTTTATTTTTATCATTTATGTCAAATGACTAAACTTTGGAATTGGGATTAGACTTAAACTAAGATAGAATTGGATTCTTCAAATCTCACATATCTCATATGGCTGCATTTATTATTCTAAGAGTATCATTGTAACTGTGATTTTACATTACATTCTGATAGTGTCTATAGTATCATATGACACTTCTTCAGAATCTAGAATTAAAGAGGAACATATATTACGTGAAATTATTTAGAAGAAAAAAATTGTTCTTTTAAATTTGTATGGTTAAAATTGATTTTTTGGGATTAACCATTCTTTTCAAAAAATTCTGATCTATCCTTGTTGGAAATATAGTTCGTTAGGATCATTTGTTAGGATAGAAGCTACATTGTTGGCAGATTTGTACTATCTTCCTCATATTTATATTTTCACACATGATAAATTCCATTTTTATATATTTTCTCTTTCTTTTCGATAGATATTAGATACCATGTTTTTTTAACAATCCTCTTTTTCAAATTATATATTAATATACCTTCTTTTTCAAACTTTGAAGAAAATTGTATCTTAAAAGATGTAACTTTCCAAAAGAATCAATTTTTTCATGTATTATATTTTTATGTTGAGTTGATTCTTGCATCCCAATATCGTGACCTACAATTTATAAGATTTTGTTTTGTATTTTTTTTACTAAAAACAAAAAATTTATTAAATAAATAATTAAAAATACCAATTAATAATTAATAATAATACAAAATTGATAAAAATTAGTAAAAATATCTAAAAAAATACTTAAATTGAGCAGAATTGTTAGTAAAATTATGAAATATTTTCGATTATGACCGAGTATCTGACACAATCGTCTTTTTCGTTATACTTTATCTCTAACTTTAGTTTTAATTCTAATGTATATACTAGTTGGATATGAAGTAGCAATGTCAATTATAAGGAAGGAGAATTTGAATTATAATTGTCCCTTTTTAAAAATTCTTGTTAAAAATTGAAGTGTTTAACTCAAGATTGATCTTGATTACAAACGAATAACATTCTTGGTTAGCTGAAAGAAAACAACAATATTAATTTATCAATATAAAAATTAATTGTAAGACAAAAAGTAAATAGTGATAGGGAAAGAGAGATCACACAACGATATATTCTGGTTCACTAAACATGGATTACATTCAGACATCATAATTGTGAAATTTTCCACTAAATGCTCAAAGCAATAATGTTTTTGGTTTTCACACAGATTTCACAGATCAATCTTGATTTATTAAAAAGTTCTACCTTTCTACCTAGAAAGGACTTCCACATGTTACCTTACACTTTTTCTAAAAGGATTTTACAAACTACCTTTTAAATCATAAAAGAATTTGTACACACTACTCAATTTATGTCAACAATATAGCCTTGAGTTACAAAGTAATGATTTTTGAGATTGTAAGAATATGAGTATGTTCAACTCTTGTTTGAGAATATATTATAGATTTTAGAAACTCGGTAAGTATTGATTCTAATATCACATTAAGAACACAACTGAAACTTAGAATAATTGAAAAGCTCGAGTATGATTCAATGAGTGATGTTTTGTTTGACACTTTGAGTTCTGGTTTGTTATTCATCACGAATCTTTATTTATAGACTTCAAGAGAGCTTATGACAGCTCATTTAGTTGTTGAAAATAGTTCAGCTGTTATGAGTATGTGAAAGGATAAAATCATCCATAAAGCAATAACGTTCTCATAAAACCAGGAACGTTCTTGTGATCCAAGAACGTTCTTTGAATTTGTTTTGAGATGAGCTAACTTATGTTCTGATCTTGATAATTGTCTGAAGTGATCTCATACATTGAATCACGTGTGCACGTCTGTTTGAAAGTACAACAACAGTGTCATTTTCAGCTTGTCAATTTGTACTTGCACTTGCTTATCTTGGAGAATGATCTTGTTTTATATATTATGTGAAACAAAGTGTTTTGCCTTCGAATTCTAGATTAATTCTTGCTTAGATTGATCCTTGTATATTTTTTATGAAGATATGGAATGGATTACACTTCCTAGATCTAACCTTTTACATAAAATTCTAATCATTCTTATTTATCGCAGATCTGGAGAACATTCTTTGTTTTCCAGAAATCTGGAAAAACGTTCTTCGTTTCATTGATTTTGATTTCTTTATTTTAGTAAGATCTGTTTTGTAATGCTTGGTATCTATCTTGTTTTAACACACTCAAATACATATGTTAAATATCAAAACACTTAGAATAATAATTAGAAGTATTAATTAACTTTTTATATAATTATCATTAAAATATTAATTAAAGATTCGGTCTCAACAGGATAACTCTTCTTAAGTCAGCGCATTTTAAAATGTGATACACCATATCATATTCATGTGAGGGTATCTTCTATTAGACACTATTGCGAACTAACTCTTCATTATAGAAATTCGGTACAATAAAAGCAGTTAAATGTTAAAATTAATCATGTCGAAGATCAAAATTAACAACTATTTAACTCACATCGTGCTAGAGTTTGTGTGTTTGTTCTAATTCTCACAAGTCTCAAATTCTTAGTCACTTAAACTTTTTTGTATGAAAAATAAATAAGTTGATAGCTAATCTTGTAATCTATAGTACTTTTTATTTTTTCTCTTACTTGTTTTTGCATAAAGAATCCAATTTCTAAAAGTGCATTTGGTTGGAGAGGAGATGAGGGGAGATAATATTGTTTAAATATAATTTTTTATTATTTATTAAATATTTATTTTTTAATTTATTTTTATTATTTATCTTTTATAAATGATGAATGAATAGATATTAATTGTTTTCATCGTAACTTTTACAAAAATGTTATATGAATATTATTATGATTGTCTAATATCTAATTTTAAATCAATTGTAATGATAAGTGTACAACCCTAAAAATAACGAGATGCAAATACAAACAAGTTTTGATAAATGTTTTTTATTTCAAATAATTTACATAAATTTTAAATATTATAAGAAGAGTTTGTTTTTTTTTAAAAGTTTATAAGATAAAAGATGAAAATTAATTAAAAAAATAAAAACACAAATCAAATATTAATAAAAAGATAAATATTTAAGTCTGTTATTAAAAAAAATATCTGATTCAAATTATAATGAAATCTAAAACACTTCAAAGTAACGAAAAAGAGAAACTAAAAAATAAATATTTTGTAAAGAAAACTGAGAAATTAAAATTATTCCCTTCTTCTTGCCCGCCAAAATCACACTCAAAGCAATCGATGGGTCTTATGATTATGAGGAGAACATTTCCCCTCACAACCTCTCGTTATTACACTTCTGCCACTCTGTTCCTTACACCACAGAATCTCCTTCATCTTCTTCAGCTAAGCATCGACCTTCATGCTCATAAACTAACCCAACAATGTCACTCCCAAATCCTCGCAAACGGGTTCGCCCAAAACGCTTTCCTCACCACCAGGCTCATCTCTGCATACGCCACATGTGAAGATTTAACCAAGTCAAGGTTCGTCTTTGACTCCATTGAAGCCAAAAACGTTTATCTCTGGAACTCCCTCATTAATGGGTATGTTAAAAATCATCAATTTGAACAAGCTATTGCGTTGTTTCGCGAAATGGGTCGTTGTGATGATGATAGTTTGTTGCCTGATGATTACACTCTTGCCACAATGTCCAAAGTTTCTGGTGAGCTTGAGGATTTGGTGTTTGGAAAAATGATTCATGGGAAGAGTGTGAGGGTTGGGGTTGAGTCGGATGTTGTTGTTGCAAATTCTGTCATGTCAATGTATTGTAGATGTGGCGAGTTTGGTGATGCAATGAAGGTGTTTGATGAAATGCCTCAGAGGAATGTTGGTTCGTTTAATGTTATAATTTCTGGATGTGCTTCCTTGGGGAATTTCGGATCTATTTTACATGGTGATTTGTGGAATTTTTTTCGAAGAATGCAGTGTGAAGGTTATAAAGCTGATGCTTTCACAATTGCTAGTCTTTTGCCTGTGTGTTGTGGTAATGCAGGAAAGTTGGATTATGGGAGGGAACTTCATTGTTATCTTGTGAAGAATGGATTGGATTTGAAGATGGGATCTGATGTTCATATGGGGTCTTCTTTGATAGATATGTATTCAAGGAGTAATAAACTTGTTCTTAGTAGGAGAGTATTTGACCAAATGAAAAGCAGAAATATATATGTATGGACGGCAATGATTAATGGTTGTGTACAGAATGGAGCACCCGAGGATGCATTGATTATTCTCCGTGAGATGCAAAGGAAGGATCGAATTCGACCCAATAAAGTATCGCTTGTTAGTGTGCTTCCAGCTTGTGGCTTGCTTGCTGGATTAACAGCAGGGAAACAAGTCCACACGTTTTCTATTAAGATGGAGTTGAATGATTATATTTCCTTATGTAATGCTTTGATTGATATGTATGCTAAATGTGGGAGTTTAGTGTATGCAAGACGAGTATTTGATAACAGTTCTTACTTCAAAGATGCTATCACTTGGAGTTCGATGATCACTGCGTATGGATTACACGGGGAAGGAGAGGAAGCGGTGACAACATATTACAAAATGCTTCAGCAAGGGATCAAACCAGACATGATAACAGTGGTTGGTGTTCTTTCTTCTTGTAGCAAGTCAGGATTGGTAGATGAAGGAATTAGTATATATAAGTCCCTGATGACAAAGTACGAAATGAAACCAACAGTTGAAATATGTGCTTGTGTTGTAGATATGTTAGGTCGATCGGGACAGCTTGATCAAGCCTTGGAGTTCATCAAAGAAATGCCTATAGATCCTGGTCCAAGTGTTTGGGGATCTCTTTTAACCGCGTCTGTCATACATGGAAACTCGACGACAAGAGACATGGCTTATAAGTGTCTATTAGAGCTAGAACCTAAAAACCCTTCAAATTATATCTCACTATCGAATACATATGCTTCTTATAGAAGATGGGATGTTGTAACTGAGGTGAGAACAATGATGAAAGAGAGAGGTTTAAGAAAAGTTCCAGGTATCAGTTCGATAACTATCAGCGGTAAGACTCATTCTTTCTCTGTTGCCGACACAACACATCCTTCTTCTAGTTCAATCTATGAAATGCTCGATGACCTTGTATCAATAATGACAGATGGTTGTACTGATATCGATACCCTAACTTAAATTTTCCTGGAACTGAATTGTTTTTATCTTTTGAAGTGTCTAGTAGACACTGAAAACTGGCCAGCCATGTAGCTCAGTAAACTCTGAAACCACTTGCTTGGTGATCATTCAAGATTCAAAATCAGACATGCTAATAATTATTTATGTGAGAAAAACTACCAAAAAAATCCCACCTTGTAGGTTGTTTTGATAAATATGTTTACTTTATGAGGTGACAGCATTGTTGAACATAGTGAGTGCAAATGAAATGGTCCCTGTGAGATACTGAGCAGCTAATCAATGTGCAGATGCTTGGATGTTCACATTTAGTTTGATTATCATGAAGAAAGGGAAAAAATACCTTACAGCGGTAAATTATAGGTACTGATACTCCAAAAGAAACAGTAGGAACTAGAATCATTTCATTCAAATCCAGCCTCATTACTGCATAGGTAGGTGACAAAAGCATGCCACCGAGTACCCACAAAAATAGGAGAATAGGGATTTTGATGTAACTCACATTCTAATTTACAACCTGATAAAACCAAGGATCTTCATTACCAAATATATTAGAAGTAACAGAAAGTTGGCTGGATGTGTTAGCAGAAGCGGATGTAGATTCAACAGTTAGCGCCAATGAGGGATAAAGTTATTGTATTATTAGTTTCAAGTAGCAAGGTGCAACTGATAGCGATTTGTGCTATTCAAAACACGAATTGCCTTCAAATTGATGTCTAACTATTATGAATCAGGAGCAACTGAATAGGCTGTTTTCATTGCTGAACATGATAGTCGCTTTTGCAAAACATGTACAGATTCATAAGTCGAGCTGTGAATTAAACTCTAAAGTCTAAATTCCTTTAAAAAAAATCTATTAAGTCTCTAATATTAGACTCTATTGAAATGATTTTTCTTAAAGTTTTAATTCATTATTTTATTAATTTTGTTGACTTAAGTGAAGGAAGTCATAGATCTAAAGTTTTGTTAATCTAAATTTTTTATCTTGAAAATTTTTTTAAATTTATTTTTCTAATAAACATTTTTTTCTCCAAAAAAATTGAATAATTTTTTTAAAATTATTTTTTATCAAAATGTTTTTAGAAAAATTAAAAAATTATTTTTCTCAAAAAAATTGGAAACAAAATTTCAATTTAAAATTTCGAGAAAAAAGTAAAAAAAAAATTGTAAATCATTTTTTATTTTCTAAATTTTAAATAAAAAAATCAAAAGATAAATTTAAAAAGTGAATCCATATATCCTATTTTATTTTGCATATATAGATAAAAGATTCGTTTACCTTCTATTAAGTGCAGTCTCTAATGGAGAAAATACATTTCTTATTTCTATCAATTAAAAAATTCCTACCATTTTCAAGAAAAACGTCACGATGATTAGCTTTATGGCTAGCTGATGATTATACTAAGAACTCAATATGCTTTTATGTCATTTTTCTTTTTAGATGACTTGCCTTGGAAATCTTACGTGCACAAAATAAAAAATCAAACATAATGCCGCGTCCAAACGAGCCTGGAAAATTGAAGTGACAATATCTAAAATAGAACCCCACGAGTCCAAAGAAACAAAGGTAACAACATGATTTATTTAATAGTACAGTAGACATTAATTCTCAAGTTATTTTGTGGCAAAAGTTAGCATTAACTGTCCAAGATATGTTACAACAATATTATTATTAAAAATGCCACCTATGAAATCCTCCAACTAAAAAATTTCAAGGATTTTTTTTCATGACCTTACATAGGTGAGGAATAAAACTTCCCTCAAAAGTATGTCACCTCCAGATTCTTATATCATAAACCACAATAAATGGTCCAAGCGAACTAAACTTTACATCATGGTGAGAATTCAAAATTTGTCTCCAGAATCGAGAAAACTTCATCAAGGGAAGTTACCTTGAAATCTGGTTTGAAATCAACATTAGCATACTCGGGAGAATCATATCTTCCAGTTTGATCAAGCAGACATGTGTGTGCTCCTGCTTTCCCTCCACACGCCACCTGTAAAATGGCACAAGCAACATCAATCAATTCACATTCGATTTCAAATACATCCGAATCCACAAATATTTAATAAGAAAATATGTGCATAGAGTTGAAAGAAAATGCTTTGAGCTGAGTAGAAAAATAGAAACCACTGTAAAAAAAACTGATATTTTCCACACTTTTAAATGCTGATATTAAAAAAGCAAGTTGAAGTACCTTTCTAAACGTAATATTATCATACAAGTACATGGCCAACTAATCCAACTAGTAGAAAAAAGTTATTTTTTCATCCATAAAATTCATTTTCTAACAGAACCCCCCAAACTGTGGTTTAAAAAAGAAAAGCTGGATCCTGTATTTAACGGTGAAAGCTTACACATAAGAAACCCTAACTAACACTTCAAATATACGTGCTTCTCATAAGACCTACACTATTTTCTTCTCGGGTGTAGACTGCAACCATTTAATTTGACAGAAAATACAAGGTTACACTTTTTACCACAGTTTTGGAGGCTATCTATATGAAAATAAAGTTCATGAAAAATGAAATGGGTTAAACAATAGGGGCCGTGTGTAGTGTACACTATATATGGCACTTTTTTAATCATATTTTTGGTGCACAGGGTTTAGTCCCTGTGCAGACCACTTATTGGTGCAGAACCCTCATCCTTATGAGTTATGATGAAACAAATGCAGGTATTAGAAGCGCCTAAAATTGACATGGATAAAGTGGTGTGAAAATACCACAATGCATAGTGAAAGAGTCGTAGGGTTCATCTTATTACAAACAATTACACAATGGATTTACAGACCGGAGATGAAATTTTTGTGCTGACTAAACAGACTACTAGTCAGCACTCAGCATTGCATAACTAACTTTATATGAAAAATTTGAAATATCTGTCCTTTCTAGATTTTGTTGTGAAAATATTTACTGTTCTGCATTTCTGCCTTTTGATTTTGTAATTGTTTCTATAGATTGATCAAAGGTGAACAAGCATTATTTCCAAATAAAGATGATGGAAAGAATTGATGCAGTTCAAATTGCAGTGCAATTCTTGCACAGCTAGTAAGATACTATGCTAACAATGTTCAAGCAGTCATAACTAAATCATGAATAATTTGAATCAGTTATGTGTAACGAGATCACTTACATCATCTTTAAGGCTATCCCCTACCATGATTACTTCATTTGGTTGAACATCCCAGAGAGAACAAATATGCAGTAGTGGGGCTGGATCAGGTTTATAAGGACGAAACTCCCTGCTTAATGCAGGGGAAAATGTAATCTGCAGCAAAGAGGCGTAGCCTATAATGAACGAATCCAACACTTAAGAAAAAGAAAGGAAAAAATAGTGAGATAGTAGTTTCCTTCACCATACATGAGCCATTGAATACGAAAAAAGAAAAGTGGGAGGAGCTAGAGCCTAGAAACATCTGCTAGTTCAATTTACTATGCCTCCACTAGAATTAGCTAAAAGAGAAAATGACCCATTTACAACATAAGCACTTATATCATATAAGTGCTTATATATATAAGCTATTTCTAAATAATGTCAAGTTGTTTCTATACAAGTTATACGGCGTATTCACAAGCTATCCTAAAGAATTTGTGGAAATAAACTGAAAACAGTTTATGGACATGCCATACCTTGTTTCTATAAGCTCTCTCAAGGAGTCTCATAAGTGTTTATGTGAATATATACGCTCATATATGTCAATCCAATCAGACCCTATATCAATATACGAAATTAGTCAGTAGTCCAAATGCCACAATCTCAACTCCCTTATACTGATTTAGTTTTCTCTAGGATTAACGAAATGGAATAGTTAACAACCAATCTTTATAACCTATCAAGCTCAACAGAAAGCATGTTTGTGAAAGAAAGAATATGTGTGGATAAAAAATTGAACTTCCCCACATATATAATATAATAATAAATTGAGTTCAACTATGAACTCTATAATATAAGAAAGAAAATACGTGAATAAAATAAAACTTGAAACCCACATTATTTGAGTGCAAGTAGTTCGTTCAGAAATCAAAAATAGAAGTTAAACTGACCCCAAAGCGTTGGTGGAATAAATCAACTGCTGATTTCATATTACGTGTGATCAATCCCCTCCTTATGTTCTTTGAATCAAGAAGGTTACAAAGTTCAGCAGCACCTACACGATGATTAATTAGTCATAATTAACTGATTAAATTAAGAAGCAAATGAAGAGAGGAAATGGAATAAAATTAGGTATTAGGAATCTACCGGGCATGATTTGGAGTTGATCTAGAGCTTGGCGTTCGAAATGAGCGATGGTATCATAGGCCTGATGCTGTTGATGAGAAGGCCAGTGATCGATGAGCTTCAAGATGTCGATTCCACTAGGGTTTAAGGCTTTGATGCGTTGATACTCTTCGTCGCCAAGCACTGCTTTGTACATGGAAGCGAAATCGATTACGGGAACGGTGAGAGTGCCGTCCATGTCAAAAACGACGCCCCTGAGACGCGTTTTGGTGACTGCTTGTGACATGCTGCGTGGGAAGATAAGGAATGCCTTTGTGGAGGAGGAGGAGAGTAATGGCAATAATGGCATCTAGTGTAATTTGTGTTTTAATGCTATTGCAAGATTTCTGGTTGTGGTTCTTTCTGACACGAGTAATAGTAAGGATTTTGTTGTTCTCTCCTCTGTATGTGAGACACACACATATGTTTTGTTGGGTTATGTTCCTTCCTATGTCACCTGCCTGCCAACGTCACTAGCATTAGCATATAATCTATTCAATCCCATTCTAGACTTCTAGTAGTAGTATCGAAATATAATTGCACAAACTACTATAGTGTAGGGTACTCTCATTTTGAATTTTTTTATTTATTTAACCTTTTGTGATTTCAAGAGTAATTTGGTTTTTTTATTGAAATCATTAATCAAAGTAATTTTGTATGTATATGAAATCATAAAAAAATAAAAAACTCAAATATAATTACGATGTTTTAAATTCAAATTCGGAGGTTAATTTACTTTTAGTATGAGTTAGATTATATTGAAAGTTTAATGACTTATTAATTTACTTAAAATAGAATTTCATATTAATATATTTAATTTAATAATTTGACGTATTTTTTTAATTAAATAATGTCTTAATATTTTAAGTATGAGTCAGATTTTATTGAGAACTAGATGATTTATTTTTTAATTTATAATTTAATATAAAATATAAAATTTAATAATAATAATAATAATAATAATAAAATCTCCTTAATTAGGTCTAACTTCTAGACATAATTTTTTTTTATGGTTTGCAGTTTAGGTTTTCTTTAACTAAATAAATTTATAAAAAAAACTTAAGT
>JBBPBS010000968.1:28480790-28516991 GCA_037974835.1 Cicer judaicum
AAATATGTTTTATTGTCCTTGATTTTTAAAAAATTTGAACTTTTTTTCAAGCTGATTTAAAACATTATAAAATGTTTCTTTACAAAATTTAAATTATTTTAACTTAAAATAAATTTTTTAAAATGTTACAAATTCAAATAAAAATAACAGAAATAAAAACTTAAAAATTAAATTTTAAACTCATTTTTTATGTGGTGGAATTTTTTTACAATACTGCAAATATATCTTAAAAAAATCATTCAATTTTTTGTTTATTAATTTTTGTAAGGTGAATAAATAATGAAAAACTTTTAAATTTATTGAACTCATATTTCGGACTGACAAATTATCACATTAAATATTTATATTTTTATTACTAAATCAAACTATTATTTTTATCACTAAATCAAATTATTAAAGTTGATAGTTTTTTCGTTCACTCATCTGATCTCAAAAGCCTCCATTCCTCTAAAGTGGTTAATTATAAGTGTTATTTATTTATTTATTTATTTTTATCATTATACACTCATTCATGGAAGAATGAACTGTGAGATAACAATCTCTTATTAAATAATTTATATGTGCAGATATTTCACTAAAACTATTTGTATAACAATTTTATGAAAATAAAAAAAAATGTTAATTAAGGATTAAAAACTAAATTTTGAAAAGGATAAAAACTTTATTTAGAAAAAAATGAATATAAATATTTGGTAAAAAAAAATAAAAACTATCGATAATGTAAAAGAAACAAGTTAGTGAGTGGTGCTGCCTTCACTCTAGCATGGAGGTCGTTGCGAGCTGCGTGATTAATTATTCTTTTTCCCATCGTCACCCAAAATTCTCCGTTTTTCACGTTTCAAATGGGAACTGTTTTTCCCTATCAGAATCCAAGTTTTCATTTTCATTCTCACATAAAAGGAAGAAAGTAACTGATTTTTCACTTAGGGTGGTACCACGGATAAGCACTTGGGGTTTCCTTCCCAAAAGGAGGAACTGCTCAGTGAATCATGCTTCTTTGCTGTTTGTGCGTTTAGTTGCTGGAGTCATGTTGGCTGTGTCTGTTTCTTTGGCTTCCAACAACCCTTCTTGTGAGTTTTATCTCTAAATTCAATACATCAATTATAATCATTTTTGTTGGATTTTAATTCTATAATCTTATACATGTTTTCATTACCTAGTAATTGATCTCTGCTTCTTCTTAACTCAAAGTAGACACATATGAATCACTGGCACATACATCAAATCTAAACTAACACTAACACGTCTAAAAGTTTAAGAATAGGAGAAATGATTGAATGTAACAACTATACAGTCATGTCGGTGTTGGATACTAGATATGCCTTTGATGTGAAGTATTGATTCTATGTAGTTAGCGAGCAATTCACTTTAGAGTGTTAATTAAGTAATGTCAATTTTCTCATTAATAGTTGACATTACTGACTTGACTTTAGATGAGCCGGATCTATGGATTTGGATTTCCTGCTGTAACTGCGTCACATAGTTATGAATCAGGACCGTCTCATCTAAATTCAAAGGTCAAGACTAATTAACAATAATACTATGTAATTTGAACTGTTTGATTTCAAATTATTAACCGGGATTGATAGCTACGTGTAACTGTGTGATAATCTACCTGTACTATATTAGTATATACTAGTAGTCAAAGGCTTTCGTTATTGTTGGTTGTTGTGTTAATTTTGTCTTCTTCTTTTTTACTTTTCCATTTATTCATGTGATTCTTTTCTCTCTCTTTTAAGGTGCCCTGACTGAAGAGAATCTCGTCTTTCTGGAGGCGTGGAGAACTATTGATCGAGCATATATCGACAAGAGTTTTAATGGACAGAGTTGGTTTAGGTATAGAGAAAATGCATTGCGCAATGAACCCATGAACAACCGGGAAGAGACATGTATGGCTTTCATTTTTCTACCTTTTATTGATCTTTTTTCTCGTCTTGCTGAACAAAGACAATATTTTAAGATGGTAAATTATCTTTGGAAGTTGTAGGATAGCATAATCCTATGCAGTCAAAAGTTTACCAGTTTACTTAAAATTGTTGTTGCCGCATTTGTTCTCAGATACGGCCATAAGAAAGATGCTTGCCACATTGGACGATCCCTTCACCAGATTTCTGGAGCCTGATAAGTTTAGAAGTTTGAGGGTACAATTCTATATCATTTTAAATTTTCCTTTAGTTTTTTCACATATAGTCCTTACTGCGTAAAGCACATTGGATAATACCATTTGTTCCGTCTAGCAAAGTGTATGCTTCTCTATACTGCAATCCCAAAAACTAATATTTTGTTGAAGGCAGTCTGGAACTCAAGGCGCTCTAACTGGAGTTGGAATATCAATAGGCTACCCTACCAAAGCTGACACACCACCCGGTGGACTTGTTGTCATTTCAGCTTCTCCTGGAGGTCCTGCATATAGAGCTGGTGTTTTGTCTGGAGACGTTATCCTGGAAATTGACGATATGAGCACAGAAAACATGGGGCTGTATGATGCAGCTGAACGCCTACAGTAGGTTTTTCTTCATCGTACATGCCACTTGTGTTTTCAAATCAAAACTTTGAGACAAAAAATGGGGGGGGAAAAAAACATTGTTAGTAATGTGCCAAAAAAAACAACAGATAGGATTGCATTTGTCTTAAATAGTTTCCCAACAAGTTACCAGTAGTACTACTATGTTGATAACTTGATATAAATATTGGACTAGTATTTGTTGTGCCTTAAGAACTGTAATGTTGCATACAATTGGATGTTGCAGTGATGAGAATTTTATGCTGGATGAGTAATCAAACAAATATAGGATTAGGAATGAACCTATTATAGAGAAAGTTGAGATAGCTTCCATTTTTGTAGAATAAAGGTTCGGAAATATGTGAAGAAAATTTGTGAAAAACGGTAAGGGTAGACCACTTGGAGGATGTCAAATAGTTAGAGAAAGTGGGAGGTCAAAGAATACTATAGGCCAAATCGTCAAGAAAGAACTAGAGTTAAATAATGGTTTATCTATTAGATATGGCCCAAAGCACAATATTATTGCACTTTTTAATCATTGTAGTCAATGCAAACATGTTGAAAAAGGCTTTGGTAGTTGTTGCATTTCTTCTGACTTAATCTTCTTGAAGGTTCTAGTATGAGAGCCATTTATAAGGTTCTAGTTACTTGAAAGTTAATGTATGCAACCATTTAAAAGATCGAATTTTCTTGTACTTCACATTATTTGCCTTGAGCTTATCTATTTGATTGTCTGACCTTTTAAAGGAAATTTCAGAGGACCTGATGGAAGCTCTGTTGCATTGACCATTCGTAGTGGTTTGGACACGAAGCACTTAGCTCTAAAGTAAGTTAGTTTTCGTCCAAAGCAGAACTAGATTTGAAGCTTTGACCTTAGAGAATATGTTTTGTTTCCTAGGATGATGCAGAAAACTTGCAGTTTGATAATGCTTCATGATCTTTTGTTACATTACACTCATATTTTTTATGATTTTTTCATAATTATTATCACCATTACTTGATAGGCCTAATTAATTACCTTTTTCTTTTACAAAAACTTTTTAATTTCTAAAAAAAAGAAGTTCTGCATTTCAGGCGAGAGAAAGTTACGGTGAATCCAGTGAAGTCAAGACTGTGCAAGTTACCTGCGTCAGGAGATAATTCCCCAACAATTGGTTATATAAAGTTAACATCTTTCAACCAAAACGCATCTCGTAAGTAGTAGTTGATGGACCAAGCATGATTTTTCTTGCTTCTATACTAAAGAAAGGGATAATTTTGGAACTAATATGCATTAATCATGTGATACATGTTTCTACCTAACATGCCAAGCCATAATTCTTACTTGCTATACTCAATTCGTCAATCGCGGATTACGAAAAATAGCAGGTTGTGCATATTCCACAACGCTATAGTGATATAGCATCACTATAACTGCTATTCGAGAACAACATTGGTAAACCTGCCTTAGGATATATATAGATCTTGACCAGTTACTGAAAATTTAAAATTTTAGAAACACGTTAATGATTTTTTATTTACTGTTTTATGGCATCTACTTAATAGACTGAAGTAAGAAATACAAAATACATCGGCAGTAAGTACTGAGTATGCTATGTATGCCTCCCCTGCCTTACTGGGATTGCAGATAGGCTTTTGGGTTGATACTCTTGCAAGTGCCTTATTTATTTCACTGGAATGACCAGTACCAGTATCACATTTTAATTTTCAGTGAAAAATGTATGTATTGATGACCGTAGCTGCGGTGGTACAACCAATTACAATTCTTCCATGCTCTGAATAATAGTTACAAAAATAAAAATTTGAAGAGTTGTAAGTGTTTATGAGATTTTATTGAATTATAGATTTTTAGTCGCACCCTTGATACTTAAATTTAGTCATTAGTAGGAGTGTTAACTTGAATCTGGTAGATATAAAAGTTTCTACTTGCATGATTTATTATGTTCACATCATTAATACTTGTTTGACCTTTAGTCTCTATGATTTAAGAAAGAAGTTTCTTAACCATTTCTTTCTTCCTGGTGGATCTGCCATCTTGCAGGTGCTATAAAAGAAGCAATCAAAACGTTCAGGAATGATAATGTAAATTCATTTGTTTTGGATCTCAGAGATAATAGGTGATTCAGCAATCAACATTTCCCTTTATATACTTTCAATCACTAGCTTTCTTTCTGAAGCTTATATTTGTTGCAGTGGCGGTCTTTTCCCAGAAGGAATTGAGATTGCTAAACTTTGGTAAGTTATGGCTATCAACTCTTGACATTTTTACATCCTGTATTGTATATTATATTTTACTGGTGGGGCTTGAAACTCAAGTAAATGCTTTCTCTATCATTCAAGCTACAATTAAGAAAAAGTAGGTAGAAAAAAAATGCCCTTTGTATATAAATATATTCAGCTTTGACTTTTCATTTTTCAAGATAAATTAGTGGTGTTAACAATGGGCATGTTTGGAAAAAAATAATAAATGCATCTAGTAAGTTTAAAGAATGGTTATATTTAAGGACAATTTTTTTTTTCAAATGTTTATAATTAGGGACAGATGGAGTATTGCATTGCCAAACTGGGTTGTGAAATTTTTTTTCAGTAACAACAGAAAATGATTCTTTCAGTCATAGTACCTTAAATTTTTTATTGTTTTTAGAATAATCATCTTATGTTCAGCTTCAAGTTCTAACATATACTATCAATCAGGTTGGACAAAGGTGTGATTGTGTATATTTGTGATAGTCGCGGTGTTCGAGATATACTTGATACAGATGGAAGTAGTGCCCTAGCAACATCTGAACCCCTGGCTGTGCTGGTAATTTGTCTTACTTTGCTTTATGCTCTTATTGCATTGGCGTCATATAAAGAGTTGGCTCAAAATCGTAATACAAGGATTCTCTATTATAAATTATATTGTTTTCTCTTGCGCAAGTTGGTTCCACAAAAAAAGCTTGCAGAACATGCACGTAATGAAGAATAACTTGTATTGTATTTAATAAGAGTAATTAAATATCTTGAGCCTAATCAGGTAAACAAGGGAACTGCAAGTGCAAGTGAAATATTAGCCGGCGCGTTGAAAGATAACAAGCGGGCCATATTATATGGAGAACCAACATATGGAAAAGGGTAAATTACTTTTGGTTTGCTGAATTCAAAGAAACTGAAATTTGTGCTATTTGCCTAATATGAGCTACACATCTTGCAGGAAGATCCAATCAGTTTTTGAACTCTCAGATGGCTCAGGACTAGTTGTTACGGTTGCGCGCTATGAGACACCTGCACACACAGATATCGACAAGGTCTGCTCTTGTATTTCTAGTCTTCAAAAAATAAAAATAAAACCGGATTCCCCTTTTAACATCTTGCATCTGCATGTAGGTTGGTGTGATTCCTGACCATCCTCTACCAACATCATTTCCTAAGGATGAAGATGCATTTTGCAATTGCCTCCAGGATCCTGCTTCTACTTGCCATGTTAATAGGGTCCAGCTATTTTCAAAATGATTTTTTCGGGTTCTTGTTTATTAATTCTTTTAGAAGGATTACAATTCTTTAACGAATCAAAATGTTTTTAGCCTCATTGATCAAGCAAAGCAATTTTTCACCATAAATTGAAATGTAAATACTTTTCTTCGATATACAATGCTTCAAATATTCTTTAGTTTGAAGAATAAGGGTATAATTATATGCAAAAATTAGAAAGTTGAAGAATGCATATTTGTGTAGGCATGGATTACAAAAGAGCTAATTTTTTGGGTCTAATAATGTATATAAATATGTTATTGAAAGTAGGATTTTGGTCAGTTCTTAAAATATTCTTTAGTTTGAAAATATTACCCAAAAATATTTTTGACAAAATATAATTTTAGTCTTTTATTTTTGTGTTTTTTATTTTTTTTAATTCTTTATATTTTTTATTCATATTTGTCAAGCATTATAAACCGAAAAGTATTACGATGTGATTGATTTTGTTTTTGTTGCTGAAATGTAACAACTAAATATTGTGAAATATCATGCACTTCCTTTGTAATTATATCATTTTTAAACAATACATAGTATATAGAGACTACAGAATATAGAAAATATATCGTGGATGTAAATTTATTTTATACCGATAATCAATCATAATATATCAATTCAGAAAATATATGAATAATTTTTTTCTTCAATATTTTATATATTGTGAGTGGTTACCGGCCTAAAATAACTTTACAATCATAGTGTAAACTCAACCAAGAGAACAAAGATTTTTTTTGTTGGATTGAACAAATGTCAATAGGCTATGCCTTGTTTGATAGATAATAATAAGTGTGTTTATTTTTTAAAAAAAATTATTTTTTAAAATTTAAAAAATATTTGTTTCAGATATTTTAAAAATTATTTTGTTAATAAAATTATTTTTTGTTTAATATATATAAATATGTATATTGATATTGATATGTATAGACACGTGGAGTATGAATATAACATTTAAATATTTTAACGTAATTCCGACTTTTAAAGTACGAGAGTGCACTTTGTAAGTAACCTCATCTGTGAGGTTGTTGGCTTTGCACCTTACGAAAAGCATGTAAATTAGTTGATGAAGGTTGGAATTGGAAAAGATAAGAGGGCACTCAAAACTGCCAAGAGAAAACTTGAAACACACAAAGAAAACAGTGTCAAGAGATGTCTAAAGTTCTCTGAAAGATAAGAGCCAATGGAACCGCTGATAAGAAGAAATAGATAGTGTGGCTTTTACTTTTAGAGATATCTTGACTAAAAAAATGTTTTACACGACCAAAAATAATAGAAAACAGTTACAATATAAAATATGTACAAATTAATCCTTTTTTTAATTAAAAAATATTGATGTGTCCATTACATATAAAATTTTATATTTTTTAATTTATTTTATTTTCACCTATTTTTTAAATATAATTCTTAAGTTATTCTTTGAAGAAAATATAAATTTTAATAATTTTCATCTCTTCCTTCTTCATCTTCAATAAAAAATAATCAAAGATTTAATCCATCTATTACACTTTCAACAACAACAAGCACTCTCAAATTTCTAATAGTTAACACCTTCTACCAAAACCTAAAAATCTATATATCGAAAACCCAAAAATCCAAACAAAAAAAGATTATACCATATTCCTTTCCTTCCTAAGCAAAGCTCGAAACAACAAAATTTCTTCATTCTCTCTCTCCGATTCGTTCAGTTGCTTCTTCTTTCCTTCTTCCCCATTGCGGTGCTTTGTTGCAGTTCCTTTTTGAAAACAAGTTACAAATTTATTAACAGAGAAAAATGTTGGTGTTTGAAGCAAGATCAATTCGAAAACTGAAAGCTTTTACTCGAACTTGTATATCTAGTAGATACCCTACCCTTTTTTATTCTTGTTACTCAGATACTCCTCACATCAAGTCAAAGCTTGCTCCTTTGCAGGTTCATCTCCATTCCAACTCATTTTTTTTTATCAATGCTATGAAAAACTTTGATATTTTGTGATTTATTTATTTATTTTCTATTTCTAAACATTGGGGTTTTAATTTGTAGGAGAGAAGAATGATAGACAAGGTTAAGATATTTGCAAAAGCAGGAGATGGTGGTCATGGTTGCACCAGCTTTCGCCGCACTCGACGTGATTCCCGCGGCATACCTGATGGTTGCTGCTTTTTTTTATGCATACATTCTTCAATATTTAATTGTCTATTAGATTTTACATATAATTAAATTGAGTGTGTAAATAATTTGGTCCTTGAAATTGTAAGACTGTTAAACTTTGTCTTTATATTATCAATATGATCATGAAATTGCAAAATTTTAGTTAGGTTTGTCACTCTATTAATATTTGCAACTACTAAAAGGACATTAAGTTGGTAATGACGGAGATGAATTTGAAACTAAATGGATAATGTCAGAGATGCATTGGATAACATGATCATGCATAGGGACAAATATTGATTAAATTGATAATGGGAAGGACTAAGTTGATTCAGACCTATATTTTCAAGGAAATAATTTTTCATGAATCAGAAATGTGGTATTGATTTGTGAATGCCATTATCCAATTCCAGTTGATGTTAAAAAAATTAGATGGTGTGTTGTGGAGTTGATAGCAATGCTATTTTGATGTATCTGTTTAATTAATGTAGGTGGCGGTGGTGGGAGAGGTGGCGATGTAATTCTGGAATGTTCTCCTAGAGTTTGGGACTTTAGTGGTCTGCAGCGTCATCTAGTATGTATGCACTTACATATTTTACCAAATTTATTAATGTAAAAAAATTATTAGATTTTTTCATGTCAGTGACACTAATGGTGCCTGTTAGATAGCAGAGAAAGGAGGGCATGGATCATCAAAAAATAAGATAGGAACCAGGGGTGCTGATAAGGTTATTCATCTTCGCCTGTTCTTTCACCTTTAAAATTGTTTCATATTTTTCTTTTCTTCTATTTGGATGTGTCTCAAAAACAAACTAATATGCTTTTATAGGTTGTTCGTGTGCCGATTGGCACTGTACTTCACCTTGTTAGCGGTGATATTCCTTCTACCATACCCAAAACTCAATCCTCAACTGATGTAGACCCTTGGGATGTTCCTGGTGCACTTGTTGATGATCATTCTGACAGTCACGATGGCGATGGTTCTATCTCTAATGTTATAATGCAGGAAAAAGTCCAAGCAATACGTCCTATTAGCAGCTCTTCATCCCAAGATACTGAACCAAATGTGGAGAAATCTGTAAAATCTACGCATATTGCAACAACAGATTTATTATCTCATCTTTTGTCTTCTGATGGAATTCCCAAATTTGGTACAGATGATATAGGAGAGAAACAAGAGATACTACACAATGTTGCTGAATTAACAGAAGAAGGTCAACAGATTATTGTTGCTTGTGGAGGAGAGGGTGGTCTTGGCAATGTGTCTATTTCCAGAGATTCAAGGAAGCCTACAACTACAAAGGCAGGGGTATCATGTCAGCAGATAACCAATCTTCCGGACACTGATAGTGTTAATCCTTCCTTAAGTGCCAGTTTACCTGGTTCTGAGACCGTTCTTATATTAGAACTCAAGTGCATTGCTGATGTAAGTTTTGTGGGAATGCCTAATGCTGGTAAAAGCACTTTACTTGGAGCTATATCAAGAGCTAAACCTGCTGTTGGTCACTATGCCTTCACTACTCTCAGGCCAAATTTAGGGAATATGAACTATGATGATATGTCGATAACAGTGGCTGATATTCCTGGACTTATAAAAGGTGCGCACCAAAATCGTGGACTTGGTCATGCATTTCTGCGTCACATAGAACGTACAAAGGTTCTGGCTTTTGTGGTAGACTTGGCTGCTGCCTTACCAGGAAGAAAGGGAATTTCACCGTGGGAACAACTGAAAGACTTGATTCTAGAGCTTGAGTACCATCTTGATGGTTTATCCAATCGACCGTCATTGATAGTTGCAAATAAGATTGACGAGGAAGGTGCAGAGGAAGTGTATGAAGAATTAAAGAGAAGGGTTCAGGGTGTTCCTATTTTTCAGGTGAGTGCTGTTTTGGAGGAAGGGATACCAGAGCTTAAAGCTGGCCTCAGAATGCTTGTCAATGGTGAAATGTCATGCACACTTTGCTTAGATCAAATTTTGCTTGATTAGATTTAGATTATCACTAACCCTCTTGTAAGTATGAGTCAAGATAGAATGAAAATTCTTCTCTGCATGATATCTTGGAGTAGTTTTAAGTCTTTCAAATTTGTCTTCTTCCCCTGTACACTGTACATGGAGTTGAGTGTTTTATTACTTGGTTCCAAACCAAAATGAATTCCCAAAAGCAATGGTCATAACTTAATCAACCATTTGGTATGTGCTACATTTAAGTTTCTTTTATAGAGCTTTAAGCTGTTGAAGGTTTCCTTAGCTTTGTAAATATGCTAGCTTAGGATTAATACCCCCTCTCTACCTATGGTTTTATGATATTTGTATGAGAAAAAGTCATGGGAAATCGAATACAACTCAAGAGGTCAAACTGTGAGTTGCAAGAAAACCGTGGGAACAAGTCTGTCCAAAAGAAAATGTTATGGAACAAACTACTGAAAATTATATCATGTTTGAATGTCAAACCACAAATCCAAAGCTTTTGGAGGTTGCAGTTTCTGGTTCACTAATTAGTGTTTAATATGTTACTAATATGACAATCTTAAGCAGCAAGTCCGTTAACATTGTGGTTTGTGCGTTTTTAATATGAAATTGTTTGATTCCAAGTTGAATTGGGGGTAGTCTTTTCAATTAGGATAACACAGAAATTGGATTAAGATAATAGTGTTTATCAATGATCAAAATTCTTTTACAGTATGAAAGACAAGAAGGATAACCAGAGCGTACAGCTCCTACACCAGATAAATTATTCTCCTAACAATTACCATAAACTTTCATAACCCCCATTAAACCTTAACCTCCCACTATATCCTCTCCACTCTAACTGCATCTCCTACAAATCAGGCCACAGTGGTAACTAACTAAACTTTGATTCCCTCTCTATTGTTCTTACGGGAATAAACCCTCCAAATTATTGGTTTGGGCCTCATTTCCACATTAACATTAGACCCACGAGTCCTATCACACTACCAGCCATTGTGTGTCCAGAGTGCATCTAAATGTGATGTAATATAGAAACATCTACAAAAACGTACGATTAGCATATGATTTCGGTTCCATATTCTAAATTTTTCAACTTCTTTTAACTATATATATCCTCCATCAGCAAAACGTTGTGGTTAAGAATCTTACGCACAGACATTTAAGAGTGAGACTTTAAGAGTGAGACTAGTGACTTATGATCAAATTTTGGCACACATTCAAATGTACTTGTCAGTAAATGTAGCACTCTTACACAAAGATTCAACTTTACCTACTTTCCAACTAATAAGCCAACAAATGTCAAAAACATACTTTTTGACCAATATTTGCGACGGTAATATTAATTAATATATGCCACACGATAAACCTACTTTAAACTAGCTTGAAAAGTCGATTTCAAAAACACAACCAATTCAAACACCAAAACTCATCATTTTCTGAAAATAAAAAGACAACAAAATCAACATTGAACATAATAGTTTAATCTAGAAGTTCAAACTAATAATAAACTTAGTAAACTATTCAGAATTTTCCCTACATACTTGCCTCTATTAATGAGTAAGTAAATCTCCAGTTCCCAGGACTCGGGGAACACTAAGTTCTGTGACGAAGCGATCAACCTACTTTGTCTGATATCATACATGTACATCCTTAACAGTCAAGGGAATTTAACTTCGGCAGTGTAAAAAAAAAATTCATGTTCTGGTTCCATCAACTAAAAATTATTACAATTGACAAATTAATGGTGATTTGTCCTTATCTTCATCATAAAGATGTAACCACCTATTAAATTGAGAATAAGCACTAGTATGGCCGGTATCTTGTGGGTCTTCTATATCTCGGAATCCTTCTGCATGCCAAAATGAATTAATAATTAAACATAAAGCACGGGCTGTGAAAAAATATAATTATATCATATCAATTTAATAATTAAACATAAAGCCAGGGCCATGAAGAAAAAATAACATTTCATCACATCAAAGGAAGAATGCCAAATCAGAGGAACTAAAATCTACTGTTGAGAGTCAGTCAGCCAACTTGTAACACCACCAAATCATGTACTAAAATTCATTTTAAAAACGACTCCTTTAAAGTAGCTTTTGTAGCAAGTCAATCGCATCTAAGACGTGGCGATGTAAATTAGATGATACAGAAAGTTTCTTTACAGAGAATGGATGAAGACTAAGGGAGGCTGCTAGGATAAACAGTTCAATTACATATTCATTGAACAAGATCTTATCATATAAAACCTTATGTACAAGTTGATTCTAAATAAATAAAGGAAATGGCAATAAACTATGTATAAGCCTGCCATAGGTGTTTCTAACATTCTATAGACTAAATCCTTATCCTTATATCAAAACAATTTAAAAAAGTGGTTTTGGAATATCACAACTCGCGAGCTATTTTTTATGCTTTTTCAAACACTTAAACAAATGTAGTAAAGTAAACCTATATAAAATCATCCAAATCTACCCTAAATGCATCGACCACGATCTGCCATGATAGGGACTTACAAAAAAGTCATTTCATAGAAAAATGAAATTTACAAATTCAAATTAAAAATTATCATCCCGTCTTATAGTTGCGTGGTTGCTGCAGGAATTTATCTCAAAACCATATATATATATACTCACAAGTATAGCATGGAACCCTGAGGTTTTTGGTAACAAATGCATCAGTGTTATTTTCAACAACTGCATTACCTGGCCTATACATAAAGGTATGGAGATTTGTTGTCTTAAAGCTTCAAATAAATCCTAACCACTTTCTTATTATGTTTGTGTGAATGTTCCAGGGAGTGTGTGCTCAATCCATATGGGAAAAAATGAATGGAACATTCGGATGTGGTTATATGTCATCAAATAGTGGTAGAAGCCTAAAAGGGAAGTATATGGAATATGAGTTGCACTACATTAACATACATGCATATAAGGCATATTAAGGAAGTCCTGGGTTCAAACCCGGAAAACTAACATAACTACTAATTTCTAACATTTGCTAATCCAAAAAGAAAAGAAAAAAAAAACAGAACTAGATGTGAAGCATAAGTTAAACAAAAAACATATTTACTTTATAAGACATCAAAGTTCACACAATGGATAGCAGAGACAAACTAAAGCAACAGAAAAATTCTAGGTAAAAATATTTTAATTTCTTTGGTTTCTAATGATAGCTTACCCGTACCCATATGCTGGAAAGAATGGCGAGGGCATGAAAGGCCTTCTAGCTCGGAAACCAGCAGGTCTTCTTCCAAAATACTGCTTCATTCCAGGAACATTTGTGCGCTTCGCAGACACCTGAAGGAAAAACCATAATTCAAGTATAACCAAATCGAAACATTGGGTGACTAATTGAATTTACAAAGATTATCTGATAAAAAGGACCTTCAGTTGTCGGCCATGCAATTCTGTTTCATTTAATATCAGAGCATTTTGAACAGCATCAACCTCAACAAATTCTACATACGCAAATCCTTTTGGTTGACCAAATTTGTCTGTCAATATTGTCACTCGGTTCACAGTTCCACATGACTGAAAATGCTGTTGGACTTCTTCAGGGGTACATGCATAGTCAACCTGAATCATAATTGGGAAACCATGGTGAATTGATGATGAATTACAACACTCAGTTGAAGTTATTTAAGATTAAAATGAAATTACACATAAAAAGATTTAAAAAATGCATTGGACATGTGACTGTGGGAGGCACTAGAACCAGTCATGAAAAAGTCATCAAATACTTGAGGTTTTTGAGTGATACAAGCAACAAGAGGACCAAGACAACAACCACCAAAGCTTTTTCCAACAAGGTGAAGTCGGCTACATGGATCAAACGACACCAAATTTTGTCATGTACCATATATGAAAATAGGCCTTTTAATTCCAAATCTCTCTTGATGGTTTGGCCTATAGTTTTCTTTGACCTATATATTTTAATTAATGGAGCATAAGATTAAACTTATTTCAGCAGCTTTGAAGTTAACATGATAATATATCCCTATCAAGTGGAAAGCAAACTAATGCAAGGGAAAACTAAAACACCTTTTAATGACATGATATCAGGAAATATTTGAACAAAAGTTTTGACCTTCGGCAGAACCATATTCAATTTCCAAATTACCCCAACCCACTCCAAACCAAACCAACTGGTTACACGTATAGCACACACATTAAATGCCTTCTCTAATTGTATAAAAACAAAAAGAATTGAAGGCTCAAAAAATTACTTCCCATATCAGACCATAAAAACTATTTCCCCTCTCAAGTCTCAACCACTCCACACACTTGAAATCGGAAACTACTGAAAAGTGAGATAGGTTTTTTTTCTGATTCCAAACTACTAAAGTGATGCTAAACTTCACATATAACTAACCAATGGTACCCACAATACCACAGTTGCTAGTTCAACCAGTCTCCTAGACTGCGAAACTGCTTGTCAGGATCAAATGTTCTAGTAGAGAAGCTGACTTTTCGGAAACATGTTTAGGATCGTGACTTTTGACTACCACTTTTGACTACCACGTGCATAGGGCCCATAGTAGTCAACCCCATGACGAGCGTCTGCCAGAAAAACTAAAGCAACATTAATTATGTCTATTTTGAAACCAAGAATCCAAATATTAAATTCTTCACCAATAGGATATGTAACAAAAATCCTGACCAAAAAGATGAAACTGTTAGCAACAATGAAGGGCCGAAAAACTCCGAAATCGACAAAATGATTGTGGAATGACAGAGTAGCAACAATCATATAGCTCACTAAAACAACACAGACCAACAGACACCTAAATCATTCTACTAGTCTATTATGCCGCCTAAAATACTTGAGATGTAAAACAAAACAGATTAAAATAAAATAAAATAAAATCTCTAGTAATCATAAATAATAAAGGTACGCAATCCTCACATTACCAACATAGATGGATCGAGCATCCACTTCCTCTTTTTCAGCTTGAGTTGCAGAAGATCCAGAAGAATCTTAAAACAAAAAATATTAAAAATTAAAAAACAATAATTGGGGCAATTGATAAACAGATCTGAATGAATAAAATGATCGAAGTAAAAGAAAGAAACCTTGGACAGCACCCATCTCTTTCTCGACCTTGGCTTGCATTTCGCGAAGGGCGCTTGCTTCTTCCTCGATCTCTTTAAGCCTCTTCTTCATATCCTCCAATTCCTGCGAGATTAATTCATGTTAAAAGAGAGGATAGATAGAGGGACACAGAAGTAACAGAACCCTAACCCTAAACCTAAAGCTAACCCTAACCTTGGTGGTGTGATTGGAGGGAAGTTCTTCGTCTCCTTCTTGTTGTTCAGCGTCGACATCAGCGTCCATGTCAACCTCTTCATCGGGAATGTCAGCACCATACACTTCGTGCTCTTCTTGCTCCATCTCTGCTACTCTATCTTCTTGCTCTCTCTCTCTCTCTTCTGTATCAAGTGATTTTTTTCGACTATACGAACAAATTCAAAGACCTTTTTATACTTGTAAAATTATCTAATCTTCGTTTTATTTTTATTTTTATTTTTTTAAGGAAACTTTTTTCTTGTACTTACTGAAAACGAAATTGTGAAAGAATAAATTTTAATTAATCAAATTAATGTTGATAATTAATTTTATAAATCTAAACTCAATATACTTGAGGTTAGTTTCACTCATTTTCATATTTTTAATTATTTAAACTATTCCATGTAAAATTAAATATCTTTATTTTGGTGATTCATGTAAACTTTTCGTAAATAAATATAATGTGACAAATAAAATATACATCATTTTTATGTAGGATTACAGTGTCATGTGCAAACCCTAAATTGAATGATGGTGACACATGGCCTCATGAAACATATTGTTGTATGGGTAATACTATTCCAATTAAAATAATATATACATTTTTTGTTTCACTCAATTTACATCCGATTCATATACACGTGTATCGTTTGACACATATGTGAATATTTTTAGGTATTTACGTGAATTAGCGAATATATATATATATATATATATATATAATCTTTTAAATAAAAAACAAGTTATTTATGTATAAATTATTTTTTTATTACAATTATATTGAATTTTTTTTATCACATAGAAAAGTATTAATACATTATCAAATAAATAAAATATATAGCAAAAGTTTATATAACAAATATTAATATATTGGATAAATTATTATTTTAGTCTCAAAAAGTATAGTATTTCGTCATTTTAGTTCTTGATTCACTAAAAAATTCAAATAAATGTGATTCAAATTAGATCAATTTTTGATTGATCTAAATTACATTTGCAAACTAGTATATAATTTTGATTGATCAGTTAAGTAATAGTTTTGAAACATAGGAAATAAGATAAAAATATATATATATTAATACAATATCTCATATTAATGTAATATGTGTGAGGCTTGATTGAAGAGCTTAGATTTCTCAAATATAATTTTTTAAGTGATTGATTGTTTACTTAAAACTCTTACAGTTACTTTGACCTTGAGGTTTCTTATATAGGTGTGATGAAGGTTGATGACAGCTCATATAGTCGTGAGAGATGCATTTGTCTAGTTTTAACTTTTAATAGACAAATGTTCTAATTTATCAAGGAGGTTCATAATTTATACTTATATCATTCTTCGTTTCTGCTTTGATTGAGTGATGGACTAAGAGCTTTTGTGAGTTGTTGGGTGTTAGTCTTTTTCTGCTTTGCACGTAGACTCCCTTTTTGCAGAGATACAGTCTTAGCATCTTATCATTATTGTTCTAGTTGTACTTGTTTCATAGACCATCAATCTGAAGGTACATCTTGTTATAGTTTTTTATGTTTAGATTTGAGTTTTTTAATCTTTTAGGAAAATTTGTCAAGAATGATCTTGTGTGAATATAGTTGGTACTTTTGTTCACCAGAATGATGTTGTTTGAAGAAAACTTCTACTTTTTGCAAACCATAATGATCTTGGTCTAACTAGACTAAGTGCTGTTAAAAAACCACAATGTTTTTAATTTTTTCCAGTTTCGTTTTTTTGTATAAACCTGAATTATTTTTCTTTTTCTATAATGATCATGTGTTGTTATATTAATACTTATCTTCAAATAATGCACTCAAAATGACAAATTAAATTGCAATACGACTAAGAATCATATTTAGAAGTTTAATTAACTTTATTTAATTATCATCAAAATATTTAATTTTGGATTTTACCTCAACATTAAGTCTCTCAAAAATTCTCATTAACTATTTTTATTATGCTTTATCTACAACCTTGACCTCCCCCAGTTAATGCATGATCAAAATGACTATCGTACATTTTTTAGGAATAAGACACTAGGTGAAGTTCAAATTTTTATTTTTATTTTTGTGTATTTTGTTTTCAAAAGTTTTGACTATCATTTTTATAGCGTTTTTGAGCGGCTTAGTCCTAAACAATATTTCCAACAATTATTTATATTGTTTTTATCAACAGTAATCATCGTATTTCTGTTGATTTTGATCTTAAGCAAACTCTTTGTGTTTGTAAATTGGTAAAAGGAGGATAGACATTCTTTGTCACAATAAAATATGAAAGATTGCATTGATTTTGTATATCTTGCAACATTATTAGACATTCTCAAACCAATTGTAGAAAGTCTAACGTAGAGCAAGAAGAGAATTATGCCACAATGGAGAAACAAGTCATGAAATACATTCCTAAAAAAATTCTGACAAGCAATAAGATAATTCAACTGCATCTATGCTGAGGTTTCACATGATCTTGTTGTTGATACTTAGGTTGAAGATACGACCCTACAAGTGTAAGAGCTAGTTGTTAAAGGGGTGTTGAGTTGAAGACATTGGAGTGTACAATATGCCGTAGGACCTCACCATCTTCAACAGTATTATGATTGCTGGCCTATATCGAATGACTAGTCCTTCTCTTGGTCATCAAGAACCCATAATTGAACTAAAATTGAGATTGTAACCAACAGTTGTGGTAAGTGCTATAACCAAATACACATCTGGTTCTTGTTGATGCTCTAGATTCAAATTACATGTTATTTGTGATATTGAAATGCTAGCTTTGGACAGTGGAGAAATAATTTTGTCTACGTTAAGGATATTATTGTTTGAGAAAAATTTATTGCAGTTACATCTAAATCACAAAATATAAAATATAAAAAACACAAGAAATTTTCGCTACACATCTAAATTACAAAAGTATAAAATGAAAAAACACAATAAATTTTCGCTAAAGACAAAATGTATGAAAATAAAATTAGTGAATAAAATTTATTTGGTTTTGTCCTCCCTTTTATTTATTTTTTCTTTCGTTTTGGTTTCGCTTCATTTTTTTCCATTTACTTTGTTATTTTTTTACTTACATGGATAAAATTTATCTTTCTACTTAAAAAAAAAATTACTCTTGTTTATAAATATTTATGCCTATCAATAAATAAACTCAAATAAAATAAAAATAAGTCAATTTAGACAGTTTTGTATCGAAAATAAGTTTATTAATATTTTATTTTAAAGCTACAACTATTATTTTGATAAATCAAAGTTTTCTTCGCGCAATTGCAAAAACCAATGTTTTCAAACAATTAAAATATATTTAAAAGTTTCATATTTTTCTTACTTGTTAATTAAGAATTCAGCCTCAAAACAAAAAATTCATGTATATATCAGTTATATTAAACAACAACGAAGATAACTCTACAATATGTTTAACTTAAGTAAGTTTAATTTAATTTTATATATACAAATTTTGTTTCACACAATTCAATTTCAAGATATGAACCATAATACTTTTACTTTGTTTTAAGTAATAAAAACATAACTCTGTAGTGAATAATTTAATTTTAAACAAGAAGTAAGTGATATAAATTATTGACAAATATATTATTTGACTAATTGAGTATACTTTCCGGAGTGTGTTTTGAAATTTCAGAAACCAATAATTAGAAATACTCTTCCGGTTGAATCTAGAAATCATAACTTCTATAATATCATGGTCGTATGATATATATTTGGAGCGCAAGAAAACCTTGTCCAACTCAAATCCAAACAATGTATAAGTAACTTTGGTCGTGAAATATTGGCTGTTACAAAAAATGTAGGATGGATATGTAAGAAATGACAATTATTATTTTGTTTACCTTTAATCCAATCAATAACTATATATCGTACCACTTATCTTATGTATGGTTAGTCCTTTCCTACAAGCTACAGTTTCGATAAAATTGTGTAAAATATTTACAAGTCTATTTTTAGGTGGCTTCTAAGTTTGAAGGTTCAATTAAGTCTCTCACTACTGGATCACTGTTAAACTTACACATTCTATTATACATCATTATATACTCTCTCTATCCCCAAAAAAACCTCACTCTCTCATCCATGAAATTGAATGCTCAAAAGATGAAAGACACACACCAAACACCAAACCTGCTCAAATACAAATACTAATAAATGGCCCAAATACAAATACTAATAAATGGGAAGAATGGCCTGGCTTTAATGTTGTAAAAATAATGGGTTTTGAGACTTCGGTTATGTTTTCATTGATGAATATGTGAAAGGTTTCTTTGAAAATAATGAAATGTTTTTTTTTGAAGAGTAACGAAATGGGTTTTGAGTGTTAAAAAATCCCAATAGAGGACTTTTAACACTTTGCCTCCTTCACCCTCTTCCTCTCAATCTCGTGACTAGAAATAAAAAAAAACCATCTTCACTCCCACCCTCCTTCTAGGGGTTACTGCTGGGAGATTACATTATAATCATATCAATATTCATTTGTTCACAATACACACTTAATTTTAGCAATGAATGGATACGACGAAAGAAGCATTTACACTGTTTCAAACCCTAGGTAGTTTCAGCAAACTAAACCAATTAAATTCTTGTTCATGCAAAAATATACAAGAGTCCTAAAAAAAATTTCATCATTAAAGAAGCTTGTGAAATTTTACTATGGAAGAACCATTGGAGAAGAAATGTACAATCACGCAAATTGAAGAGATAAAGGTAGAGGCAAGATTAAGTGTGATAATACTTGGATGTTCACATTGTTAATAAATTTGGACCCAATGATTAACGGTATTTATGCAGTGGTCCACTGAGGAACTTAGTTAAGCACTCACCCAAGAAGCCACTCTAATTTGTAAAAAAGAAAATAGTCGATCCAATTTACCAAAATTGAGAAAATAAATATATCTAATTAAGAATTAAAGAAAATAAATCTAACAAATTGAAAAGAAATTAAGACAAGAAAACAAATATGTATTAATAGTTTAGTATAGTACAATTTAAACAATATTTCGTTCTTGCTACCAAAAAAGTAATATTTCGTTCTCCTTAAAAAATACTCTAGAAGTCGGGTTGCAACTAATACATGATATCACTCGATGAAAAAATTTATCACAACGAAGTGTATATCGGTATAGGAAAACTGCAACCATAAAACTTGTTTTCCTTTCTCGTCAAGTAAAATAAATACACGAAGCTCAGCAAATCACAGTTTTATCGATTTCCGTTGGTGTTTGCTTACATTTTGTTTCCCTTGCTGCCTTTCTTTTGGGTTCTTTTTAGTTTCATACCACCTTTTAGAGAAATGGCGCCAGAAGCACTCTTGCCTTCAAACTTTTTTGCCATATTTACCACAGTAGCCATACCTTTTCTTGCAGTAGCCCGGTGCTGTGGCCGACGACTGAGCATTTTTCGGTCAAGTGGCCAATATGCATATGGTTCCAGCTTATCCTTCCTCTTCAAATCTCCACCTGCTTTTTTGCTAGAATAGACCTTCCCTGTGTAAGCCTTACCAGACTCTGATGTTTTTCTCCGCTTCAGGGCTTTAGTTCCAGACCTCCCAGACAAATGACTATCACGCTCACTTCTAGCATCATAATCTGAATCAGCTGGTTTTTCCTTCCTGTGTTCCCCTTCCTCGCGGATAATCAAACGTCCTTCAGAATCTACCTCCATCTCATCATCGTCTGACCTTGACTTCCTTTTGAGATTTTCAGACGCTCTAAGAGCTGACCTTGTTTTCTGCCGATCAAGCAAATCAAGTGGCTCATCATCTGATTCGTCAGATAAGTACCCAGGCAAATTCTTTTTTAGTCTCATATTGGACCTACATGGAACAAGCAACGACATTTAGTTGAAATTGATTTTCAGGGCACTTTGTGCTATAGTAGGTTCTAGATATGCATCACAGATAAGATTATTCATCAAAAATCAATGTTGATTCATGCAATAGAAAAAAAAAGATAGAGAACAGAGTGTTGCAGCCATATGCATGAGATTAATGTACAAATTAAAAGCTAAAGATTACCTAAATGAAGATGCTGCTGATTTGAGATTCATGGAAGATTTGCCCCCTCTAGTAGTTGCCTTGCCGTTCAGGTATTCTGCGTCACTACTGGCACTCTCTCCATCAAAATCCGAAAAAATATTTGTATGATTCCATCTACTTTGCCTGAAAAATATATCATATAGTCCCAATGGTGGACCAAAATTAACCACTATTGTGTCACTGTTTAGAACTTTTAACCATAGAAGTTTACTAAATTTCAGTACACATAAGATATTTGCATATATTTGAAAGGCCGGTACATCAATGTGCAAGAGGATAATATTCAAAGTCTCCCAAAGAGGTTTATGTAATTAAAACCAGTTGTATTTATTTTGAATAGTACAAATAAATAAAAGATCATTACCTGGATGTAGTTGCTTTTGAAATATGAGATTTAGTTTCTTCAGATTTAGCACCTCGATTCCTCTCTTTTCGCTCCTTGATCTGTTTTACAACTGGATTAATAATTCCATAAAGACTACATAAAAGAATTGTCGAAATGATGTTCAACAAACCTTGCGTATGTTAGATAGAAGTTTCAAATGCTCTTCAGGCATGGCAGCTTTAACGGCCTCCAATCCGCATTTCGTGACAAGCATTCCCAAAAGAAGTTTAACCTGAAAAGATATTTAATATCACTGTTTACAAGATGAATAAATAGCTAGAATTCTAGAACAGCCGAACACAACAAATCAATGATACCAAATTGATTATTTTTCTTAAAATATGATCACATAAGATAGCCAAAAAAAACCTTTGCTTTAAAATGATTTTTGGCAACGTCTTGCCACTTAAACAAACACTCCACCATGCTCCTCAAATGCACTTGCAATCCTTCTGCTTGGGATTTGGCTACTAATACCTTTAATAAACCAAGATTGGCCTGCAATACGAAGACAGATTTAATTACAGGCTCAAAGAAATACTACTTCAGCCAGCAATGCTTTTAACCAACAAAATATAAAATGAAGCAAACCTTAGTTATCTCTCTATTTTGTTTTTCGAGCAGGACAAACGTGGATGGAAGCAAGTCAAAGGCAGTTAAAACAAGATCAGAAAACTCATAGGCCAAACGAGCTAAACCTTTTACTGTTGCACTTATCATATGTGGAGTTTTTCCAGCAAGGCCATGAGCAACCTGAGCTCACAAGGCAGCACAAAATCAAATTGCTCTCAGAATGGGAAATGCATAAATTGTTCTATCATTATGAGGACAAGATGATATCAAGTCGAACAAAAAAAAAACATAAAAAGCATGAACATTAAACTGCAAATTTACCTTGATAAAAAATTGATACAGGATTTTTCTGTTCCCACCTCTCTCCTCGTCTCCAAATGCATGGGCAATTTCAACCAGAATGTCATAAGCTCTGTTCCTGGTTTTTTTATTAGCCTGTAAAGATAACATCCAAATTTAGCACCTATGCAAGCTTGTGAAGTTAATTTAGAAGTAATTGATGGTCAAAAGTAATGTCCATGACAGATCTTTTGATTTCCTTCTGAACATTATACCCCCACAAAATAATTAAAAATCAAATAGAAAACAATCACAAACTGCTTATTTCATTACCAGAGCAAACACAATAATGCCCATCCAATCCTATTAAAATTAAAAACTTAATCAAGAAGAGCTAAGTTGAGTGAAACTAATGCATGTTTATTGACTACAAAGATATATTACTTTAATGCAAAAGTGACATGTGCCTGTTGATGGTCAGTCACATGGACTTGCTGAAACCACAGAAGACTATGAATCAGCTTGATATGTAAAGATCACCCGCTTGATGGGTATTATAGAATCACAAGTGCCTGGGTTTATTTACTTCTTAAATTAAATAAACCATTTTGGATGCTGTCAGTGGAATGCAACAGTTATGTTGTGCTTCTGAGCATATGAACCTCAAAACACCAAAGGTTCATAATGAGTGAACACGGTGGTCCAGTTGCCCTACACAGTGTGCTATTGTATGTGCAACAGCTCACCACTACTAAACAACTATGAATGGACATAGCTGAAAGTTCCAGCTACAACATAAAGCCCACTCCAACACCGCAATAAAATGCATGGATCCCACAAAATGTACAGGCCTCAAAAAAAAAAAGCCAAGCCAAATGAAATATAATTCATTTACTGTAAGAAACGCTACATGGAAAAGGGAAACTAAGTTTCTACAATTAACACCGCGTTACCTCTTTAAGAGCCAATATTATCTCGGTGAGGAAAACTTCTGGCCAGGTCATCGAATCATCCTGTTGCCAGTACGTAAGTTCAGATTCATTATGCTCATACTATAATATGATGCGATATTTTAGAGCATATCAAAACACAAAACATGCTTCAAAGTGACAATTATGGAAGCAATGACCAAACTTTGAATACCTTTGACATCGAGACATGGACTGTTAGGAAGTTAAGGAATTCAACTTTGACTACCTCTGACTTCAAGACATGGACTATCAAGAAGTGAAGGCAATCAAGTCTATGGCGTTTGGCAGATGGATGGCAAGGAAGAATTTCAACCATAAGCCCAAGCAGAACCTCAAGCTTCGATGAAACAAAACTATCCGAGCTCTGTCAAGAACAATCCAACAAGAAATACAGTAAGCAGAAATGTTTTGCTAACATCAAACTAGCAAAGCAGTGGAAAAAATACCAACTCTTAATCTATTTTTTGTTGATCCAAGAAAATACTGTTCATTATCGACTTTGATCATCACTTCAATAGTTTGATATCAAAAGGATAAACTAATCATTACAAACCAATCCAAGAAGCATAACCATGAAAGCACCGGTGATTGAAAGTTTTAGCCAAGAAGTTCCAACATGAATACTTTTTTGCGATGGAATTGACTAAATATTGAAATAATTTGAAACTTCTATGTCAATCAGAAAATCAAATAATATGAAGTAGACAAATACCCTGAGTATGATTGAAAGAACTTTGTATGCCTTCTTCTGCATGACACCAACATCCTGCAAATAATAATCACAACAACCATCTTACTTTTCTATTTGAAAAAGGAGTTTCGGAAATTCGTTGCAAGGAACCCTGTATATCGCAAACAAACCTGCAAGGCTGGCTTTAATACTTGAAATAATAAATCAATATCTTTCACATCTAATCCAGGCAACAATGAAACTGCGAAATCAAGAAGTCGTGCCCTGGGATGAAAAGAAATTATATGAAATAATTCTGACAAGCAAATAATATAATAATAAGATTATGCAAGTCAAACGCAGATTGGACTAAAATCATTTCCAGCTTTACGCACAAAACAATTCGACATAATTGAGAAAAACAGAAAATAATCAACACCTGAGAACTGATTGAGACACATCATTTGATGCATCATCAATCTGCATAGAACTTTCTGAGTTGTCTACGTTGTTGGCCATTTGAGTGCATTTTAAAAGGTCTGACATTTTCTTCTTAAATAAGTTCTGCACAACTTTTTTATCTGCTATAGAAGCAATATCACTAATTGTGCCCTGTAAACAAGCAAAATTGTCATTATAAACTTCTTTTATAAATTAAATGTAACGAAAATAGGACAGATTTAATTCTCAGGTGTCAAGTAATCAAGAAACCCGGAAAAAATAAAGCACTTCATCTGTTCATGAAAAAGATGCAGTAAACCATGAAATGCTAAAATGCAAATTCACTAGTTGATATGACAGAATTCTAATACTTGGGAGGCAACATTGAGGAAGGGTCTCTTGAAACAAATTTCTAGAGGAGTATCACAGGAAAGAAAAACACATATGGAATTCAAGGCAGCAATCTTTGAACTCAAGGAATGAAAACCGAAAAAACAGTTACAATTATTAACATTCCCAAAAACGTTATCAGTCTAATGAAGATCTGTCAGCTGTAATTGTCTAGTGCTTCTTCAACTTGCCGATTTATATGATATATCCTTTCTGTTTCTATATTCACAATTGAAGACCTGATAGAACACATTTAGAGCTTTTCGCTCCAGAAATATAGTCATGGAGAACGAATGAGCCATACAAACCAATAAGCTCTACAGTCCCACATAAGCACTATTTGTTTTTTTAATTAACAAGAACATTTCTTAAGAGAGAGAGAGAGAGAGAGATCATATACTTTTAAAACGGATAGTCATGGAGAGCTAATGAGCCATACAAACCAATGAGCTCTGCTCTGCAGTCTCACAATCAGTATCCGGTTTTTTATTTAATGAACAATGTACATTTCTTTAGAGAGAGAGAGAGAGAGCAAATATCGTCATGTATCTAAAAATAAACTTGTTTACTATATGTGAGGTGAGCTCAGACAATGACATACAAATATAAAATATTGTCTAAGCTCCAAAGCACAAAATGCTGGTGACTGGTGAGAAATATTTCTTTGACATTACATGTATACCCTGAAGCTTCGTTGGTAAAATACAGAGAAAATACAGTGATTCGCACATCAAGGACCTCAACCAATTAAAAAACCATGAGTAAATCTAATGATAATACATGGCAAAACCTGCCTACAAATATAGAATTAAAATGAAAGTTGAAACATGCACACTGGATAATAAAAGACTGCCTACATAGCACATATGGACACATCAGAAAAAAGAGCAATGACATAAACAGAACAGCAAACACTAGTGTTATGTTATACCAACATGCATGCACATACAAGGAATGCAATGCATACATTTGGCTCAACTACAATACATTGAAGAAACTAGTACCTGCAAACAACCACCATCATCTTTTGTAGATTTCAGAAAGACTTCTGACAGATCTTTCAACAAGTTCTTTGCAGATATTTCAATTGCCCTCAAATTTTCTGTTGCAACCTCTTGTGAGCAATGAACCAATACTTGTTCTTTGCCCATATCTTGCCCAACATTATCCATATCATTTGAGTCCTTAATATTCTTGTTTTGTCTAATCAGAAGCTGCAAGCTAGTGCATATTATTCCACGAATATCAGGTTCATCTTTAAGTTTACTACGTAAATGTTTCTCAAGATCCTTGAAACTTTTAGCTGTGTCTGAAGGATAGTTGCAAAATGAAGGCAGCAAAGACCACAAAGAGTAAACCAGTGCGTCAGCATTCCTCGAAGACACCATTAGTCCCTGCTTCTCAAGCTGCAAAATGTAAAATAGGAAATGAATACCACAGAGGAAAATAACACAGCATCTCAAAATAAAATGCCCAATACCTTTTGAGCCTTCTGTCTGACACGTTCAATCAATGGCAAAATTTCCTCTGTAAAATAGTTTAGACGCGCACCAACAGTATACTGTTTTAGAATTGGGAAAAGCCATATATTTGAATCAGCTAAATCTTCAGCTTCCAAATTCAACGGTATAAGGGATAACAAAGTTTCAGGTCCCATTGCAACAAGAGCTGATCTGAGGCACGCATGCAACTGCATAATATAGAATGTAACCGGTACTTCACATCAGTAATTTGTTGCGCATAAAAAAATCCCCAGATCCTCTAACAAAAACCAACTACATCCTGATATTGGCTAATAAAAGAACCAAGAAACAATCATACTTGTATGAATCAATAGAAATTCAATGATATATTTTGTTATTGGCTAATCAGACAAATACATATAATAATAATAATAATAATAATAATAATAATAATAAATACATACATACATCATCAACATCATTAAATGATTGTTTTAATACTTACAATAAACACAGATTTGTCACATAGAATAAATAACAGGGTTGCTACAAAACGCCTATTTGCTTTTGAAATCATCAATATCATAATTAAAATAATTCAAAAGACATCCAACTCATTCACAGGCACAACCCATATGAGAAACTGATCAAAATTGGGACATATGATCCTGCTGGGAAGACCATATCAAAGCTCTTTTTCAAAAGATCTTGAGTTTCATATTTGTATAGATTAGGGAGAAAATTTGAAAAGCAACGTAGAAAAGATAGCTCGACCTGTTTCCTGAAGGGAAAATCTTCATCAGGCAGCTTCTGCATATCTTCCAAGTTTTTTAGTATACCTCTCATGAAGTAGGGAGAATTACTTCCTGCATTTATTACAGCAGTGATCACAAAAATAAGTAACAGGAATTTGTTTACATTACTACTATTTGAGGATGAAGTAAAAAGAACTTGTAAGCAAAAATCTAACAGAAAAACCATGAGCGTAATACCAATAGTTGTATACATTAGTCAAACTACATAAATCATATTAATGAATGACCAACCAAATAATTAAATAAGCCAATGCTAGAAACAAAAACAAGACTTGACAGTAATCAAAATACCTAATTTGTAATACATAGCTGAAACAACTTCAAATACTCTGTCCCAGGCAGCAATATAGTGATAATCAAGCAAACTCTCAACAGTTGCACAAATTTTTTCAATAATGGTTGGTCCTGACCTCCTTGATTCATCCAAAGTTATCTGATCCACTCCCTGTTTAATTAAACTTTCATCAATGCAATAATTGATCATGCTCTTGAGTGAATCTGTGGCTGCGAATATGGCCTCTTCGTGTTCAGATGCCAAAATATCTGCACATTTAAAAGTAAAAAGTTTACGTCCCTAGTTGCCAAATAAAAGCATGTAACTATACACAAACACAATTGAATTCATGATACCTTTGAAATCATTAAAGACACTGGGAAGCTTAACTACACATATTTGCCTGTCTAGAGAATAAACTTTCTTCATTCCAGCATCAAGTAAGCGGGCAGTAAATGTCATTCTATCTCCAGACATCTCGTTTGATGAGATAGTAAGAGATGATAATGAGCTCAGCACCTCAAGTAGTGCTTCAGGGGAAACTTCTGATGTTGGGTAAAGACAGAGAAAATTCAAACCATCTGTTATGCGCCTAGTGACTAGGGGTTGACGCAGATCCAAGAGGGTTTTGAAGTGCTTAAGAATGCTGTTCTTGTATTTTAGCGACAACAAAGGAAGACATTCTTTCAAGGCATCAAGAATAAATAAAACCTGTTGGGCTCCCTTAGTTCCTTCGCCAGCATTTGCATTTGCTCCACCGGCAAGCAGTAGATACCTTTCGAGCAGGTTTTTGACACCCTCGCTTGCAGATGCTAGTAGCGTAGATTTTTGAAAGTTTATCAAGACATCACGGAGACAAAGATGAGATTGCCTTCTGACCTGTTGGAAGATATAGTCAGCACACGGCATTCAAATATGTACCATAATTTAGCCAAGCATTTTGCATCCTTAATCAGAAACAAAACCAGTCTAATATTAAAACAATCGAAAAGTTATGTAACCTTTGCTACAGCCCCTTGCCCCCACACTCCAAAACATCATTGTTACACACAAGTTCGGCAAACTAAAACAGAGAAACATGTCTCACTTCCAACTAATACATCCTGTCTTGCGCTCTAACTCAGTATATAACATATGAATCGAGGGGGCACAGATTTGAAATCGTCTCATTTCGAATGACCAATGTTAACATCAGAGCTTTTTCATTCAAAAATTATAACCATGATGATGATAGTGGAAGATTGAACATTAGGCAGGGACAAACAAAAAATCTAATCAATAGTAGAATATACAAGTAATACTCAGTAACTCTAGTCTTTCTATTATAAACATATATCATGTTTTGCACCCATGCAGATTTTAAAGATTTATTATTTTTTAAAAACGCTTTTGAGTTCTCTTTTCCACTATTGCTTCTACATCAACAAACATAAACTGGAATGGCCGCCCCTACTAGCAAAACTAAGATACCAAAGGCAATGTACAATTCGTAATCCTATTAAGATATGATCAACTAAATTTAATAGTCTTGCGAAATTGGAGACATCAACAATATCCTATAGTATATGTACCCAAAAAATCACCAATTTCCCATCCGCCTAGCTCCGAATGATTAATTAATACACAAGTAAAACAAACAGAAAATTAAGGTTAAAAATTCAAAAAATTGTTACCTTGGGACGTGAATCAGTAAGGAACCCTAACAAAACATTAAACAACGGAGACACATCAGACCAATGAACACTATCCCTATTAATCAACAAATGCGAAAGGCACTTCAATCCATGAATAACTGCACCCTCCGAACCGGAGGGAGAGAGAAGAACTCTAACAACAAGCTCAGACAAAAACTCTCTCTGCTTCCTCAACGCAGCAACGGGAACTCTAACAATAACAATCGAGAGAATAGTGAGAAGCGCTTCGATGAGGTGGCTAGGCGGATTAGTTTCCGATACGATGCGGTCCAGGGAAGAACACGTGGCACAAAAGTAAGCAACCGGTGATGAAGGTAGATTCTGATCTTTGAGTCCCTGAGACATGGCGCCGATAGCGGCGCAGATGTGTTGGTGGCTTTCGTCGGTGGAGTTTTCGAAGCGAGAGAGGATTGAATTGCATAAATCATCGTTGGTTTCATCTATCGAGAATGGTGATTCCTCCATTTCGATTCCTTCCATGTTGAAAATTGTAAGAGAAATCAAACGGAAACCCTAGTTAGTTAGCTCCACGGCGGCAAGGGTTTATGCTATGCAGAATGAGCTGGGAAGAGAAGTGAACTCAAAACAAAATCAAATTATATTTTATAAATAATGGGATCGTACGATGGAAAACATTAAAGAACTTGGTTTAAGAAATTTTATTTAATCAAAAAATATTACGACATAAGATTTTTAATATTTTTAAAATTAAAATATATAAATACTTTTTAATCTAATATTATTTTAACAATATTAAATTAATTAAATATTATACAACTTCAATTCTATTAATTTTGTGAAGATTTAAAAAAATTATTTTAAACTTCGTATTAAACTTAGTTTTAAGCCTCCACTAGTGTTGGAACAGCACTTATTTTGTGGGGGATTATTGGGGTTGTTACGTTGTTTGTTAACTCTTTTCATGCCTCCTCTTTTTAGTGTTCAAGCACTATCCTTTAAAAAGACTAGATTTAATTGGAATAAATTACATAAAAATTTAATTTTTAACTTTTATTTTTTCTATAATTGTAATTTAATAATGATATGTAAATAATTAATGCATTTAGACGATTCTATATTATAGAATTGTATTTTTCGTTATTCAAAATAAGTCTAATTATCATTTTTAGTTAAAAAATATAAGAGAGACCAAAATTTTCAATTTTTAAAATAGAATGATCAATTTTATAAATTAATAAACATAGATAAATCAAAACTACAATTAAACCAACAAATTATATATTACTTAAACAAAATACCAATAAAATATAATATATATATATATATATACAATAAAAACAAATTATTTGTACATGTTGACCATAGAGTTTTTGTGAATTGTTTTACGTTGTTACTGTAAGTTGTAATTTTGAGAATTGTAAATTGTTTGCGTAAATATGTTGTGTAATTAATTTATGCATTTTTTAAGAAGGATGTGATATTTAAACATAAAAAAATTTATGTATTTTTCAATAATAAAGTTTTTGACAAAAATTAAAATTGTAATACACATATATTTTATTTGATTAAATTGTGTTAAACTTTAAAAACTTGTGTGAATAAATAAATTTTTTATTGTAAGTCGGAAAATAAGTGTAAGTATAATTTATACAAACATATGTTACTTGTAAACTTTATATTTTTTATTTATTTATTTATTGTTTGGTAGATGTTTGGAACTTTAGACATCAATATATAATATCATCAATATATAAGACAACATTTTGTTATATAAGATTTATTCACTGGTCTCATAAATATAGTTTGGCATTTTCTCGCATGTAAACATATAATTGTTCCTTGACTAGGTTGAGGGTCAACTTAAATCTTCACATTTTTTTATGGGTCGTCTCTCAATTGAACGAGTACAAAGTTATGTTAATGATATACCTGATCAACTTTTTGTTGGTTATTTCATCATCTCAGTCTTCAAACTAAGCGTTGAAGTCGGTGGGCTTCACATCCATCTCACTTGAAGGTTGTAGTGTTGCTTCATCATTCCCAAATTATTCCAGTTTCACAATTATTGTCAGGTTTCTCGGCTCGTTCTAATTCTCTAATAAGCCATAAAATATCTCCTTGCCACCTTGAAATCGACATCAACAATGATCACAATCATGTTTGAGACATAGTATCTTAACTTTATATAAACCGTAGAATATACAATCCAAATATCAAGTAGTGTGGGTCTCCATATGATACAATTGTAGATCGACTGATAGTTGACAAAAATAAATAGGTTTCTTATAGTCCTCTCACTTATTTGCTCCCAAATGTTACCAATAGATTGACATATCCCAAAGGTCGGTTGGTTGAGTAGTGGAAGACCAAGATATCACATCTAGTGTATGTCATAAGATTTAATTAGTTAAGTTCGATGTTTTGAATGAATCGAAGTAGCACTTGAAAATTGTTGAGTAATTTTAAGTGTGGTGTTTGAAAATAAAGATTAAAGTAAATAAAATACGAAACAACTAATAATTTAAGTGTGTAGAGGAAAAGTGCACAAATAAAAGAGAGAGAAAGAGAAAATAGTTCACAGTAGTTTATATTGGTTCAATCACTAACAACTGGATGTTTACGTCCTATTTCACAATCAATAAAATTACTATTATTATCAAGCTTTTAATACATAAATATCAAGAAATCTTCAACAAAACCAATAGAACTATTAAATCAAAATTTATCCCTTAAAAGAAGAAACTCTAACTATAAAATATATCACCATTTTTTGAATAATTAAAATTACTCTCAATGATGTTAAAACGAGAGAAAATAATGATTTACATATCAAGAGACTCTGACGATGTAGTAAAAATAAAACTCTAAAAGAAAAATCATCACATTGAGTTGTAAAAAAACAAAAAGACACAAGAATAAGATAAGGTAAATTGGTGTACAAAACATATTCAAAAATATATCATCCGAAGTCAATCTAGATAAGACAAAGAAAAATGAGGCAAAGATGAGTCAATAATTTTTTTTATTTCTCACATGTGATTTTTTGTTATATCAAACATCATAATTGATTATTTTAACCTATAATTGATTATTTTTTATCAATTAAAAACATGAAAAGTTGGCTTTCGCATCTAAGATCTATTATTTTCATTAACATAATAAATTATTTGAGTAATTTTGAAAATACATGTGATTTTTGCTATCATAATTCATTATATTGTTAGCCATAGTCGACTATTTTAATTGAATCCCACCATAAACATATAAAACATGCATTTTCCAAATTAAAATATATTTAATTTGGATTCTTAACAAATATGTCTTATAGAAACACATTTTGTGTGTATGAATAATTTTCAAGAGAGTTTTTTTTCTATAAGTTACATTTTAGTCTAAAAACAAACAATATATGAATATAAAATTCAATTGCACATAGTATTTTTTTCTACTTTTTATATCATTGTTTATATCAAGAACTCTTTTATCCATCATCAAAATAATATTTGTGGCAAGACATATATTCACACATGATAAGACATAAACACCCTTTTATCCACCGGGACATTTTGAACATTGCGATTGACCATGTAAATTTTTATCAGTCAGCAGCAGAATATGAAAATTGGAGATCCAATGAACAAGAAATTTGTCGTAAAAGACCAAATGAGATATTTTGAAACCTGTCTTCGAGAGGGTGCATTCTTCTTTTTATGGTATGCACGAGTAATTTATTGGTTTATTAATAAAATAGTATAAATTGTATAGTATGTTATTTTAATATTAGTATAGAATGGTTGTTTTAAATTAATAAAATTTAAAATAAACATTTTTATAGAAAATTATAAAATTGTATTTAGTTTGTTAACTTTGTTATTTGATATTATTTAGAGTTAAATACATTTTGAATAGTTATAAAATTTCAATATTTCAATTTTAGTATTTATAAAATTATGCAACAAAAAACTTTAGTGTTTGTTGAAACAAAATATATGTATTATTTTTTAATTTAAAAAAATTGAATAGTTTTTTGCTACTATATTCATAATATTATAAAAATTTGATCTACAAAATTTAATTTTTCTTAACTTTATTAATTAAATAAAAATTTTTTAAATGTGAAAACTAAAGATAAAAGTGATGGAAACATAAACTTAAAAAATTAATTTTGAATTGAATTTTTACGGAGGAACATTTTATAACATTGTAAACATGCTTGGACAAAAATTATTAAAAAATATACATTAACTTAACAATAAAGATTAAAACTGCATACAAAATAATTTTGTAAAACTTTTAAATATTTTTTCTTAATTTTATAGGAATTAAATTTAAAAAGTTAAAATTTTATAAAAATTAAAAATATGCTTAACTTCATAATTTTGTAACTAATTATCATATTATTTAAACACATGAATGATAATATAGGGCCATTTATCCTTCTATTTGTTGTTCACCAAACAAAATTTTTGAGAAGTATGCTCATTTTCGATGTCTCCACTTAATTTTATTGTTGTTTCTATTTTTTTATTTATATTATTTTATCTTTCTTTATTTTTTTATGAGTTTATTTAATATTTAAGTACATTAATTGATTTTAAAATAGGTATAAAAAAAATCAATTATTTTAGTTAATCCTAACCGTATCTAACACAAAACTTTTGCAAAATCAATTATTTTAGTTAATTTGATAGAAAGTTTTATCAAAATCAATTAGTTATAAAACAGTCATAGAAAATTATTACAAAGTAACAATTGTATTTGAATATATAAATAATAATAAAATGTGTATCAAATTGATTAGTGTTATTAAAAAACAAAAGAAAAATAGGAAATATGCTCGGATCTGTTTTCAACAAAAGAGGTTTAAATAACAAAATTAAAATAAAATAGTATGTTCCATTTTCAATTTTCAGTTCGATTTACAATTTCTTTATCGGCTTGGATTGAAACACCGCTAGCTATTGGTCACCTTAATTATTTCCTTTTTATCCCCTTTAATTATTATTTAATTTGGGATAAAGATCTCTCATTGTCATAAATTTTATTTAAATAAAAAACATTATTTTGGTTTTAAGGAAATTGACTGATTTTGGAAACCCAAATCTGATTAATTGTTTTTCTATAAGAATGAAAATTAATTTTTGGAAAGCCGGATTCAATTCACTGTTTTTACGATAAGAATGAAGATTGATTTTAGGAAAGTCTAGTCATCTTCATTATATTATTTTGGTTATATATATGTTATTTTTAATAGTAAAAATTATTCATAATATAAGTACAAATGATAATTAGGTTATATAACTACCGTGAAAACACCTGCGCTTTTCCGAGGGTCGCGCATCGTGTATTTTATAAATAAGCCACACTTTTTTTAATATTAAAGTTTATGTCTTTATATAATATGTTGATTTAGTAAAGATAAATATTCATATAAAACAAAACTTTATTTCTTTATATAGTTTAAAAATAATTTAAATTAATTTACATAATTTTAGAATATGCCGTTAAAAGAAAATATTTATACAAAGGTGAAGCAAAAAAAAATTAAGCAAAGGTGTAGAAATAAAATTTATTAAATATTCAATATCATAAGTGGTAGTTATCTCTTGTCTTACAAATAGTTATTTTAAAAGTTTTATTAGTGACAACTTGTTGTTGTGTATAAGATAGTTCAATCTTATTAATTAAAATTTGTATCATGTATAATAATTATTTTAAAAAATTATCAATGATAATTTATCGCGTGTAAATTAGTTATTTTGTAATTTTTATTAAAAGGAAAAAAATATAATTATTTAAAGATGATGTAGTGAAAGCATGAAACCTATACAAAAGTTACTTAAAAATAGTAGGAAGATGTATATTATTATGATTATGAATTGAATCATGTTATTATTTAATGAAGTTGATCTTTATATAATTTATATTCAAGGATGTAGTATATAATGATTCTGTTGTTACGTGACTGCTACTTTATGTTGACGAAGAATTTGACATTTAATATAGACCTTAAACATTATATATTTAATAACAAATGTTATGTCCTTGAGAATGACGATACAACAAATCTGTGATTGAACTCGAATGTGATTTATAAACATGTTTTTTTATAAGTAAAGAAAAAAATGTGATTGAAATTTGTAATAAAAAAATTGTGAAACTATAAAAAAAATATGATGTATACAACTTTTTTTTTAATGAGCAAGAGTTATATTATTATATATAAAAAACTAGAATGGGCCATATTTTTTAATGGTTGGGTCGTTATTTAACTTAATTTTTGTTAAAATAAGATAAAAAATCTACCACTTACATTTGATTTTACTTCACACCATTCAAAAGCACATGAAAAAAACTATTTTATCTTTATAATTTGATAGTCAAATTTTTTAAAATTATTAACATTTCCATAATTTCTAATTTTAGATTTTTTAAAGTTATATAAAAACTACATTTCGAAAGTTCACTGTTCATCCAAATTTTTATTTATTTTTATAAAAATTGAATTTCATAAGTTTCATATTCATTATAAACTTTTAGAAAAAATACATTTTAATAAATTTCATATTTATTCAAAGTTTCGAATTTTTTTAATATTTGTAGAAAAATTACATTTCAGAAGTTTCACATTTAAAAAAAATTACATTTTTAAAAGTTTTGTATTCCTCTAAAGTTTCAAACAAATTTAAAGTTTTCAAAAAAATTACATTTTAAAAATTTCACATTCATCCAAAATTTTGTTTTTGTTTTTTAACATTTAAAAATATTTAAATACCAGTAAAAAAAGTTAAAATAATTTTTTTATATGTTTTGAGAGATGAAAAGTAAATATAGATTTTTCAATAAAAGTAAAAAAAAAAA
>JBBPBS010000968.1:28517031-28527614 GCA_037974835.1 Cicer judaicum
AAAAAAAAAAAAAAAGCACGGTCCATTAAAGCCCAGCCCATTTTTACCTACCTGCAAATTATGTTGATTTAAGTATTTCAACCCAAACCCGACTCAATGACAACGATAATTATATACTTCAATTCAAACTATACTTGATTATTATTAAAAAAAAATTATACTAAATCATATCATGTTCAATTTTTTTTAAAATAATACATATCGAACTATGTGTTATTTTTAATCTTTATATCAAATACTTTTTCTAAAATTAAATTAAAATTGACATGCAGACATCTTTAGGACAAACTTAATTCTCAAGATAAAATACATAACAAAAAGATAACTGTTGCATCATGTCTTAATTCAATATTTGTTAACTTCATTTTGATTAATAATAATTTATAATTTAAACATCAATGATTTTAATTTTTCACATTAGTAAATAATATTAAATATTTAAATTTACAAAATAAATATCACATGTCATTCCATAAAATCAATTCTCATCCTTATCAGAAAAACAAAAATTAGATCCGACTTTCCTAAAAACAACTTCCATTTAATTTTCAAAAATAAAATAAAATTTTCATATTAGAAGCAAAAGTGGATTTCCTTTAAGCCCAAAATAATGACTATATGCTGAAATAATTTCGTACTATAACTAGATATTGGAAATATATTTTCATGATTATGTCAGAAAAAAAAAAACTACATGACGGTAATATATTTTAATATTGTTTTTATAAACATTTGAGTAACCATTATTTTAAAAATTCATAAAAATAAATAAATAAAGGAATTTAGGGGAATAAGGTGACAACAGTGATGCTTACATCCGGCTCCTTTTGGTTTGAAATAAAATTTACGCTGGAGGACATACGGTGACTTATCTAAAAATATATTATTGTTGGATGATGAAAATTCCAGTATAAAAAATTGCATGTGATTTAGATATTGTAGATTTTGTAGAAAATTGAGATACTAATGAGATAAATTATAAGAGATATACTAATGAAAAAGTGAATACGTAGTTATTTTATATTTATAGAATCGTTCTATGGTTAGTAAAGAATAAAAAAATTATATTAATTTGAGAAACTTTTTTGTATTTTTTTCTAAGGTTAAATTTAGGTCCACTAATTTTTTGTTTTTTTTCTTCAAAATAAGTTAGAAATTAAAAATAAAACTAGAAAATTGAAATCGGAGAAAATCTACGTTTGTTAGATTGTTTCGACCTCTTTTGTTGGAAATCAATCACATTAGAATTTAGATTATTTGTATTTGTTAATTTCCTATTTTCATTTGTTAGTTTAATATAAATATTTTTATTTCATATACTTAAAATACAATTTACAGTTTTTCTTATTGGAAATACAAATCATACTTTTTTTTAGTGTTAATTTGCACTACATTATATAAGTTAAATTAGTTGATTTTTGTATATAAATAAATATGTTGATTTTTGTTTTTTACCAGATGAGGGAAAATATGTTTTTTTTTTCATAGATGGAAAAATATGCTGATATTATAAAGTTTATAACACAATACCTTCTGTAACTTCTACAAAGAAGAATTTGACACTAAAATATTTAATCACAATTACAACATATGTTTTAAATATGAGAAGTTATCACATGCGATAATAGAAAATACAAAGTTGACAAGTTATCACATGTGATAATAGAAAATACAAAATTGACAAGTTCTATTAACTAAAACCATCACATTGCCATCCTATAATGCCTAAAACCTATCTATAATACATGCACAAGCATGCATTGCATTCATGTTTTCTATAGTATGTCATGATTGCAACTAAATAATTATTCTTTAATTGAAAATGAGCTTTCAAACTGAATAACATTTATCAATTAATGATTAAATATAATTTTAGTTCTAATAATTTTTTCCCTTCAAGTTTAGTCTCTACAAAAAATTCACTTTCAATTTATTTTTTGATTGTATATAGACTTTTTATAGGGATTAAAAGTACAATGACAACATGTAAGGATTAAATTTGATTTTGTAAATGAAAACATGTGTTCTCACATGGACAAATATATCTTATAATTTTAAGAGTAACATCAGGAAATAATTTGTAGATGTTGATGGTTGATTATGAAGATCAAACTACACATATTATATCTAATGTAGTTTGCAAATAAGTATTTCAAAATATAAAATAACTTATTTGAAAAAGGAAATTATTCATTTTTTATGTTTTGTGAACGGGTGAACATCTAGTCTTATTATTTACTTATTTATAAATAAGCCTCCAATACAAATTGGCATTAATCCTTCTATTAAATATGAAGTACTCAATCACTTTTTTTAATGACTTAGACAACTTGACTACAATAAACATGTGAATAACATAGCAAATTAATAATTAACATATAACACCATCATGAATTATATGTAATCTACATCAGAATAGTGCCTAAAAAATACATATAAAAGTGGTGTTTATTTTGTTAATATTTTTATTTTTCGATTGTGTTAAAAATACATATTTTCATTATATTCAAACTATTAATTGTCATTTATTTCGTGTAAAATATAAGTAGGGATTACATTAAGTATCTACATGCATGAATATAGTCATCAGCTATCCACTTTCTAAAGAGCTATTTGTCGGATTTTTAAATATTCACATGAATAATCGGATGTTCATAAGAATATTATCTTTTAAATAAGAAGTCATTTATGAACAACTTAAAAATTTGTCATTTTTTGTCAACATAAAAATAACTAATACATATAAATATTAAAATATTAAAACATTAACACATAATTAATTTTTTAATAAAAAGTATAATATATTAACATATAAAATAAAAGTTAGTAATTTTTTTTAATTTACTATCTTGTCTGTGCATAATATAACAACATAAGATATGACAATTCATTAATTACATATAATTTACATCTGAAAAGTGCCACAAAAGAAAATTAACCGATAAAATAGTATTTTTTATGAATCAATGTAACTCTTCTTTTTTAAAATATGACAATAACACTTGTCAACAAAAGTCAAAGAACAAAAAAAATTAGGGCAAGACTTAAGTAGGGATGACGTTAAGTATTCACCCACACAAATATTAGTCATCTACTATCCATTACATTATATATAAATGATATCCGTACTCTATTCATAAAATCAAGATATGTTAAATATATATTCATTAGATTTTTAAGTATCTAGGAATATTATTTTTAAAATAAAAAATCATTTATGTACAATGTTATTGTAATTATATAGAATATTTTATCCCCTTTTTGTCATTTTTTATTTTTATTTTGAAATTGTCACTTTACTTCCTCCTGAAAGGAATGGTCAAATTGTTTTTTCTTCAAAACTAATTAAGTAATAACATACTTGCTTTTGCATTTTAATAAAAAAACTCTAATGTTTTAATATTCTAAAATATTAGTGCGTCGCAAAAGTGAATATCTTTTTTTATAACAACTACCGTAAATATATTGAATGAAGAAAGTGTATGAGAAGTTCATTTTAACATTAGAATCATTATTTAAAAATTGCTCAGAACAAGCTATTTGAAGTTTATTAAAAAATGTTAACAAGAGTTTCAATAATTTTTCCACAATGTCTCAATCAAATACGTCACTGATTCTTAAAAGTCAAGGTGGACGGTCAAAGTTTGTCATATACTCCTTCAAGTTCATTATGTTTTTGAATTCCTCCCTATTTACATATCTTATCTCTATTTTCTTTTGAGATCCTATGATTTTTTGTTGCATGTTCATATTCAGCCTCTTTTACGTCATGAAAATATTGTTGTTTGACCAATTTTCATTTGTTGAAAGCGACATGAATCAATGAAAAGATCACTCGATCAATTTTTTCCAAACACCGAACAAGGTATTAAGAAATATACATTTCTAATTTTTTAATCTCGATTCTCTATTTTTTTTTCCGTTAGAATGCATAAAGTTCAATTTTATTTTTCTTTTAAATGAAGTGTAACTTAGTTTGAATGTGTAGATTTTTTAAAAATTTGAAGGTTTAAAATATCAAAGATAATAAAATATATAAAGTCTTTAAATTAAATTAAAATATAGCACTTCAAGACAAATTAAATCTTAACTATTTTTTAAAGTTATAAAATTAGTCGATGGTCACGTCTAGTGACCTTGTAGATCATAAAAATACACATAAAGTATCATATGTCTATATAAAACTATATTACTACTTTGGCTACATCATTTATTCAAATTATATTCTTTGAATATTGAATCAAAACGAATATTTTCCTTTCATTAATATTTCATTTGAAACTGATTTTGAAAGCTCTTAAGGAGCTATGATAATATTAATATCAAATTCATTTCTAATTATTTTCTTTAAAATTGATAAATCAAATTCATTTCCAATTATTTTCTTTAAAATTGATAAATGATGTCAAACTCATATATCTCGTTAGATATTAATATACACTAAGAATAATATGCAAGATACATCAAAATTGTTATATATCATAAATAGAGTTATTCTTTTTTATTAAGTAATCTCTTCAAGATCTCAAATTATAGTCTCACAAAAAATAAATATTTCAATGATTTTTGTATAATTATCACTATCAAGTGATCTATACAAAATAGATTGCAACACATATTTCATGTGTAAATTGAGTCATTCACATCCTACTAAATTTAATAAAGTATATAAAAGTTTTTTAATTCACTTTAGGTGAATATTTAAAAATAAAAAAATTCAATTATAGTCTTTTACCAATACTCTTTAATATATATTTTACCATTCTCATTTTTTTTTTCCGCAGAAAACAATCATATCTTATTAGCTTTAAATATGTAGATGTGCATACTTCAAGTCCAAAAATTTTTTGATTTGTAAGGTGAACTTAATTTCATTCTATTACTTATTTCTATTTTCCAAGTTTTTTTTTGTCTATAGTCTTTAATAGACTTTAATTCACGATTTTCATTATTATTAATCACATATAGCGCTAAATTATATCGAAAATTATAATCAAGGTTGACTTTGTTTCGGTTCCATCATATTGTATTATTGATATAATTTAATTTATTGAGATATCTTTATTTTCATAAATGTTAGGTACTTGGTCAGTTCTTCTAGATTTGAAAAATTATGTAAAATGACTCTTTTGAAATTTTAATAATCTCACTTGGGTCGTGTTTCTTTTTGGCTCATTTTATTTGCTTGAGGATTTTTGTCCTTGGAACCGATTTGCCTACCACGCTTCAGGTACAATTGAGATTCATTTACAATATTAGATTCCCAACAAAGACGTCTATTTTGATTGAAGCATTATCAACTTATAATTGGTTTCGTAAACTATGCAAACAAATTATCTTTTAAACTTATGGTTCAAACTAATTTGTATGAGGATTATGATGAAATAATAATATATTTTCATAACAATTTTCAAACTAATTTGTACGAGGATTATGATGACTCAATATATTCTATTATAAATGGTGATTTCATATTCAATATGTATTCTGATAATTATTTTACCACCCATCTTATTTCATTATATTGGAACAATTGAAATTTACACAACACATTCAGAAAATGTCTTAGATGAGGAGTATTAGATTATTAACTCATAAATTGATTGTAAATTAAGGGGCAGACTTACATGTATTAACTTGTTGACTTGATGCAAATCAATATCTGAACATATATAATTGCACGTTTCCAAAGTAGGTTTTATACGTTATGATCTCATAAGTATTGGTCAAACAATCAACTTTATACGTCTAAAAAATGAATCTTCATGTCCATTTTTGCATACGAACACATGTTACATGATGTTCAACATAAAATTAAATAAATATTCAATATTTTCTAAATTTATTCCACACAATTATGAAAGGGATTTTGTAGTCAAATTAGTTGAGACAACAATCTCACAAACTTATGGTTGTGAGTTGATATTAAACATATACTTTCCCATTTAGTATATGATCGATGTATTGATCCACATGATTGGTGAATTGATTCACAAATACAACATAATATACATTCTATAAAATATGAAAGACTCATTCTCTACAATTATCAAATTCGTTTCGGAACTAGTATGTTAAAATAAAAAAGTTAACTATTTTTGGCATCGTAATATATCCGGAGTGACCCAACCGATCTTGACAATAATAAACTTTAATATTATTTATAAACTATATATTTATAATGATATGTATTTCAATTGTTTTAATCCATTTGAATCAATAATAAACAATTTTAGTTATCAAAATTTCAAAATAAAACTTTATCTAGAGGTTATAAAGACTTAATTTACTTTTTTCCATTATCATATTTTTACATGAAAGACAAACTTTTACATGTAAGTAAATGAGGGCAAACACACTTCCTTCAACAAATAAAACTCAATGAATCATATCTATATATTTATTTAAATAAGAATAATGTTAACAAGTACTCTTTTGACACTTTTGTTAAAAAACAAAATGAAAAAATTTTGAATGGAAAATTTCACTTTTTACAATTAAAATGTATAAATAACAAAATTTTAAGATTTTTTTTTCTACAATTAGATTTTTAACAAGTGTCCCAGCAACACTTGTTTGAATTTCCTCTTTAAATAATTATAAAACTATAAAATAAATTAAAGTAAAATAAAGTATTAGAAATTGCTCAAAATATACACATGAAATGAAATGCAATGTGAGAATTTCAAGATAATAACTTAGCAACTCTTATTATCAATAAAATATATATTAAAATATATAAATGTTTACGATGCATATGTAAGATCAAAATTACTCATATAACTTTTGTAATAAATATTTGAGTATTAATTATATCTAACAAAATAATAGTTTAGGATATATTACTACCGATGGCTTACTTGTTGAATGTACGAGACAAATGTTTTGTTTGTAATTATTGGTAAAAATTTGACATAAAGCTAATAGTATTACCAATATCATTTTGTTTTTGGTATACAACAACAAGAGGAATAAGAATAAAAAAGATGATCCATATTTTTTTTTCTCTACAAAATAATATTTTAGAATTCAAATTACATGTAAGAAGATAAGTATTTTTTATAGAAGCTAAACTAAAATAAAATAAGAACATAAAGTGATCTAGTTCTTTAGGAATTAGCCAACTTTACCAAATTTTCTCTCATCCTTTTTTTCCATTAAATAAAGTTTCTATATACATAAATAACTGTCTTTAATTCATTTGTAACCCTTAAAAGAAACTGGACATATAAAGAGAAGAAAATAATAAGCAAATGATAAAGGAAAATAAGAGCATTTAACTCTTTAAGGAATTAGCCAACCATATCACATGGTCTTCCTTTTATTTATTCCTATAATTCTAACCATTCCATATGATTATAAATTATGTTGGAGATATTAAGTATCACCACAGTACATATGAGTTAGTATATTATTATATTCATAACAATTTACTTTACCGCTTTTAAGAAAAATAAAATCATAACCACAGATCTTACTTATGAAATTTTTGTCATTTTCACATGTAATACATCAATATCACATCAATGGAAATCTCTATAATTTATATAAGTGCAACATTTTTATATATATAAAAACAACAAAAAAAGTATTGTGTAATTTTCCACATTTTTAATCAATCACTAATTTTTTGTTTAATGATAATTGTGACTAATCTAATAAATATTTTTAACGGTATTTTTCTCAATATTGCCTAGAACATATTTGAGTGGTATAAAAATATATTTATTTTCTCTCATTTTTCTTTGTTTCAAATTCTATTAAGTTCCAATAAATCTTTTGTAGACTTTAATCAGAGTCTAGTTCTTCAAGAACTCAGACACAACTCTTCAATAAACATGTTCAAGGAAAGTCATTGGAGTCATCTAATTTGTGGGTGCGTTAATTACAAATCATTATTTGAGAAATCATTTTGGGATACTTTAATTTTTTTTTATATGATTTTCAAAATAATGATCAAGAAAATTATTATATTAGCAATCCTTCAAAGATGCTATTAATATTAAATTATTTCATAATTTAACAAAAATAAACAAAGAAAGATGTGATAATTATAAAAGCCAAAGAAATTTCTATACAAAATTTATATGCAAAAATAAAAATAATTGGCATGAAAAAATTAATAAGAGAGCAAGCATACTAACAAGATTACAATTAAATTAATATAAAGATATTGAGAAGAAGAAGTATTATTGCAATGTAATATTTTAAAAAAAAAATCCCATAATTTTTATGCTAGAAATAAAATAAAAGAAATAGAGAGAAAGGGAAAGAGATAATAAGAGAATAAGAGTTGTATTATGTTCTTTAACGTATACCCTTTACAATATCACATGAGTCCTATTTATAAAATATACACCTTATAACTTACAAGTACATAAAAGTTCTATTATAATAATCAATTAGCAATCCACTAATATTGAGAGAATGAGAATTTCACTAACATTAATATTTTTTAAATGGGACATCCACCAAATATGTATAACAATATATGCATGTGTATGTTAAATGTATAGTGTTTATTTTAATTTAATCTACTTGTTGAACTTTCATAATATAACTATTATTTGGATGCATCAAAATTTTAGTTTCAAAAATCCATAAGTCTATTGAATGAAGGACTAAATAATTTATACTCGCTGTCTGATAATAGGTATCACATTTGTAAAAGAAATTATCATAAAAATACTATTGTTTTTAATTTTTAATGGAACTTTAATTATTTTTTCAAATGTTTTCTTTTATTAATTAATGTACATCACTCCAAATTAAAATTGTTCCATGTGCATTATTATATAAGAAATAAGCCCTTTGTGCATAAGAGCGAGGGTCCATGGGTGCCACCTCTAAATCTGTCCCTCCAGTAGATTTGTACATAAACAATGTACAACTAAATTAGGGAATTAGTTTTGAAGTTTCCTCCATATTATGGTAAGATAATATATATAATATTTGCTGTAATTCTATTGGTTGGGTTTAGTTTTTTAAGATTTATATAATTCAAATTTATATTTTAATAATATTTATTTTGTATGTTTTAAGTTTAAATTACGAAAGAAAAAAATATTATCAACGATAAATTTATATTAAAAAAATGTCCAACTAAAATTATTACTCAAGTAATGTTTCTTTAATAATTTTTTTTTGTTTAATTTTATTTATCGTTTTCAAAGTTCAAAGTTATATAAATTATATTTGTTAAAAAAATTAAATTAACTATTTTATGTTAAAATTGTTCTTTATTACTTGTCGTATAGAGAAAAAGTAAATTAAAATAATAAATGATTATAATAAAGTAACAAAATGATAAATAATTTCAACAAAGCTAGATAATTTAATATTTTATCTTAAAAACACACAATGAAATGGAGATAATAGTAGTTGCTTTTGATTTTTTCTTAAAATTAATTAGTTTAGAGATTAGATTTGTACATATTATATATAAAAAAAAATAAAGATTTTGTAATTTAAATTTAAAGCCCTACAAATGAATGTATTTGCGGCTACAACTAAAATGTTACCTATTAGACTGCTTTTGAAGTTCTTTAATTGCAACCCAATGATTGTTTTTGAACCAATGATTTTTATTCTGATATCCCTAGAACCAAACAAATACCCAAATGTTAAAATAAATGAATCCCAAACAACCCATCCTAGTGGGTAACCGACTATAGAATCCTAACAATGTAAATAAATGTAAGTGCTACCGATAAAAACACGCTTGCTCATTTTATCTTGTTTTAAATATCATTTTGATTATTTAATTTTTAACTATTTTTAATTTATTTTTAATTTATATATTGTATAAATATATTTTAATTGTTTTTACAATTACAACATAATTTTTAACATCATATTATTGGAATATATTTTAATAGTTATCTATATATTTTCAATATGATGTTTTTTAGAAAATACATCAATTTAACTTCATAATAAAATTATCTTTAAAAAAAACTTAAATGTTTTGATATATATATATATATAAACTATTTGCAATGAAGTAAGTTTTCTTAGATTTATTGTGTTTTCAATAAATTTTATTAATATTATATATTTAACTTTATAATTCTATAATTCATACCAATAATTTATGTCCATTTTAATGAGCTATAATAGAAATGAATAAAATACGTTATTTATAAAAAATATATAAAAAATTAAAATAAATATTAGATAAAATATAAAAGATGAAAAATTATATTTAATTTTTATTTTATAAATTAAATTTATATATAATATTATTATAAATATATATTTATATTATCAATCAGTTATAATAGTTAAATTATTAATATTATTTAATTATTTTTATAATTATATATAAAATCATTTACATAATCCATCATAATGTAACTTAACGTGTTTACGACGTGGAAGCAAACTTTTACGAGCTAAATGCCTACTATACTATTTGCTTATTACTTCAATTCACGACCACAACCACAATAATAGTAAATAATAATAATAATAATAATAATAATAATAATAATAATAATAATAATAATTTATAGTTTCATACCATTATATACTATTAGTATATAATTATACATTGTCAACTCAAATAGTTAATTATAAAAATA
>JBBPBS010000968.1:28536880-28557358 GCA_037974835.1 Cicer judaicum
AAAAAAAAAAGTTAAATTAAAAGTTGTTTTGAATAGTTTCTTAAAAAAAAATTAATTTTGAGACAATTTATTTGTTTTATTTTTTAAATTGATTTTTATTATTAAAAACTCTTTAAAATTTAATATTAATTAAGTTGTTGAATGTTCAAATTACTTTTTTAATTTATAATAAATGAATTTAAAATAACTTCTACTACTTTTAAATAGATTATAAAAAATTATTTTTAAAAATATAAATTTAAAATTAATTTTTTAATCTATAAGAAACCGACTCTTTTTTATTTGTTACCAGATCCAATATTTTTTGAAAATAAAATGGGGAAGAGATACAGTGTTATTGTAGTAATTAAAGCACCAATAATTACCATTACAAAAATGTCTCTATAAAACAGTATTCAAAATTAATTAGAGGGAATATGTAAAATTATATTCAAAATTGTGAGCGATGAATAAAATAGACAATAAACTATATAAATTGACAAATAAATTATTAAAATTATAATATGATATAGATAGTATATTTTTAATATATTAAATGACTGGTATATTACAGGACGAAAGAAGTAGTATGTTGAAAGTAGATGCAAGGGAAGAAAAAAAGTTTGGCGCAAGAGTCTGGGCGAAAAGAAGTGATGTGTCTAATCCAGAAGCAATGCATCAAATTAAGAGTTTAGGAGTGAAATATAATGGTAGTTTGATGTTGTTGTGGTGGTGGATCTCCAACTCCCAACGAAAAGCTTAATTCCTCTTTTTGCAAAGTTATGTGAGGACGGATATTCCCTACATGTATGAATGTAAATTAATTCAAACATGCATTCATGATTTTCTCACCCACTAAAAGACACTTACTTGAGAATCAAACAAATTTACTTATGATGCTTCATTTGACTAATATAGGGATGACAATGAAATCAGGAATGACTTGAGGTACGCAGTACAACTTCAATCACTCACCTAATTTTAGTTCTGTTAACGCCCGTGCATTTTCACATATTTAAATGTTTACTTCCAACTATATTAATTCAATATTATATATATAATTATGATATGTTATTTTAAATAATTCATTTGATTTTATAATTATATCTATATATATATATATATATACTAAAATTGTATGTCATATACACAAACAAATTTATATTTATTTTAAAAATATGAAATAAATTATTCTTATTAGTTGTCACAAATTTAAAACGTATTTGATTTTCTAATAAGAAATCATTGCGTATAAATTGAAAATGAATAATCAAATTAATTATTTTATTCTTTTTGTTATGACATGTAAAGGGAAAAAGTGTAAAACACATACATATGATTGTTGTATTCAAATAGAGAAACCTCAAAAATATTCATATCCCTAATTTAGTATTGGTCTCTTGACTGAGTGGATGATACCACATCAACAAAAATATTAAATTTAATTAATTATGACAAACAATTGTATCATAGATAGTTTTTTATAGTTAATATATTATATTTGTTTTCATTTTTATGTATAGGATATTTAAAAATATAAGAGAGAAGTAAAAATGGTCCATTTTTAAAATAAATGAATCAATTATGTGAATAATATAAATATAAAGACTAAAAGTGTAATTAAGTATATTTTTTTAAATATTAATAAAAAATATTTGTCTTGTTTGATACATTTATCAAAAAAAATCAAGCCTATTTCAAATATTTTTTTATATATCAATGACAAAAATTATTTTAAAATATTTAATACTAACTTTTGTTTATACAATTTTAACATGAGGGGTCATGTTTGAGTTTTTTACAAAGAAAGAACAAAATAATAGAAAAATGATGCAAGAGGAAAAATAAGATTTAAAATTTGAATTTGAGAAATGTAATAAAACAAAAGGAGGTAAAAATGGAGATAAAACAGATAATCATTTGGTTAATAGATAGTGTTATAGACAAAGAAATGTGTTAAAATAGGTAATAGATAATATGATAGATAAAGAGATATATTGGACTATTATGACAATAATTTTAAAGAGGTGTCAATAGATGAAATAAGGATAGTATAATAAATTTAATTATGTATCCCTTTTCTATATATATAAATATATATTTGACGTTTCGTTTTTAGAGTTATAGTATTTTTGTTATTGGTCACAGAATTTGATTTTAAAAGAAATGATTTTGTAAAATAAATTTGAACTTAAAGTGAATTGATGTAAAATGATTTATATTTGATTTGTTTGTGTCAAAACTGAGTTGAATAAAAAAATTAAAGTCTAAGTCTCCAATTCTAAAAGTAAAAATTATAAATTTTAACTTTAAGTTAAGATTAGTTAAAATAATATGTCAAAGTTAATTATACTCGATGAAAACTAACATGTCAAAATCAATTTGAATTTCATTTTTATGTACTGTAATTTCTTTTTTACAAATCACGGTTAATCATGTGAGTAATTTTATAAATAGTTATGACAAAATTTAAATATTATTAATAATTTAATATTTATGATTAATTGAAAATATATAATTTTTATGAATGAATTAAATTTGATTAATTTTGCACAGTTTTGGCTTATCTAAAGGGAAAGCCAAACATAACTTTTAGAGTACGTGGCAGTTCTAGTAACCAAATTTCTTATATTAACATCTATCATTAATTACGGGACTAAACATGTTTTTAGTTTCTTTAAATATATCAACTTTCATTTGTAGTTATTTTAAAAAATTTCTTAACTTTAGTCATTCTAAATTTTATGTTACCAATTTTAGTTTATTTTTTCAAAATTTCATGTCACGTGTTTCAAGTGACATTTTAATTTAATAATTTAATTAACTATTTAATCTTAAATATTTATTAATTTATCTATAATTTTAAATTAAATATTAAATAATTAAGTTGTTAAGTTAATGATATTTTAAAGTCTTAACAATAATATATCTTTAAAAAACAGTCAATCAAAATACAACATTTGTAAAAAATTATTAACTAAAATTGGTATCTAAAAATATACAATGACCAAAGTTTGAAGGATTTAAAAAAAAAACTAAAATATAAAAATTAATGTATTTATAGATATTAAAATGATATTTAATCCTTAAATATAAACCCCTTGAAATATACTGTCTATTTGATCTAAGTTCTACTATTAAAAAAATGTTTCACACCCTTTCAAGTTGAGTTCATTTTAATTTTCTTAAGTAATAAAAGAAAAAGGTATTAGTCATTGATTTATGGTTCAAATAAAAAATATAAAAATTGTTACTTAGAATATCATACTTTAGATTTAAATCAATACCTTACAATTGTGTATGAGTTTTTAATATATAATATTTACCATTTTATCGACATATTAAATTTTGAGAAGTAACCATTTCTCAACAAAGTTTAACACTGGTTGCTTCATTCACAGCCATTAAAGATCTTATACCTACAAATCAATAGAGGCACATATACTTTTGTGTCAACAAGCTTACATTGATTAATAATACCGGCCCATTTAAAGTTTCTAATGCATTTACCAATCTTACTAAGCAAACTAATATGCCCAAGAGTAGGCTTGAACCTACAAATCAATATGCCATGAAAACCCTCTCGACCAATTAGTCTCTTCCAACCATAGAAAGAAGACATGTTTTCCAAGCTGAAAACTTAGCTTTAATTTTATCAGTAATAAGTTGAAGATTTGTTGAGTTAGATTTTATTTTGAAAATAAAAACACTTAAATAAACGAAATGGAAAACCCCAAATTATTTAAAAGTTGAAGTCGTAAGAAATGAGATTAGAGTAAAAAAGTTGAGACTGAGTTCTATTGAAAAACACCGGAACATCATCCACAAAGAAAACATGGTACGGAATCAAAGAACTTTGAGATTCAGAATCAAATACTAAGAGCTTTGTTTGATTCATATATAAAAACTCTATTTTAGTATTTTAAAATTAAAAAATTTGATTGTATCATTTATTTTTAAAAACTATTTTTATATTATATTTTATAAAATTAAAAAGGCAAAATAGATAAAGGTGTTTTATTTTATGATATTCAATTTTATTATCGTAAAAAATTATTTTAAAAATTAAAATTATCAAACAGATTCTTTTAATTTTTTTTTTAAAAAACAGTGTTTTAAAATTTATTTATGAAATAATTTTCAAAAAATAAAAAATAAAACACGATAAAAGAAACTCTAATTATCATATAAAACCAAATTATAAATTCCTTTTTGCTCATACAAAAAGAGATAAGCAAATAGAGGATCTTTTTGCTCAACTAATTTTTTACAAGCAACTTAACCATCGACCTTACATTTAAGAACCTTACAATTAATAACAACTTACAAGAGATGAAAACTTTTCACCAAATAAGTCTAAAGTGGAAAATTCCAATGAATATGTCAAAAGAATTTTATATCTATTATTTTTTTTCAAATTCAAACATAAAAAAGTGAAAAGTAACACAAATTTAAAATTCAAAACTTAATAATAAAAACAAAAATAAGAATAGCTTTTGTTTTTTTATAAATTTCTTCTATTAAATATAATTTTATGTGAGACTTTAAATATTAAATACGAATAATCTTTCGTCAGGTATTGACATTCGAATGTTGTGACATTTTAGTTCTTTTCGGAAACTATGATGGTCAAAAACTTTTTTTTTTTTTTAGCATACCAAACTGTTTAAATTTAAAAGAAAAATTCAAAACGTATAACCGAAAAACCCACCTGGAAAGCTGATGAATTTTTGTTCAAAAAAATAAAAAAAAAAAGAAAGAAAGAAAACGAAGAAAAACGCAAGTGTGGAGTGTAAAATCCTACTGGCGCCTTTCTCTCTCTCACTCCGGTGACGTTGAAAACCCTAATGGACGATACTAAAAAATTATACCACACACTCTCCACCGCAATCACCACCACCGCTGAAGATCCAATTTTAAAAGACACTACCACTCTCTGCGAAACCCTCTTCAACAAACTCAACGCCAAGTTCCTTGAATTCTTCACCGCTCTATCTCAGCGCGATCACGAAGCTGATACATGCTCTCTTCCGCATCTACATTCACAGTTGTGGCCTCTTGTTGAAGATCTTTCTCTCATTCTTCGCTGCTCTCTCGTTGTTCTTATCCTTCCCTACTCCGACCCGAAGTTCCTCCTCAACAAGTTCCGTTTCATTCTTCGCATCCTCAAGTCGTTCCTCACCGTAGATGTCACTCAACTCCATGGAACCACGGTGTTTCGATTTCGAAACTTCGTCTCTGATGTTCACATGGACCTTTCGGATTCTTGCCGTCCTTTTCTCTGTGCTGTGCTTGAGGTTGGTTTAATATTTCTTTTGTTGTGATGATGGTGATTATTTTTTGCGTTTTTTTTTTTAGCTTTTTGCTTCAATCATTTTGTTGATGTTATTGTTTGCACAAATTTAGTATGTAATTAGGATTTAGGTTTCTTTTAGTAGTATATTACAACAACATACGAGACTGACACTTACAGGAAGACATCAATAATAATTTAGGAATTTGAAAGTGATTCAATGCAATTTAACCTACACACATCGAACACCTTTAATTTGAAGGGTTGGTGCCTATGTACTAATTATCTAGAGGTCTATTAGTTTTTGAAACTAGAATGAATTGGAGAGATATTGGGAAATGTAAGAAAAGAAGAAGCTAGTTTTGATTCACATGCTCTTGAGTTTCTTTTAAGTTTCAGTTTGAGTGGACATCTATGTGATACTATTACTAGTATTAATGATTGTTACCGCTTACCTAAAAAATAATTTTTATTTAGTTATCTGATATTCCGAGATTTGTTAGTATGCTTAGTTTTATGCATTTTGTAGGATTTACTATGTAGAAATGTGTATAAATTTTTTACTGGAATTAAAATAATTCATCTAAAATAGAAAATGTTGTTCAAGGTATTTGCAGATGAATTTTTAAGACATCGATCATTGAGAAGATATCTTATGACTGCTGATTCAGCATCTTCCAACTGTGAAAAGATTTTTGTGTGCCAATTCAGACATGGTGATATTGTCTGTGTCCTGGAGGTGATATCTGCACATTTTATCCTGTCGCTTTCTAATGAGAAAGCATTTGAGAATTTCATCACCAGATTATGTTTACATTGTGACAAAGATTTTAGATTTCCTGAACTTGGACTTGCACCTGCCATGGCATTGCTGCTTGACCCTGTTCTGCATTCTGCACCGAAGATGTTCCAGGCATATGTAATTTCATTGGTTTCTGAAGCCATTGGTTCTGGCTTATCTTCAGAGAATTTGGCTCCAGACATAGGCTTCTACTTAATGGCATTTCAGAAATCTGTCATCTTATACTCTATGCACGTGTCTAGCTTGCAAATGGATAATTTTTCCATCAAATTAAATTGTGCCTATAATGCTCACCTGTTTGAGAGAGTTCATCCAACTTTTGAATCTTATATCCAGCAAGGGACAGGTAACAGATTAAATCAAGTCGTATCAGAAACAAATAATTCATTGGACTCTTATCAATGTAAAATGTCATCCAAAACAAAAGCCTGTCTTTTGGAAGAGTACATTGGCTATACGAATGGGAGGAAGAAAGTATTTGCTGATTCATGCCGGGATAAGGCTGTCTCAATTTTAGATTACATAATCCATCAAACTTGCTTTCAAGTTGCAGCTGGAGATGTTACAAAGCAAAATACTAGTGCCGTAGATATTTCTTTTCTTGCATCCATATTGAAGTTAATGAGTGTTTCGCTGCTACAAGCAATTAAGTGCCTAAGTAATAGTGGAGATTCAGGTTGTCTGAAAACCATGGGAAGTTCCTCTGTGCGTGATAAATATGATTTCTTGGTCAGCATCATCAACCCTTTTCAACAATTTAAATTCTGTTTACCCATTCAGACTTCGATGTACAATATGATGAATAGTCAGCAATCAAATTACAAAGTCTCAAAGTCAATGCTTGTGTATTTTTCCGGCTTGCTATCTTTAAGCTTTTACAATGGATTGCATGTGTTAGCAAAGGGGTGTATATCTGTAATTATGGCATTGATGTTTATGTTTATTTTTGAAGACGGAGACTTAGTTGCTTTAGGGTCCTTCAGGAGTCTGCCGTTGCAACCCTGCTCATCTGAAATTTCGTCATATAAGAATGGAGAGGTCAATTGTGCCTTCAATTCTCTTGCACTTCTTAAATTAAATTTTGCTTGTATTTCATGTCTAAATCATCAGTACAATGTTGCAGGAGGTTGCAAATAAACAAAGTATCTGTAAAGTTGCAGCAGAGTTTCATAGAATTCGAACACGTATTTTAAGGTATGCATTGTTTTTAATTATCCGCGGCCTTTACATGTGCTGTCTTTGATGAGTGACACATTCTTGATTTTCTATTTACATGTACTCAATTATCTCCTGCCCTTCATCAGCCACTTGGGCCTGCTCAAGTGGTACTCGTAAGGGAATGCACTGATCGGGTTTGAATTACTTTTATATTTAAAATTTGAAGTCTTGTTTTTCTATGAAGTTATTAGATATTTAGAAATCCAAAATGTTACTCTTTATTGGATTGAATTATATCATATTCATTTATCTTGGAACTCGTGGTATGTTCAAATCTTGAAAATATTTGCATTGGCACATTTACAATTACTCCCATGCCCTTGGCCCCTAATTGATTGCCACCGCTGGAAGAAAGGAACTTGCTTGCTGCTTATACCCATCTCATTGTGTTTAACAAAGGGCTTGAATGTTTAATTTTGTGTTTAGAAATATAGTAATTCTATACTTGTAATCTTTTTCTATTTTTCATTCTGATGTTTGGTATTTGTTTTTTGTGAGTCTTGGCTTTTTCTCTTTTTATTTAGAATCTGCTACATGCCTTTCTTCTGTACACACTAAAGCTTTATACCTTCTCTGGCTTTTGATCCAATATCTCTCCCCATACTAATAGGTTTAACCAAAAAGTAACTTGGGTATTTTTGTCCAATGAAAAACATTTTATTTCTTATCACTTTTTACCTTTCTTTCTTCTCTCTTTGTCACCTCTTTCCCTTACTCCAAACAATACAACAAATCTATTATATTTCTCACCTCTTTTGTACTTACTTTCTGCTCAACCAAACAAAGCCTCAATGTTCCTGTCACATTGAATACTGCTCTTTTAAAGAAAAAGATTTCTTCTCTTGACTCCTTAACCTTAGGGCACTGGCTACTAGTTAGCACGATCCAAACTTGTGATAAAGTAGGCTATAGTGTTTTGTAAATAGAAGTCTCATAAAGTTGTTCAGTGTTCAATTTAATGCCATTATTCTTTTATGCTATCTTGTGGTCTGAAGCATCTTCTCTTTTTCAGAACGGATTGCATCACCCCTTGTAACTCAGTAGAGGATGGAACAGAGGAGATCTGTAATGGAGAATTGTTTCTTGATTGCATATTACCCAAAAAAGTATCTGATTATGCTGAACTTGCTGACTTCCTTGAGTGTACGAAGGATAAAGATTATTCCAGCTGGTTGAATAACCGCCAAAAATACAGAAAATGGAAGTATCAGAGAATAATAGATTCAAGGAAGACTAAGAAGGAAAAAGTGTGGAAGTCTTTGATGAGTTGGAAAATTGGCAAGTCTGATTCTTTGAAGCATCAGAAAATTCATAAGCGTTTGAAGCGTAGGTGATATAATGGGTCTGATTCTCAATGTGTCCCTATGTCTTATAGATTTTTAACATATAAGCATTTGGTTCAAATATTTATACTTTATGGCCAGGTATAATGTAGATTCGATTTGAAAGGAATATATTTTCCTTTTTTGTACAGAAGTCCAGTACATAACACTAATTATTCCACTGTATATATTAGAAGAGCCGTGGAGGATAAGAGATTACATTAACATTTTAAGTTAATTTTGCATGTAAATCTATAAATTTGAAGAGAAATCAGCCGCATATATTTCAAGTAAACAACTATACAAGTTTGTGCTGTTCCTGTTGTTGTAAGCTAGGGAAGAGTCATGGTTAGTTGTATGAGTTCAATTTCTCTTAATCATTTTTCAACAGGTTATAGATTTATTGAAAAATATAATTTTTTTACAAATTATTTGAAATAATATTTGGAGAGTAATCACTCATATTTGAATTTCAATAATCTCCCCTTCAAGTGTGAGCTTCCTATATCATTAGACTTGACTCTCACTTATAGTTTTGGTACCACTTGTTTGGGAGAGCATGGGAACATCAATAGACTAAATGTTTTAGGATCACAAGAAATTTTAATACTATATCTTAACTCAAAATCTTAAGATGTTAGGTGTATAAATTACTTTTTTTATATATCTCAACATTTCTTTCGTTCTTAATTGATGTTAGATTAACCATTCACATTTGAATTCCAACTATAATTTCAATGTTAAACAATAAGGAGGTTATGTTAACATGGTGTGTGATCCACATTTTTTGGTAGAATGAAACATCTACATTAAACTAGAAGGTTGTTATGTTTTACTGTTGCAGAAAAGTTTTACACAGTCAACAAATTTTAATCAATCATATTGGTGATTATATAGATAGTTATAACAAATGTCAAATAGTATTAATTATATAGCAATTACGATTAATTGACACTGTAAATTTTTTTTACACTCACAATGTATATAAGTTAAATTATATTGTCATTGTATATATTTTTTGCATTGTTAATCAATCACAACAATAAGATTTTAATTATATTTGATTTTTGTTATATAAAATCATTTACATAATTGATCATGATTGGTCGACCATGTAAAAAATTTACACCGTAAATGGTGTAAATAAGTTTCAATGAATGTAAAATGAATTATATTTATGTACAGTTATTCGCGTTCGAGGCACCGAAAAACCGTTTTGATCATCAATGAAACATTTGTAAATGTGATTTATAGATTGAGAGTTCATTTAAGTCTATCCCCATATAATACTTCAAATTAACGTCAAATTTGTGAGTTTATTGCTATGTACTCTATCACATTAGATCTATTTTCTTTCTTCTCTTTACTCTCCCACTTTCAACTCTCATCGCCTCACTCACTCCATCCAACCTAAAATAGGTTTAACGTGGTAGAGTTCATACTAAAATATATAATTTATTAATCTAATGGTTAATTTATGTGGTATTTGACGGTGAATTTAATCGAACCCTCACACTATAAGTCAACTATTTTATAAAGTTTCATTATAATATATTTTTTTTTATATCGAATTTAGTAATATTTTGTTACATAGAGAATAAATCCACTATGTTACCATATTTCTCTTATATCACATCACAAAATTTCAAACGAAAAACAGTTTTAACATTATATTTTTAAAAATAATTTTTTTATGATAATTTACTCAAAAATGATAAAAGTTATTTATTATAGATTAAAAAGTTAATTTGACATTTAATAACTTAGATGATTATTATTAGAAAATTTTTAATAATAAAAATCATATTTAAAAAAATAATATTTTTTGAAAAATATTTTTTATGAGAAACTATTCAAAATGGTTTATCATTTTAAGTATTTTTTTTTTTAAATTTCATCATCTGAAAATATTTAATAGACAAAATAAAATACTTAAAATGATTATTTATCATACGATATCTAAACTAATTTTTTATTTGAAGTTTTATTTTGAAAATTCTCTTTTTAAAAACTATAAAAAAAGTATTACAAAATTATTAAATGATATAATATATGCTATTTAAAGATCTAACTAATTCTTATTTTATTAAAGGATATAATATATGCTATTTAATGAATTAATCATAAGACATGTTTTTAATGAAGTTTAGACACATTTTTGAAACATACACATACAAGAGATTATTCTTCATCCTCAAAATTGAAATTATTCATCATTGGTTTCATTAATTGAAGATTAAAGAATATTCATTAGGGCCAAAGTGAAAAAATGAATAATACATTTACTGATTATGCAAAAGAAATAAATGTCATAGTACGAGGGAACATTGTCTCAAGTGTCATAAAAATAAAAAATCTCATGAAATAGAAAAAATGACATGTTCACGTTTAGAAAGACAAAAAATATACTTTGTGCAAATTTAATTTCAACTTCTCAGTTATATGCATGCATGTTCATGAAGAATATTGATTGTTGAGAACAATTAAAATGAGGAAAATGAGAAGAAGAAGTTTTGCACTCAGGGGCGGAGCTTAGTATGGACTAAGGGGGGCCGCGGCCACCTAAAAAAAATAAATTTTAGGTGAAATGACTATAATGTCTTGATTAAAACTAAAAAATTACAACAATACATAAACTTAATTCAACTTTCTCTTTCTTCTTCTCTCTTTTCAACAACGTTTCTTCTCTCTCTTTACAACCTTCTTCTCTCCCATAATCAGATTCACGACGACAAACTCGCGGCTGCCTCTGCCAGATTACGAATCACAAATGTTCCTCTGCGCGCTGCGGGCTTGCGGCCGCCTCTGTCTGCCTGCCTCCGTGGCGGTGGCCATTCGTCGCTCTCGCCTCTCTGTTGGTCTCTCTATTTTGTTAGTTCTGATTTTTGTTAGTTAGTGCTGATTTTTGTTAGTTAGTTTTGATTTGGAATTTGGATTTCTATTTTGTTATAAGGTGTTTGCTTTTATGTTTATATAAAGTGTTTGAGTTTTTTTGTTGCACATAAGGTGTTTGATTATATGTCATTTTGATTTTTTTTTTGTTGGATATAAAGTGTTTAAGTTTTTCTGTTGGATAGAAGGTGTTTGAGTTTTGTTGCATTTTGTTTGAGTTTTTTTTTTTAAAGGGTTTTATTTTTTTTTTGTATGTAAGATGTTTTATGTTTCTTAAATTGATTGATTTATATAAGTTTGTGAGAATGAAGAAGAGTAAAAAAATTAATTGATTTAGATAAGTATTTTAAGTTGCATATAAAGTTCCGATATTTTTATGTCGGCCACCCCAAGTTTATCGGTCAAGCTTCGCCACTGTTTGCACTACGAAAAAGTTTTACACTACAAATACATTTATTTCGTTATACGCTTATTCATCTCACTTTACAACTGATTACATATTATTATAAATTGTCAAAACCAGTCAAAAGAATCATCAAACATCTCTACCATTCATATAGATATTTACCCTATATTCCACGTTTATATTTATACTCCATAAAATTTAAAAAATATTAAATATATATATATATATATATATATATTAATTATTTTACCAACTCAAATTAATTTTTTTTATCATTTAAAGATTTCTAAATCAAATAAAAAAATTGATAATTAAAAGTTTTTTTTAAAGTTATTGAAAAATAATTTGAAGATTTTTGGTATAAAAAGGTTTACCAAAAATTTTTTTTTGAAAGTTGTCTAGTACACGAAAATCTTTTAAAAATAATTTTGATACAAAAATTTAAAAATATATATACTACCAAAAATATTAAAAAAAATTTCTTTGTACAGTATGTGTTTACCAGAAAACTTGTGAAAAGTTTTCCGGTACATAGCAATATTTGTTTGTTTAATTTTCTTTTTAATTTTTTAAAAAATGTATCTTCTTTATCGAAAATTTTGAATAAAAGTTTTTCAGAGTATATGTTGTATACTGAAAAGTTTTAAAAAAGTTTTTTGATAAAATTAAAAAAAAATTGGATTACTAATTTTTGTCATTTATATGTTTAAATACATTTTTATATTAACTAATATATATAATAATTTTTATTACTCCCTCATCACAAATTAACCCGTGCATCGTAAGTATCTAATCAAAATAATTAATTCTATGCTGAACGAAGATCGTTAGATGTCAATATTATTATCATAAAATCTAACAATATTGCTCCACTTTCTCTCTGCTTTCTAATGAAAACGTAAGAGTCCTTAATCTAGATGACAAAAACACGTAAGAGACACGTAAGAGTCCTAGAAACATGCAAAATATGGTCTAATAGAAAACTAGCAGCATTAATCCATAATAAAGGTAAATACCAATACTATTTCATTATTTTATTACTTAAATATTATTATTGTTTTAATAAAAAATAATTTAATTTTTATATATAATTAAAATAAATTTTGTTATATTAACGATAAATTACAATAAATCATATTTATAATTTAAAAAAATTATGATTGATTACGATAAAAGATAAATATTATAAACAATAATTTAATAATTATAATTAACTTTTTTATGAATATTATAATAATTAAATTATAATTGGAAATATTAGTTTTATAATATTTTTGGGTACAATAGTTATTTAGAATTAATTAGACATTTATCAACTTGTATAACAACAAACGCATGGAAAATGAAACAAACATCATAACAGATTAGATTCACAAATGATTTTTGAACTGTCACACTAACTCAATTCCCATGGCACCGTCCTCCCCTCCATCTCCTCCTACCGCCGACAATTCTGACGCCGAGCGCCGCCTTCGCGAAGCAGAAGAGCGTCTCCGCGACGCCATCGAGGAGCTTCAGCGCCGTCAACGACGCGCCGCTGCTCATGCTTACCACCACCTCCACAACCACAATAACCTGGACTCCCCTCCCTGCGATCACGGTCCCGATGAATCATGCATCGCTCACGCCATTGGCAACCTCTGTCAGACCTTCCTTCTCTCCTATGGTGTTAGGGTCGGCATTGGGATTCTCCTTCGTGCTTTCAAGCTTGTTCGAAGGCAATCCTACTCCTCTCTCCTTGATCTCAAGGTTTGTCTAATTGATCATTAAATTAGGGTTCGAATTTACCAATTTCCAATGTTAATTATCGGCATTTAATCTGTACTTAAATCAAATATTTCCTGTGTTCAACTTTAGGAATGTATGTTTAACTGAAATGGTGTCTTAAATTTAGTTAGCTTTTGTTTTTTGTCTAAACAAGTTTGGATCGAATGAACCGGATACAACAGAAATTTAAAGCTGATTTTGAAATAATTGTGCTTTCAAAGTTCTTTATTTTGATATATTCTAGTTAAATTGATCCAAAAGCAGGACCTGATCGTGTTTAGTTCTTCTTTTTTATTTAGTTAGTATATTTCGTGTTGTTTTGATAATTGCTAATATATATTTTTCTTGAAAGCATTTGACTATTGTTTATGGGATTTAAGAACATACATTGTCAGTGTAAAACTGTTTTACATTGACATCCAATGAAAATTCCTTATTTTGCCATATCACCCTACCTTTGTATGGTTATTTTGAAATTAGTAATATGACATGGAAGAAAAGTGGTTTCTCATTGAATGACAGTGTAAAATTGTTTTGCATTGTCTGTGGATGTCCATTGAATTCATTGTTTATGTTTTACATTTTTTGCTTTTACACTAAGTGGAGAACCAAGAACGTATGATTATATAAACATATTTGTTTTCAGCAACTTGTTTCAGAAAAAGACCTAATAGTGAGGGAAGAAGCGTGTCGTATTGGTTTACTTTTTGGTGGTTTCACCGGATCTTATCATGCTCTTAGATGCTTGTTTAGGAAGTTGAGAAAGAAAGAGACACCACTGAACGCGTAAGTAACAATACAACTTCTCTACTGATTTGCAGGTTCTTGAGTAACCTTCATTTCTGTTTTGCTGTTTATAAATTCGTGGATATTATTTTATATTGTTGATGTTTGCATACGTTGCTTATTTATGACTTTGTTTAAGGGGATGATGGAGCAGAATTTTAGCAGGTTCAGTTGCTGGTTTCTCAATTCTGGCACTAAATGATTCAAATAGAAGGCGCACACTGGCTTTATATCTGTTAGCTAGGTTAGCCCAGGTATTTGAAAGTGAATCCCGGAGTGGTTTCTGAGCTATCTGACTTATGCAGATGTATAAACATTTTTAGCCTCTTGAAAACTATCATCATCCACAAGGCTAATGCATATTTATATATCAGTGTGCTTATAATTCGGCAAAAGCAAAGAACAAGTTTCACCTTTGGGGAAGTCATTGGAGACATGGAGATTCTTTGCTGTTTTCTCTTGCTTGTGCCCAGGTATTCAAATTTCATTTGGCTTTTCATTCTAGAATTTTATTCCTAAATATTAATTTATCATCCCTTGTAATTTGTATGTGTCCCATAATTGAGATATCAGAAGAACAGCCATAAAACTTATGGGAAGTTTTTTCATGAATAGCAGGTATTTTATTTGTTTGGCAACAAAATGGGAGTTGTTAGGAATGGCTCAAAACCAATCATAGTTGGGAAGGGAAAATAGTAAAATTTGAAAAGTAATTAGGTAACAAATGAGACGTGATAAAATTTTATACTTTATTAGGAGACTTCTCAAATATCAAGATGCCAAACCTTGTTGAACGGCATGAGCTTTTGTGAATTCTGATGCACTTTTCTGAAAATGAAAATGCAAGCACATAACTTGGCCTCATAGGAAATATGTTTACATGGGTATTGAATGTAGGGCAGTTAAAGTGCCAAAAGGAGGGAAAAAATAATTGTATCAGAGATGATGATTGATGATGCTGAGGTAAGTTATTGGATGCTATTGAATTTAAAAGATTTAAGATAAAGAAAGAGGGAAGAGTATAAGACCAATACAGGCTTCTATGAACAAATGGATCAAATTGAAGATGTGGCACTTAAAAAGGAACTCTAGGAAAAATCATTAAAAAGGAACTCTGATGCAATCGAATCCCCGGCAAATGACCAGACAAAAGAAACATTAAATGGGCTTGTGCAAGAGCTTTTTGAAGATCAAGTGACAAAGAACGTAATAGAATTCGGACACTAAAAGATGATCATAACCATAAGTCTTTGATGATTAATGTTGACATTACTTTCCTTTGGCTGATTATCTAGGATATTTTCAGATTTTGTTAGGGCTTTATTTGCAAATATTATTAATATTTTTACATATTTTATTTGTAAATTTGATTAGGATTTGTAACGTTTCATCTGGAATTTTATTATGATTAGATTTTTATTTTTCCTGGTTTGAAGTTTGTCAATTTTTATCATCAAGCCTTGTGCAGAGGTTCAAAGAATGAGTCTCTCACTAGCTCTTCCATTATGCTAAATGTGCATATACTCTCTGCAAAGTCTAAATTACCTTGAGTGACTTGTAATTGATGTTTTCAACTTGATTATTTTTAGTAAGATGCTTTATGGGTTCCTTGACTTCGTTAAATTATTAGTGGTTATGGTTTTCATGCAAACCTTAAATTTTTGTACGCTCCACTCTGTGTAATTACTTTTAATGATGATGTAAATAAATATAACTATTTCAGGTTATGTATGCCTTTGTAATGCGTCCTGAGAGCTTGCCGAAATCCTATCAAGAGTTCATTCAAAAGACTGGACCAGTTGCAGAGCCTGTGTACAGGGCTGTAAGGGATAGCTGCAGAGGTCATCCAGTTGACGTTGCTTCACTACATGCTTTCTTATCTCACAAAGGAAAATCTGACTATGTAAAGTTGGAAGAATTTCCCTCTATTATTCCTTGTTCCATCATTCATGCAGGAACAAATTCATGTTTAGCTCATGAAATAAATGCAACATCAGCAACGTTTAAGAAGACATTCCCACTTTACTTCTCTTTGACCTTTGTCCCATTTGTCGTTCTGCACCTACAAAAGGTACTCTCCTATCAAACTATTTGTGTTCCTTGCCTTGTATATCTATATGCAAAATGAAATACTCACACAGATTACCAATAAAACATTCTTGTGTAAATGAAATGTGCATAAGTTTAGAGTTTGTGACACATACTTCTGGAAGATTAAACCCAACTAATAACCTGTTGCTAGGTTCCATATTTTCTTGTGTCAATTTTTGATAGAATTAGCTATGTGTCTATAATGTTGCCACAGGCATGTTAGTTTCAGTTTAATGGTATGCATACTTGAAATGCATGCTTGGAATCTTTATCTTACCTTACCCTGCAATTCAATAATATACATTAGACGAATGAGTTCTGAAGGTTCAATACTGATTCCTAGTTTCTCATTGATAACTATTGTATGCATGTTGTCTTCAGTCTGCATTCGCCAATGACATAACTTTATCGCTGCTATTGCTGTAACGTTTGTCATGGCCATTGTTATTTGAAACAGCTATGAATGAATAAGATCATGTCATTCATAACTATTGTACACATGCGGCCTTTGGTCTGCATCCACCAATGCCACAACTTCTATCACTGCCATTGCTGTAGTTGTTTTCTTGGCCATTGTTATTTGGAACATTTTCTTTTTTCCTGATGAGGAAGGTTGTTTTTTCCAGTTCACTGCAGCTCCTTTCCGCACTTTCTGGTTTGCTGTTAAAGGGGCCGTTCGCTCAACAGCCTTTTTGTCTGCTTTTGTTGGAATCTTTCAGGTGTATGTTTTTCGTTGTTGTTATTTACATTTCTAATATATCTATGTAATATTAATTTTCCTAATGTTTTTTTGGTATTACAGGGAGTCATATGTTTTCATAGAAAACTTGCTTCAAGAGATCACAAGTTGGTGTATTGGATAGCAGGTGGAATATCTGCCCTTTCAGTTCTATTGGAGAAAAAAGCAAGGCGTGGTGAGCTAGCTTTATATGTTCTTCCCCGATCAGTAGATTCATTATGGTATATCTTGGTTAACAGGCACCTGCTTCCAAAAATTAGGAATGCTGAGGTATGCTATTCTGTTACTCTGCACTGAATTAAAAGAAACAATTATCTTATCTTTTCATGAAAGCCACGCACAATATGTTCCTAGAACTCAAGCTGACTTGTTATGAAATGAATGTCTGTTTGCGGTTGGGGCTTATTTTTTAGCTCCAATATCCATCTACACCTCTATATAATCAGAGAATGAGAATTTAATTGTAGGAGATATAAGGATTAAGAAATACTAGTAGGAACTAGGAATTAAGGTAGTAAAGGAACTAATACGCCAGCTATGTCACATAAGGGTCCCTTAGATTGAGCTGTAGCCTTTTACCATGAATGTAGAAATTATCTCATTTTATGCTTTCGGTTGGTATAGGTATTTTTGTTTTCTCTCTGCATGGGACAGATAATGTATTACTTGGAATATGAGCCAGAAACCATGGCCCCATTTCTTAGGGGCCTGATCCGCCGCTTCCTTGCCAGCAGAATCAGCAATCCAAGCCGACCACCTAATCGGACTACTTCTTACACATACCTACAAGCTCTTGATGGCGTGACAAAGCCGACATTACAAGAGAGAAGGGACACTGAATCTTCTTCTTCAGAGAAGTACAATCTTGAGTCTATTCCAGGGCTTTGACTTTATATTTTGGGTCTTTTTTATAGAGGGGTTCTGGGAGGAGGGGACCATCTCTCTGAACTTTTGTTTCTTTTAGGTTTATAGGATATCCTGGTATTCAATCTTTAGCTATGCCAACAAGTTGGTTATTTAGGGAACCAAGTTCTATAATAATATCATCATTGGCTCCGCATTTTTTTAAATTGATTGTCCGTGAAGTTGTTCTTGATGTTCAGATGGATTGTAATTTTTTTAAATCAAAATAGTGCTTGGTTGTTTAGTTTTAGGATCAACTATTTTTGGTCTTTGTATAATTAATAAATTTTGGTTTACATCTCTGTAAATTTTATTTGATTTTAATCCTTTCAAAAGTAGAAAATATTGTTTTTTATTCTCTATAGAGCAAATTTTGTTTTTGGTCTTGGGAATTTTGTTTCTGGTCGAGTCCTAAAATAAACCTCGAAAAAAGTTCTTGAAATTTTTCTTATTTAAGATGTTATTTTGTAAGAGACATAGGCCCGTAGGCCAACTTGCTATATTTTTTTAAAAAAATGGATTTTTATGATATGTCATGTTTTTATTATAATTTTTTTAACAATAAATTTTAAAATGAAAAATTAATTTAAACAGTTTATTATAAAAAATTAATTTAAGTATTTCATTTATATGTTATAATTTATTTTGTATATAAAATTTCAAACAATAGTTAAAATGAGAAGCTTTTTGTAAAAACAATTTTTGAGAAATATAGTTTTTATAAAAAATATAATTTGTATCATGTTAAAATTTATAATAATAAATATCTAAATTAATGAATTTTTAAATTATTATTTTTAATTAATAATAATTGAGTTTGAAATAACTTCTATTATTTTTAAATTAGTTGTCTTAAAAATTATTTTTTAAAATATAAAGTTAAAATCACTTTTGTTTTAATCTATATAATAAACAGATCTTAATAACTACAAGAGACATAAATAGTTTTTATATAAAAGGTTAAATTACGTTTTTTGTCCTTTAATTTATTTTTGAGGCTTAAATTAATCTCTAAATTTTAGTAAATAATTCTAGTCTTTTAATTTTTTTTATTTAAATCCATATTGGTCATTTTCTTCCAAACAAACCAACTCTCCCGAATTTCATATGTGGCTATGATAGTGGCAAATAAACACTATAAACATTCTACATGGAGTTGCCATAAAGATTTGAATTCTATTTTTATCAAGGTTTTGATAGGAAAAAGGTAATTCAATTGAGAAACGAACAAAATTATATTATTTAGGGTCGTTCTCTAGTATAAAAATCACCATATTCTTTCATGGAAAGTAAGAAGTTTTTAGCCTTCATCTATTTATTTTCTTGACACGAGGATAGAGCAGTGACGGATTTATAAATTTAATTGGTGGAGACAATAAAATAGTATATATATATATATATCAAAAAATTATATTCTTAATTCTTGTAAAATACATAATTAAAATAATTAAATAAGTTTAGAATTCATAAAAATTTAATTAAATATGCATTTTATTTTTTCACAAAATTAATAGCAAAGAAATACTTTTTAACAATTGTAATTATCACATGTAAAAATAAAATTAACTTTAGAAGTGAATATATCTATATACTTTATAAAATCATAAAGTTTTATGGAGACTTAAATTAAATATAAAATATTATTAAAATAATTATGTATTCTTGTAGATCCGACCTTGGTATAGAGATGACACATGATTGATATGTAAAAAAATAGTCACATGATTAATGCATATTAATATTTCGTAAATGGAGTTCGCGATGTAATTTAAATCGATTTTGAGTTAAAAAAATATGATCTAATTATGAAAATCGTCGTAGTGTAGATTGAATGACTTCATTTAAAAAATAAATAATTAAATGTATTAATATGAATAGTAGGATGTCACAATGAATTATTACTTTTGACATAAAATCTATGTAAATATTAGAAAAACCACTTTATAGAATAATATGGTTTTGGTCATGTTTAAAACATATAAGTTCTTAAATAAAAAATAAAATAAAATTGATTAAAATTAATATATATTAAAGTAAATATCACGTGTAGTCTTTTAACTTAATTTTAATTAATGTTTTAATTTTTAATTTTTTTTATTTAGTTATTTATTTTCATTTTAAGTGACAATTTAATCTTTTATATTTTAAAATGTTATCTTAAATTTTTACAAAAATTAAAAAATTCATCAAAATTTTTAAATAAAACTCATAAATTTAGTTATATTTTTTAAAATAAAATAAACTTTATCAAATTTGTAGCTCAAATCTTTAAATAAATTC
>JBBPBS010000968.1:28557533-28605576 GCA_037974835.1 Cicer judaicum
AAATAACGAACTAAAATGCTAACTGAAATTAAGTTAAACGACTACATGTGATATTTAACCTATATATTATTATATAATATCTCATACTAATAAAAAATAAATAAGTTTTAAATTTATAAATATACTTTTTGTCTAATTGAAAAAAAAATTGTTTTCTTAATTTTTAAATATGAGATTTTAGTCCTTTAATTTTAGAAAATTTATAATTTTGCATTATAATTTAGTTTGAGACTTTTTTTTTTATGATATTTTATTTTTAATTAATGATATGGAATTACTTTGATGATGTGTGATTGCGGATTTGAACCACGAATAGTGAAAGAGTAATCTTATAACCATTTTTTTCTTTCATTTTTATTCATCAAATTATTGTTCTCAAACCAATACTTTTAAATTCAAATCAACAATGTCACGTCAATGATCACTCAACACATGTCACTTCTAAAGAGAATTGAAGAACAAGAATTTCTTAAAGCACATAATTGTATTTTTGTAAATTATCGAGTTATTATTTGATATTTAATTTTATGACGTATTAAAATACAAAATATTTATTAAAATAATTTTGTTAATTTTATGTAATTTTTTTAATTAATATAAATATTTAATAATATAATTTTATATAAAATTTTATTATTTTTAGTTTTTTAATAAATAATTTTAATTTTGAAAATAGTAAGAATATAAGATTTTTTATTAAATAAAATATTTTTTTTTTAAGACGACAAATTATTTTAGATTAGTGATTTGAGATAGAGATATTTACTGAGTACAAATCAATTATTCAAATCAATCCAATCAACATTTTAACTCAATTCATTTAAATTTGAGTTTAACATAATCAACACAATAAAACTCAATTATGTTCAGTTCGAATAACAAATTTAATATTTTAAATCCATTGTGAATCCAACAAGACATTTTTTTTATTATTGATGAATGATTAAAAAAATAATTATTAAATTATATTTAAAAATTTATTGTTAATTTAATTAATTTTAAGTATTTTATTATATTTATAAATATATTTTATATATTGAATATTATTATTCAATACAATTTTATTATTTTTTAAGTGTTTAAGTATGTACATTTAATTATACAACTCCTTACAATATAATCGAATTTAATTTAAATTTGATGAAAAAATAATAAATAAATAAAATTCAATCAACCCAAATAAAATCGACCCAATCATAGACCTCTTATTAGATGGATGTGTTTATAGTTAGATAAGGTAAAAATGATATGTCGCCAAATCCCGCATGGATAGCTACTCCGACCTAAGATCTCCTTAAAATTCACTTACTTCAGAAACGTTTACTACCGAATTTCTGTTGCAACCTTACCAATAGGCCCATCATTAGCTCTTAACCGAGTTCATTTACAAAATATCTATATTTTTTTAAATAAAAAAATAGATTAAATAAATATTTGATCTCTATAAATTTATTATATTTTATTTTTAGTTTGTTTAATTTTTTTAAACAATAATTTCTCAAATATTTATCTTCAATAATTTTAGTCTAAATTTTAAATTAAATTATATATATATATATATTATTTAACTTTTTGAATAATTTTTTATATATATGTTAAACATTATAAAAACTTCGATAAAAATTTAGTGGTCTTTTGTTTTATGGTAAGAAAAGTAATTCCCAAAAATGTGGAGGTTACAAATATAAATCCCTATGTTAGAAAATTAATACCAACGAATAAAATATTTCAAAGAACAAAAGCATCTTCCCACTTACCCATGAATTAGTTCACAAGAAAAGGGTGGAAAATAAGAAGTTCCCATGAAGGTCAGAATACACTTTTCGTAACCATCCATATTTCTATTCTTACATATAACTCATAGGAATATGATTAGTATTAAACCAAACATATAAAATTTTCTAAAAACAGTTATTATTGGGAGTAGACTTCCCACCGTCAAACAATCACCCCCTTAAAATTTTGTTGTAAAATTTAAACTTTTTTAAGAAAAATTCTTATAAGGATCTAAATATATTTGTACAAATACGTTAAAAAATCCAAATACCATATATGAATTAATTTAAAAGTATAAATTAAAATTATTAATAAAAAATATTTAAGAGATTATTGTTTGAAGATAAAATTTAGAGGGGTTAAAAACAAAATATGATATATATCTAGGGACCAAAACCTTAATTATCCCTTTATTTTAAAATGCTTTATTTATAATTTAATTCTTTTTTATTTCATTAAATAACTGATTTTTTAATATATATATATATATATATATATATATATATATATAAATGTTTACTTTTTCATAGCTCGCCAATACCGCTATGTATTTTTTGATTTTTTTCCCTCACAAGATTCTTTCATCTATTCATTCACATTTTGTTCTTCGGTGGGATTTGTTTCAATATTTGGCAAATTAACAGTAATTTTATTTGTGCTATAAATCGGGTAGCATGTGGAAACTTACATTACTGCATTTCTCCAATTGAATTCCAACTTACCAGAGACTACTAACCAGGAGAGATTCCTATCTCATCCAAAATTTATTTTACCCAAGTTGTTGAAATGAGGATCAGTTGAGTACTTTAAGCATATATACAATCGCGTTCTCTTTTTTAAGTTGATACACCGATTATACAAGCTTAACTAATTAACGACACAAATATATGAAAATATTTAATCAAAAAATATAGATGAGAATGTTGAGGGACATGCAAAATGTTGAAATTATTGATACGTATGGAAATAAACATATATTAGATGACTTGAACGGGAAGTCTCCATTTTCCCGGTTTTGACTTGGTACAACATGTGCCAAAATAAATAACTTCTTTTCTTATTTTTCACCACTGTTTATTAAGCACCAAAAAACAAAAAGATGTTTATTTAATATTCATCCAAATTTTTCCTCACAATGGGATGTCTATTTAATTTCATCCTAGATAGGAGAAGCACCTAGTTGTGGATGCTCTTATAATCAATGAGACCCTATAGGATATGAAAGACTTTAATAATTTAATGCAAATAACTGTTCCATAACGGAGAAGTTGACAAAACTTAACTTTAGTAGATGATCAAAAATGAAAATTTGTTACAATGATTTGTATTGCTCAATAAGATGAGATGCATGGAGGCGGGATGTAGGGATCATGGTGCACCCCAGTTTCTTCAAATATGAGATCTGCAATAAGTAAAAAAACATGAGCGATTGGAGTAAAATATCCAATCATGATGATAAAACTCACAATTACAAAATCTAATTTTCTTTTGGAAGATACATTCAGAATCAGTGTAGGTGGCTTTGTGCTAGCTAGCAGTACGCAGCAGAATATACACAAGCTCAGACAAGATAAATGCAAATAAGTGACGATTACAAGTTGTGTAACTCTTGAAACTATCAATGCAAATAATGTACTCAATGAATGAATCTCCATAGAATTTGCATAATTTCTATATTTCTATAAACTTATGGTGAAAAAACCATATATTTCTATCATTAATTGTATACCTTAGTAAAAGAAACTAAATGTTTCAAGAAAAGAATGAACCAAAAATATTAAATATGAAAGGCCTAACATGTCTGTTCACATGATTTTTTACCTGCTTGTCAGTTGGTGTCGCCGAACCCATTGCATTCTCAACCTTTAATTTCAGGAAATGTTCCTGTAAAGTGCAAAACATGTTTTAAGTCTCAGCTTCATTATCAGAATAACAAGGAAAGCTCATGGCAGTCTATGGGTGCATTTGAACAACACAACTCTAGTTATAACAAACTTGATTTAAAACCTAGTAATGAGAATCGACAAAAACAGTGATTCTTGTCTTACACGAAACCATAGTACAACTTTTTCTTCCAAGTATAAGCTATAATTAAAATACCAAAATACCATTTTTATTTTCTACTCAATCAATAATATTTCTCTCTCCTCTCTAATTTCTGTCCAAATTCTCCCTCCGAGATCTCTATGCATTTATTCATGCTCTAGATGTCCTGATCCCACATTCACTGGAGATACGATATCAACCCTTACTATAGATAGCCAATACTAATTGATTTGATGCCGGAAATCAGGGATCATAATACTATTTCCTCTTGCATATATATATATTTGTATACAAAAATCCTTGTAAGTGCAGGTGATATATTAGATTTCAAGTAGGAAGAAAAGAGAAGAGAGTGAATGATAAGAGATATGTATGATAAATTTATACTAATAATCTAGGTCATGTACTACTATAGCATTAATAGTACAAGATAAGTTTACTAATGCCATGAGATAGATAAAATAATAAGAATGCTAATGTTCTAACAGATCCCATAAATTCTAAATGATAGCTAGTGAATTGGGAAAGCACAGCTAACCTGTTTTTCCTTCATAAGATGTGCACGCTTGTCAGCAGGAATTTGCTCCCATCTCAAAACCTACACGGATAAATTTCAACAGGTTAATACAAAAGTTCCATTTCCTCTAAAGTTCCCTGTATCTCATAAATGAAACCATGTTTGGCTTCAGCAACAAGTAAAGGCACTTACATATTGAGCATACTGCATTGCTTCATCACAGCTTAAGCAAGATTTTAGTGAGTTCAACAAATCCTGATATTGCAATTACAAAACAAGGCATTGGAAATGATTAATGATTGTTTACAAGACATTCACAATAAAGGAAGTTAAATTTTAAGAGATTGCATACGATACATCAAGAGAAGTATTGAGAACAATATATGACAGACTGATGTCAATGAAGGCAATGGTTTGTTTTATAAGATCGAGAAAGAAAAATTAGGTCTTGTTTTTGGAAGAAAATATAGAAAAGAATAAGTAAATCAGCATATGGTCCCGAATACTTTTTTTTACGGAGGCCTGAACCCATTAATAACCATATCTGAAATAATGGACATCATTTCAAGTCAAATGCATTTTCTTTGAATTTGGGTCTGACTCACCCTAAAAAATCGGCTTATAAGGTTAGGACAGCCCAAGCCTATTAAGCACTACCAAGAATATATCTTCTGTTGACGTAGGACTCTCAACACCTACATAAGTTGCACATATGAAGCATGGACTAATGTAGATGGCATAACAGAGATCACAAAACACCCTGCTGCGTCCAAACAAAGCATATGGAATCTCAAAATGTAGGATGAATAACATAGATTATGGCCCAACAAACAGTTCTAAGATAGGTTCAACTGGCCCTCAAGATTGTACATATAAGTGTGGACTGATGCAGGTGGAATAACAGGGATCTCAACACCCCCTCACGTGCAGGACTACACATATTTTACCCCAATAACAAATTTAGGATAGGCTCTCATCTGATCTTAAAATTTGGACTTAGGGTCTAACTCATCCCTACAAAACCAGTTTGTAAGGTGTGGAGTGTCCAAGCGTAATAAGCACTACTTAGACCATATTTGTAATCACTTATGGGTTGCATATCTAAAGCGTAGTCTAATGCAGGTGAAATAATAAGGAGATTATCTCAATACATTTAAATATTGGAAATAGTCAACACAACCCAAGCAATAACATGCTCATTCACTTCACTTCACTGTTAATAATGACAAATAATTCATCCATTAGAACCATTCCATGTAACTGAGAATCTGAATTAAATCTAAATATTCAAGACAATGATATGTGAGAAAAAACAAGCAGTCCAGAAAGATATGATACCGCAGACCTTTTTTTTGTTCCTCTTCTCTCTAAGGCGTTCATCAATTACAAAACCAACCTGAACATCCAATAGGGAGACTTTTAGTTTCAAACAAGCTAATTTAATACTCCATCCGTCCCACAATACAAGCCACTTTTGAAAATGACATGGATTAAAAAATGTAGTTAATTTTGTTGATTTTATAAAAATTATCCTTCATTAATGGTATGGGAAATATAGTTTACAAGAATTAAAAAGAGAGAATAATAAATAGTTAAGGGTATAAACGGAAAAACACATTAATACGACATTGATATTGTAGAATGACATAAAATGGGAAATTTTACTCAAATGACTTATATAGTGGAACAGAGGGAGTAATATTAATGCAAAGTAATCATTTACACAAGAAATCGTAAATTTCATAATGCACATTATACGTGAAATGCCTCATTAAGGATACCCACTAAAAATTCAAGCACCGTTTCCACAAAGTCGATAATAAGGGACTTGATCAATTCAATTAGTTTGTAATTCCCAATAATAAGAAAACTCGCATGAGTGTCAGTTAGTTAGAGTTCCAGCACTTTTGTTTGACGGGATTGGTATAAACCATAAAGTACAAATGGAATCCTTCTTGGCATAAAATTACTTTACTAAGATTTATTCAGACTTATCATCTTTTGCTACTTTTTCACATTTTTCTCTTAGCTTTTCTAAAGGACACATTGCAAGCTTGCAATGAACCCAATACGCCAACAAGGTGCGGTATACATCGATCAAATAGGGGAAGCTCAGTCACACCATCCTTCACTCTTTTGTAAATTGTTTTTGGGAAGCCCACACTTCTGTAATTTTGATCCTTGCGATTTGTCAACTATGTCCAGCTGTTAGTTAGAAACTGTAATAGATGTTTTAAACATTAACTTTTGCATTCTTACAAGTCTATGAGTCAAGCTTAAAAGTTACGTTTATGGAGATTTTACGAGTATACATAAATGTCGACAACCTTGTATAAGAATCGTGCATCTGCTTAGAAGTTTGAATGACATTTTTATAAAAAAAACATTTTATCATAATAAATTTGCAACATATTTTTCCTTTTTAATAATAATAGAATACTGATAACCATAAACTACACAAAAATATCAAACAGTTTTGTATATATATGTATGCCGAGAAGAATTATAAAATTATCAACCTCTAGACTTGAATTAGAAAATGCTTTCCAGTGGAAAATCACATACCATTGCCCGAAATATAATTGAATTGTGGAAACACAGGTCAGATTGCTGAGCCGAGAGAGAAGGCCTTACCTGTATTTTCTCACAGGCCTAAACCCAAGTCCCCAAAATAGTTGGGAGGTAATGTATGTGTTGAGTGTGCAAGGGAGGATAATTTAGATATGGACAGAAGAATCGAATCCAATCTGATTAAAGGGGACATTTACCAGAAAGGGGGATTCGCATGTAGCGTAATATTTTTCAGCTAATAGCTTGGAGCCTGAGAATCCATTCCTTCGCTAGGAATGAACAAGATAAATACCTCACACACACAGATAATTTCAGTACAACAATAGAGTCACCTTATCTAGCAACCTCTTTGGATCTTGAAATGCTTTCTTTTTGGCCCATTGATGGAATAAATGGGAAACAGCAGATCTGTCCTCTACACTGAATCTGCAAAATATATGTAATGATTAAAATCTATGTTTTAAAATTATTTATGGCTGAGATCATTACCGCTTAATAGTAATGTAATTGTCAAAATAAAAAGAGAAACCTTCTTAAGAAGTCACTGTAATTGTTTGCCTCTGCAAATTCTGCAAGCTCATCAGAAGCCTCACTAAAATGATTGTTGAGCAGGTCATTAGGCACAGGGACCAAACCAGCCTCCAATTGTTGCTTTTCAATTAACAAATCAGTGCTACAGTGGGCAGTTTCCTTTTGATGATCTTCTAGCTTTATTTGTAGTTCTTGCATATTTATCTCACCCTACACAAGTATATACTATTCGCTGACTCACTACTTTTTTATAAGGCTATACAAGACTAAACACTAACACCTGCTTATAAGGATATAAGACTTAAGAAACAAATCAAAATGATAACTACGTAATATATGATTAGTCGTGTCTCTGTGACCAATATGCGTCAATATATGGGTTAAAGACACTCCTTGGGTACATACATATGGAACACATCTACTAGGTTACTTTCTGCACATCACTTTTGAGGGGTTAAAGACATTAAATTTGACTACATTTTTGAACTTTTCGATAGTAGATAGATGTATGAAGGTCAAAGACTAAATAAATAAATACATACATGTATAGGTGTTAATGTACCATGTCTAACTAAATTTGACTACATCATTTTTTAGAATTTTTTTATAATGAAACAAATTGCTCAATTCAAATGCACATATATATTTTTTATAATAAATAAATAATTTTCATATTTTATTTAATTATAATAAATAAACACATGTATCGGTGTTAGTGTACCATATTTTTGACATTAGCAGTATCCACGTGTTCGTGTCAGGTGTCAACTTAAAGATGGTAGAGAAATATAAGAGAATTGCTAGTAAGATAGCATTGCCATATTGAATTGCTAGTAAGATAGTTGAAATATTGATTGGCTTGAGAGAAATTTCAGGGAAGCAATCAAGCAAAACAAGGTCGGTCCTTTTCAAAACCACATTTGGAAGCTTTAAACCAATAATACGGAAGGTCCAAAACTATTAACACTTAAAATTGAGGCGGAAGCATCTGGGAAAAGTACAAGGCAAGACAATGCATCTACAACAAAGATGGTAGGTGTCAACTTAAAGATGGTAGAGAAATATAAGAGAATTGCTAGTAAGATAGCATTGCCATATAGTTGAAATATTGGTTGGCTTGAGAGAAATTTCAGGGAAGCAATCAAGCAAAACAAGGTCGGTCCTTTTCAAAACCACATTTGGAAGCTTTAAACCAATAATACGGAAGGTCCAAAACTATTAACACTTAAAATTGAGGCGGAAGCATTTGGGAAAAGTACAAGGCAAGACAATGCATCTACAACAAAGATGGGGCCAGTGCACTCATGTACCACGCATCCTATGTCAATTTCATATCTTATTCAAACTTATTCTCTTCTTTTGCTGCATTTACCTCTCACTTATCTTGCATAGAGATTCAAAAGAATGTACAAGAAGCTCTAGAAATTCTAAAGTGGAAGGAGTTGTTCTTGAGGAGATGAAAGCTTTTGAGAAAAATAACACTTGGAGTGCTATGACATTACCACCTAGAAAGAGAATTGTGGGTTGTAAGTGGGTTTTTACAGTGAAGTACAATTCTGATGGTTCAACCGAAGGTACAAGGCTTGATTGGTTGTTGTAGGATTTACTCAAACCAACGGAGTAGACTACTCAGAGACCTTTGCTCCCGTTGCAAAGCTTAACACAGTCAAAATTCTTTTATCTCTTGCTACTAACTTAGATTAGTCACTACACCAACTGGATATAAAAAAATGAATTTCTTAATGGTGATATGGAAGAAGTGTATATGGATTGTCCTCTCAGTTTTGAAGGCAAATTTGGGTCACAAGTGTGTAGATTGAAGAAGTCCTTGTATGGGCTAGAACAACCTCCAAGAGCTGGGTTTGAGAAATTTACTTAGTTGGTAAAATAATAAGGATATACTTAGGGGCAAGCGGATCATACGTTGTTCACAAAGTTTAACTCAAACGGAAAGATAACTGTTTTTATAGTTTAGGTTGATGACATAACTCTTACAGGAAATAATGTGCCACAATTGGAAAAGTTGGAAAAAAAAACTTAGCTGGAGAACTTAAAATAAAAAACTTGGGTCCGCTAAAATATTTTCTTGGCATGGAGGTGGCTAGATCAAAGGAATTGTAGTGTCTCAACGAAAATATGTTATTGATCTCTTACAAGATGAGTGGTTGTAAGCCAGTTGATTCTCCTATTGACCCAAATGTAAAACTTCGGGAGCAAGGAAGCACCCCAGTTGACACTGGAAGATATCAATGATTAGTTGGAAAACTGATATATTTGACTCATACTCATCCTGATATTGTTTTTTCTGTTAGAGTTGTCGGTCAATCTATGCACACCTCGTATAACATCTTGAAATTGTTTACAAAATTTTAAGATACTTGAAGGCAACACAAGGAAATAGTCTCGGCAGGATCTATTACGGATAGAAAGTCAACTTCAGGTTATTGCATCTTTGTGTGGGGAAACCTAGTAACTTGGAAAGGTAAAAAACAAGGAGCAGTTGCTAGAAGCAGTGCCGAAGCTGAGTATAGAGCAATGGCTCAAGGTATTTGTGAACGTTTGTGGATTCATAGAGTTCTAAAGGAACTGAAGATAGTATAGGAGCTCCCATTGAAGCTATATTGTGACAGCTATAAGCATAGCCCATAATCCTATTCAGCATGATCGGAAAAAACACATTGGGATTAATCTTCATTTTATAAAAGAAAACATAGACTTTGGTATTCTTTGTTTGTCATTCATTCCCTCCAAACAACTGATATCTTAACCAAGGGCTTAGCAAAATAATTTATTTAATATGAAAACTAAGGAGATAATCTAAGATACTACAAGATTAGAAATTGATCCTAGAAGATAAACTAAGATATTCTAACATCTAATATACTATCGCAGAGATATTCATATATTATAATAAGTGACATTAGCATAAGCTAGCTGGTATCCTGGTATTTTTCAATTTTAAAAATGTAATTTTAAAGAAAAATATCTAACAGATAAAGGTAAAAGCCATGTACATATAACATTAAGAGATAATTCAATGGATGTAAATGTATTTAAGCTTAAAATTATAGTTAAACGTTTGGACATAAATATGAAAGAAGATGCGTTGAAGGGAACAGCTAATACAACAGAAAGGGAAACAAATTCAAAGTTATTCAATAATACCATAGTCAGACTCACAATCGTTTATGATAAGGCAGTATGACATACCTGAAACTCTAGAAGATGATGGGGAATTTCTTTCAGAAATCGTGAAGGTTGAAGCATCTAGAGACACACAAAGTTAGCAGAACCCAACAACTATAAAAAGAGCTGAAAGTTATGCTGGACAAACCTGCCAATTAGAGTCCATCATGACATAGAGAATATAAAGCTTCTGTCGAGCACGGGTCATTGCAACATATAGTAGACGTCTCTCTTCCTTGGAATCAGATAAGAACGAATCATAACCAAAATCTATAACAAACTATAGAAGTATATTTTATATCTCCTTGAAAAAGATGAGAAATACATAGGAGGTATATATAGAATACATAGGACAGATACTGGAGCATAAATCTAGCCTAGAAATTAGGGGAATTGATCCTATAAAAGCTAATTCTAAATATGGTAACAAACAGAGAAGATAAGACAACTAATTACTATTTACAGAAAATCCTCATGAGCTGTACAAATCTGAATCAATTGATTCTGCATTGATTTTTCCACACTCCCCCTCAATCTGGGTGGAAGATGTCAATCATACCCAGATTGGATCTGATATTCTCGTATGCGTTCCTCGGAAGGGCTTTTGTTAGAATGTCTGCATTTTGCTGGCATGATGGAATATGATCAACACTAAGAGTGAAATGTGCAGTAGCCTACTCCTAGCCACAACATACAGTTTTTTGCTTCTACAAGTTACCATATTACTCCATACAAATGTGCAGTAGCCTGTATGGTCTGCTTGGCATTGAACAAAACCATCTTGTTCGACAACTTTTGTCAGTCTGTCAAACTAGGCCCTTGGTGATTGTTTGAGGCCATATAGAGATTTGCGAAGTCTGCGCACCATGTTGGAGGTCCTGGGTGACTTAAGTCCTGGAGGTATTTGCATATAAACCTCTTCTTCTAACTCCCCATTTAGAAATGCATTCTTTATGTCTAGTTGGTACAGGGGTCAATCTAGATTCACTGCCAGAGATAGTAGATCCTGAACATAATTAATTTTAGCAACATGTGCGAAAGTCTCTTCATAATCCACCCCATATGATTGTGTGAACCCCTTTGCAACCAACTGAGCTTTGTACATGTTTATAGTTCTATCAGCATTGTACTTAGTCGAGAATATCCACTTGCATCCCACTACTCTTTTCCCTTCTGGCATAGTGGTGATCTCCCATGTGCCATTTTATACAAGTGCTTGAATGTCTTTTGTTACACCTGCTACCCATTCCAGTTTCTGCAGTGCTTCTTGAATATTTCTTGGAATTTCTATGCTGTCAACAGCTGCTTCAAAGGACCTGTAACTTTCCATATGAAACATATTTTCCATATGAGACATATTTTTCAATGGGGTGTTTAGTGCAAGTTCTCACCCCTTTTCTCATAGCAATTGGAATATGAATATCTGATTTATTCATATCAACATTGTAAAAATATGTTTTCTGTGTTTTCTTGTGTCTCAAACAAGATCACACATCTTCTATTTATAATGAGGTTACAACAGTTACAGACAAATACTAGGGACTTGTATTTGACTAGAAGTTCTACCATTGAACCTAGGTAATCGTACAATTAAAAAATAATAAATCATACTTTAAATTCTAACACTCCTCCTCAAGCTGGAGTATACATATCATATGCATGAAGCTTGTTACATATACATTCAACTCAAGCACCCCTAAGTGACTTAATGAATATGTCAGCCAATTGATCATTTGAACAACAAAATTAGTTGTGATTTCTCCGGAAAGAACTTTGTCTCTTGCAAAATGACAATCGATTTTCTATGTGCTTTGTTCTCTCATGGAAGACCGGATTGGAAGCAATATGAAGTGCAGTTTGGTTATCACAAATTAGTTTCATTACGTTGACATCTCCTAACTCGAGTTGTTTGAGTAATTGTTTTAGCCATGTAAGTTCACAAGCCGTTGCAGCCATAGCACGATATTCTGCTTCTGCACTCGATCTTGCGACTATGTTTTGCTTCTTGCTCCACCACGATATCAAATTACCTCCAACAAGGACACAATACCTAGAAGTGGATCTTCTATCTGATGGAGACCCAAACCAATCAGCATCAGAGTAGCCAACAACTTCAGCATTATCCTTGTCTTCATAAAGCAACCCTTCGCCTGTGGGAACTTCATTTCCTGGAACAAAACATGTGCACACGAAGATGCGGAGTGGTAGGGTATAAAGATGTTGTTGAGGAAACAAAATAGAATGTGGTACCTTGTTTTCAAGTACAGAGGAAGGCATGCAATTGATTAAGTAACAAGTTGTGAGAATTGCATCTCCCCAAAAACGAGGAGGTACAATATTGTGAAGGAGCGTGGTACGAGTCGTTTCCACCAAGTGTCGGTTCTTTCTCTCAGCGACATCATTTTGTCGGTTCTTCCTTTCGACAACTCCATTCTATTGGGGAGTGTCCACAAACGAACTTTGGTGAACTATTCCAACCTTTTGAAGATAGGAATTTAGAGCAAGGTTGTAATACTTGCGACCATTGTCAGTTCTAAGTACCGGAATCCAGTTTTGGAATTGTGTTTGTACCATGTTATGAAATATTTCAAATATCCTCCCCACTTCTGATTTTTCCTTCATTGAGAATACTCAAGTAACATGTGTGTGATCATCAATAAAGGTGACAAACCATCTCGAGCCAGTGATGTTGTGAACTCGTGATGGTCCCCATACATCACTATGAATTACTGAAAAAGGTTTGGATGGTTTATATGGTTGGGGCGGGTAATGGTTTCGGGAATGTTTAGACAATTGGCAAATTTCACACTGAAAATGTTCCTTGTTTTTATTGAATAAAAAGGGATGTTTTTTCTAAGTACATGAAATTTAGGTGGCCTAATCTATAGTGCCACATCATTACAGAATTATCACTACTCAAAACTACAGCTACAACATGAGAATGATTCTTGAGTTTTTCTTCTGATTCTTTAACTTGAAGGAGGTAGAGTCTAGCACACTATTCAGCATTGCCAATCGCCGTCCCCGATTCCAAAATCGGAAATTCATACAAGTTAGGAAAAAATTTAGTGACACTTCAAATCTCTTGTAATCTTGCTAATGGAGCAGGTTACGATCAAGTTTAGGCACATCCAAAACAAAGTCAAGTGTAATATTTGGTGAAATGATAACTGATCCTTTACCCATGACCTTAGAATGTGTACCATCAGCTATCCAAACATTATAGTTATCAGGACATGGATAATTGATCCAGTCATGTGATCTGAAGCCCCTGAATCAACAATCCATGACTTTGTTATTTCCTTACTAGTGTGTAAGGCATGTAATAAATTACCACTTTGAGCCACTGCGGCAGTACCACCTATTTCTGCAGTTAACACAATCTGCTAAAAAAGTTTTTGAAGAGCCTCCATTTGTTCTTTGCTGAAAGGAGATGGATTTGAATTTACCTCAGTTTCTTGATGGTTAAAATGTTGTGTTGCATTCGCCCTCCTTTCCTTTGAACTGTTTGGAATCTGAAGGTTTTCCATGTACGGTCCAACATGTTTCCTTAGTGTGGCCTGGTCTCTTGCAATGATCGCACTAGGGGTGGGTTTTCTTTTGTGGTGGCTGAGACTGATTTCCTCTTGCTGTCATTGCAGAGCTCACGCTGTATGGAACTAAGGTGGGTGTCCCCAGCATGAGTTTCCTCCTGCTTTCTTCCCTTCTCACTTCTGAAAAAGCTTCTTGAATTTTGGGAAGTGGTTTGGTTCCAAGAATCCTTCCACAAACTTCATCAAAGTCCTTGTTTAGTCCCAATAGGAATTTGTAAATCCTATCTTTTTCTACCAGTAACCTCTTCATATATGTCCAACTGCTGCCAGTAGCTATTAATTTTGTTAAAATACTCAGTAGCAGAGGATTTTCCCTGTCGAAGGTCATGAAGAATGTCTTTTATCTCAAATACAGCACATGTGTTGTCCACATTTGAGTATGTTTCCTTCACTGCATCCCATATCTCTTTTGCAGTGTCATAGAACACGAAATTTTCACCAATTTCATTTGTCATGGTGTTTAGCAGCCATGAAATTATTTGGCTGTTCTCAAGTTTCCATTTTTGAAGGTTTGTGTCTCCTTTCTCAGGACGCTTAGAATCTCCTGTGATGTAGCCTTCCCTTCCTTTTCCTTGGAGGAAGATCTTGACTGACCCTACCCACTTGGTATAGTTTTGGCCATTTAATTTATGACATGTGATGAGGTGAGTGAGCCCATCGTGTGAGCTGGTCGGAAATGACCCAGTTTCCACTTTGAGCAATTAATCAGATTTGGGGTCCTCCATGGCTTGGCGGCGCTAGGTTAGGGATGGTTCAGATCGTGCTCTGATACCATATAGAAATATACTTTATATTTCCTTGAAAATGATGAAAAATACATAGGAGGTATATATAGAATACATAGGGCAGATACTGGAGCATAAATCTAGCCTAGAAATTAGGGAAATTGATCTCCCTATAAAAGCTAATTCTAAATATGGTAACAAACAGAAAAGACAGCTAATTACTATTTACAGGAAATCATAATGAGCTGTACAAATCTGAATCAATTGATTCTGCATTGATAATTGATTCTTCGACACAAACTACAAGACGGAAAATGATATGAATAAATTATCAAAGAAATAATAATGTACCTCAACTATGGGTGCAGTGTCCTTCACAACACCTTTGAAATCATGTAATAGAGGGATCTCAGATTCATTTGCCTATTTAATATAACAAAACAGCATTCAAGGCAACACATTTATAATATAAACCAATGCAATACTTGTTTTCATAATAACTCAAGAAAATATGACCTCCAAACAAGGTAGTCAAATATCAAAAGTCAAATTGCAATGAAGATAAATTTATTCCTCCTTTTGTACTGTAACACTTACTTAACTTAGTGATAAAATATTAACTTTAATATGATTCATATTTCTGATCCAAGGTGCATGATCATGTTGCATTTTAACCCGAGAAAATTCCCAGCCTTAAAATTATTAAAAGATAACATTAGTAAAAAATTAACATAAGAACAACTTTTTTAAATAACATTAGAGGACATGTTGAAGAGGCAAGAAATTACCATCCATGAACAAAGTAATCATATAGAACAGATTGCAATAATGCTATATCCCACTGCTATGTGAACTGCAACGTTTTGGAAATTGTGCTACTGAATCTTCAATTAATTTCTAAAGAATGCATTTCACACAAGTTTATGCATGGTCGTGTTGTAGCTTAATGAGGACTAAGGGTGTGTTAGTTATAAAAGAAATAGAGTGGAGAGAATTAGTAGAGAAAGGTTGACTTACTCTAGTAACTAGAGTCTAGTTTGGTTTGAAAATGTAAGAGAGTGATAAAAAGTGAGTCCCACTGCTTTTTACAATCTTCTATCTTATAGGAAGGCAGGTAGTGTCAATGGAATTGGAGTTTTCATGATCATTAATTGTGAAGATTTGATGATATTTGTAATTATGTAATTATTCTCATAATTAATTAGTCCAACTGTAGATTAGCCGTTATAGCAAGGCTTAAGGCTACATATCATTTTGTATCGATATTATTTAAAGGAGAATTCTCTAATAGAAATGACACATTTTACCAATCAGAAATTATGAGTTTACCAGATAGGACATCTTTATTCTTTTCCACTGTCCATTTATACCCTGGATTGGCTATCTCTGTTATTGTCTCATTCTATTCCAGTCTTGTTTATCTTCCTTGGGTTTTCATTTCTTTTCTCCGTATACAAAAGTCAAATTCTTATTAATAAAATCGTGTATATCATTCAGTAACAAAAATGTGTGGCGCTGTGAATTATGAAAAAGTTCTTTCATTTGGCTCAATTTAAACAATGAAAAAAATAAATTTCATATAAAGATTAACATGAATTGAACAATTATCCACCACTCTGATATAATTTAATTTAATTAGTTTAATTATTGTTTCATAAATTTTCAAAATAACACAATAATTATATTATACTAATATAATTAATCAATTAAATCAACTGAAATAATTCAATATCTTAAATAAATTTAAAAAATGAAGTAATTTAGACAAGGAATTAAATTCAAATAGTAAAACTATATATTGACTTTTTTAGTGTAAGTATACTTTTTGTCTTTCAAAAAATTATACAAGCTTCCTGCTCTTCTATTTCTCTCATTTTTCTCTTGTAACAAACAATGCATCAAATTTACTTCATTTTTCACACTCTTTTTCACTTCTTTCTCCCTTCTCACTTTCTCCTCACAACCATATATACCCTAAATTTGGTCTTATAATTGTCCAAGGATTACATGAATAAATAGTATGTATAAACAAACATTTGAACATTTGTTTTTCAAAAATATCACAAATCACATTCATCCACTTTCTTTTGAGCTAAACAAAATGAAAATATTTTAAATATTATTATCACATACCTTAACTATGAAGACAAAGTCCCACTCTAAACCTTTTGCCTACAGGTCAAATGAGATTGAATTTGCATTACTATTGAACTTAACTCCAATAAAAAATAATCAAGTGGGATAGTTACCTGATGAATGGTAGTCAATGTCACAGAATTTTCATTGTCCTTCCTCCGAGCACGGAAATTTTCTCTCTCACGCTCAAATAAATAATCAATGAATGCTTTTAGCGCAAAAGTGCAGCCTTTATCTTCTGCAATTTCCTTGTCCCCTCTTATCTCAATGAATTTGGTAGACAGAAACTCGGAGACATCATCTAATAGATACAGAAGAACCTGAATAAAGGTGCACTTCAAGCTTTAGATGAAGAAAATCTAGGTATAAATGAATTAATATGAAAATTAAAAGACACTAAAGTTAGACTTAAAAGTTAAAACTATATAATTTGGACCATCTTCCGCCGAACATCAAATGTCCTTGATGGCTTGATGCATATTGCACACAATTAAATCCAGAAGAGATTTAACTTACAAAAGGACTCTTGTTTTAGAAGAGTACAACTCATACAATAGTGTTTGAAAAATATTTCATGTATGTTCACTTACATCCCCATAGCTAGCAACATACTCCTTGACACTATATTCAACACTTCCAATTTTTGGGTGAACAAAGAGTGTGTTACCACCATTTGTCATGGAATAATAACCAGGGTTCTCGAAAACCAGTAGACTTAAAGTTCAACTTATTAACTGCTAAAGAGATTAGATCTGGATTTTGAAATTTGAACAGACTTAAATATGTTTTTGGCTAGTATACTTATTTTTTTCGTCTTAGTCCCCATATAAAAAACAAAAAGTGGTCCCTTTATGATATGGACTCGGACCAAAATATATTTAAAAGGACTAAAACGAAGAAAAAAAATTATACGACATAACTTAAGAGTTTGAGCTGTCTAACCAATTTGGTGAAAATCCCAATGAATTGGAGGTTAGATTTTGACTGTTGGGGATGAGGAAGTTGATAGGCTGGGATTGCAAATCATAGTGACAGAACACAAGGAACAAAATACTGCCAGAAGTGTTACAAAGATTGTTGAAATAAGGTACAACAAGGATTAATTTATCACAACTGAGCAGTACGTACAGTGGATTAGAGTTTATTAAAACAAATGGTTTGAAACTCACTTAAGCACCAATTTGAACGTTGAAGAGATTATGCTTAATTTGAGTGAAATTCAAAATACTAGGCAAATTTATATTCATAATTAATTAATAATTAGATCATGTTTTAATTGCACACTGATAGAAACCCAAGCCCATGAATGCAAGGAGGGCATCCTATAGAGCAAATTAAAAATTAAAAAGGAATTGTAGGAATAGAAAGGCAAACAAGATTGGATCAAATAAGGGAATTATTAAAATGAAACTCCCTTCTCCGTTCCTTTTGAAGTGTTTTGTAAGAAGTTTCTTGTTCCTATTTATTTGTCATTTTCAAAATTCAAAGCAAAATTAATTATTGTTTTGTCAAAATTACTCTAACTGTTTATTGTAGAGAGAAATAGGTAGAATTAGATAATAAATAGTTTAGGGTATTTCAACAAAAACAATTATTAGTTTTCTTGCTATGTGTAAATAACCTTAAAACGACGACTAAAAAGAAACTGAGATTAACCATGATAGATATCATAGCACTTTGCAATTCATACGGGACGGCTAATCACTGGACACCAGTTTTGTGGGATTGTAGTTGACAATAAAAGTAAAATCATATTAGGGCCTATCCTATATCCCTGGTTGGACCACCCGTATTTATAACCAGACCCTATAGCAATGGCAATGAGGGGTAATTCAAGAAAAACCAAAATCCTGCATTGGCTAGAGATATAGTTTAAATATGGTTTTATAAAGTTTGGATAATTCTCAGCTTACAAGTAGATTGTGAGGTTAAAGTCCAAAATTTAAGAAATGTTCAATGCAAGAGTTCAACTGGGTGTTACGAAGCACATACACATACAATAACTAAAATATTCTATTGCAACATATATAAATCCATTTTGTTTCTTGACACAAAACAATGGCTAATAGTAACTTGGGTTTTATCCTGCCTCAAAAACTTACAGATCTGATGTCATAGTCTTCATTCAACAATGTCCCTCCATCAACATCGACAGTTGCCCGTTGCTCAAGAAGGTACTTCTAAAATTCAAAGTTCATGTAACAGTAAATTTATCATGACATTATATGGAACAATTTTAGAAAATAAATAGAAGTGTATTTTACTATTAATGAAATATGAATGTTCAAACTTGATTGGTGTATCTCTATATTTATCGATGCACAACATTTTTGGATCATGCAATAGAACAATTATATAATTGGCAGATACATCTTCGAGAGTGTTTCATAGAGCTATGAAAGTTAAATATACTCCTAGATTATATTGGGTCTAACTCATCCTCGCAAAACCGGGTTGTAAGGTGAAGAGTGTCGCTCTTTATAAACTCTTTTAGAGCTTTATCTATTTTTGTAGAAATATACCACTTTAACACAGTTGATTAAGCATGATTTGTTTCCTAGAATAAGAGGGATTTACTTGAGCAAAGAAAACGCATCCGTCATCTTTGAGATTGAGACAACTTTGCAGGATTTGCGACTAGGAGATTAAATAGTCACACAGTTCTATAACTCTCTCACGCGTCAATGGCAGCAACTTGATGTGTTTGAAAAACATAGCTGGACCTGCTCGGATGATTCCAAGAAATACAAGAAGATTATTGAGAAGAAAAGAATTTTCGAGTTCTTGAAGGGACAACAAGAACTTGGATGAAGTACGAGGAAGGATACTTGGAACCAAACTCCCTACCAGATCATTTCCAACTGTTTTCCTCATATTCGTGTCCTATACACTCTTCCACCCAAAGTTTATGGTTGTATTGTGTTTGTCCATCAACACACTAGTAAACTTGACCTAAGGGCTCTCAAGATCACTGTAAACTATACAGATCAGAATCTTATGATTTTGATTTTTGATCTCATAATCAACAGTGATATTGAAGAAGTTTACATGGAGATGCCCTCGGGTATTGAGACCTCTACCAATACAAATAAAGGTTGCAAATTCAAGAAATCTTTTAGTGGATTTAATTAATCACGTAGAGCTTGGTTTGGCAAATTCACAAAGGTGGTAAGGAAGTTTGGATACATTCAATGTCAGACAGATCATACAATGTTTCTAAAACAATCACCGTCAGGGAAGAAGGCTATTCTTATTGTATATGTTGATGATATTGTTCTAACAGGAGATCATGATGAAGAAATTAAGAGATTAAAGAGTATCCTAGCCAAAGAATTTGAGATCAAAGACTTGGGAAATCTCAAATATTCCCTTGGGATGGAGGTTGCTCGATCTAAGAAAGGTATTTCAGTTTCTCACTGGAAATATGTCATAGATCTCCTAAAAGAGACAAGTATGCTTGGATGTAAACCATATGAAACTCTTATGGATGCAACTATGAAGCTAGGGACTCTAAACAATAGTGCACCAGTTGATAAAGGAAGATATCAAAGGTTAGTTGAAAAACTCATTTATTCATCTCATATTAGACCAGACATTAGTTTTGCAGTGAGTACAATGAGCCAATTCATGAACTATCCCACATAATAACATATAGGAGCAGTATACAAAATTCTCAGATATTTGAAAGTGACACCAGGCCAGGGATTATTTTTCCAAAAGACAACAAATAGAGAAATTGAAATATTCACTGATGTTGATTGGGCAGGCTCTGTGACTGACTGGCGCTCAACATCAGGCTATAGTACCTTTGTTTGGGGAAACTTAGTCACTTGGCGAAGTAAAAAACAATCTGATGTGTCTCGTAGTTCAGCAAAAGCAGAATTTAGAGCTTTATCTCAAGGTATTTGTGAGGGAATATGGTTAAAGGTGTTTCATGAAATTGGAGTCCTAAATTCAATTCCCATAACATTTATATTCTCTGATTTACTACAATTTTTAATGTGGGACTTGAGTTTTTTCCAATACATTCCCTTACATTTAGTACTATTAGGCTTGGTGCGTGTAAATAAATGGTGGGTAGCCTAATCGATAGACTCGGATACCATCTTAAGTTTTTATATTAAGTATAACCCATTCTCACAAAACCAACTTGTAAGATGAGGGGTGACGCTCTTTATAAATTCTTTTAGAGCTCTAATTATACCCAATGGAGGACTTGGGTTTTTCCCAATATATACAGTTACAAAATAAAGAAAAATATGTTCAAACAACAGCTAATATCCCCACTCAATTAAGCTGATCATACAATTATAAGAAAAAACAATAACCCATGGGTAAATACAGTAAGTTTTTAGAGGTAAAATCCAAGTGAGAGGTAAGACAAACCTCAGGTATCATTTTCGCAACAGAAGTTATGATCGCTGAAATTGATTTTTCCTGACATAATTAAACATGGCATGCATTTCAAGTGAGTAAAGTGTTTATTGCAAGAGGTGAAAAAAGTCAATCATAAGCCTTGAATTTTCCAGAAATGGTTAGGACTAAAAAAGTAAGTCAAGTTGTATTTGATTTATGGCACATACTATTAAGGAAGAGGAATGTAAGAATAAAGAATTTAAAAAGGAGTTTACAACATATGCACAAACAGTACAAAAAAGTTTTGGGGTCATAAATTTCATATTTCATCAGTGTCACTAAGCTATATTACTTTCTAAAATATTTCAATCTGACTGTATAAATTTTTTTACATTGTCAATCCATTTCTATTAAACACTAATTAAAACTATATGATTCTGTTTGAGAGTGAAAGGGAGAGAATTATTTAAAATATAACTAGGGAACCCTACAATCAATCATGACAAATCATTGTATGATAAAAACTGACTTCCTATATCTAATAGAATCATTTTTTGCTATTCAAAAATCAAACGAGATCCAAATCCATGGATAAACAGGTAGAATAAAAACAATTTGACTAGTAAATTAGCTATATGAACCAATAGACAGCATTGAGATTTATTACAAACCATTTCTTCAGTAAAACCGTAAATTCTTTTTTATGCTTTCAACTTATGTTTCCTCAAGTCTTCCATTACCTATTCTAAAAATATTGCCATTTGATCTACAATACACAACGAAGCCTCTCTCCAACAACTACATATCAACAAGAGACAGTACGTTCATGCTTAAAAGGGAAAAATGTCAATCACCACAAATTATCCAGTAAGCCAATAAAAGTACAAAACTTAATCCATAGTAATGGCAACAATTAAACTGTCTTGAAAATTCCTTCCAACTAGACAAAAAGCACTAGAAACATTCCACAACATTGTTAACAAAAGCCCTGCCTCTCTATTTTGTCCAATATCCTCCAAAATAGTTGTTGTGTCATTAATGTAAGATCCAATTATCAATATTTGCACTTGTCCCCTCTCATCATATTGAATACTCCTCATTCAATGTTTCCCACAGTTATAAAAAATTGAAGGGCCAAATGTCACCTCACCATGATATGTACTTTCTCTCCAATAAAGACACATGTAAATCATTACTTTAAACATAAACAAAATCAGCAATTATAGTACAGAAAGCATTTACCCTGTGGACAAGATTTGATATGATCTCTATTGTCATCAAAACCTTCTTTCCATGGGTAATCTCACTCCTATGATCCATAAGAATGATGAAAGTCATTATATCAATTAGTTTATAATCCTATAACAATTAGCAGAACAAGAATACAGAGAACAGGCATTCTTCACATGGGAACATAATTAGCTAATGAAGCCACATGTTAACAAAAATGCAGGACCTGAAAAACTACATAACATCAAACTACAAGCAAAAACCCCTAAATTCTAAAGAATTAATAGCATTAGAGATATCTTTCCGTGTAAGCTACGTACGACTGCGCCTGTTTTGAGTGTGAAGGAGTACAGTTAGTATTCTGAGAAATAATTTCCAAGGGGATACTCCCTCCATTCCAGAACTGGTCTTTTAATTATTTTAAATTTGTTCCAATACTACAGGTATTTTAGATACAAAAGATACATTAGGTATTTTCTTCCAAATATGCCCCTAAATAGTAATCTCCATTTGCATTTTACAAGAGTATTTATAACAAAGTATTTATTAACATTGTATTGAAAATTGGCATGTATTAAGGGTATTTTGGTATTTATACGCATCAATTAAGTGTTTTCTTAATTTGAGTGCATTTACCTTAAACAGACAATGTTTTGGAATGGAGAGAGCAATAGATTGATCTGTAGAATTATTTGCAGAGAAAATATGGCTGAGGTTAACAGAACTATTTCAATTAATGCATTCACAATAGCATCACCAAAGCTATTATTGCACAGCTCTATACAAAGATGCATCACCAGAGCTATTGTTTGTGCATAAAAGTAATTTTGTACATTCTCCAAAAGTTGTCAGGAAATAAGATTAGTTCTTTGACTATGCAACGCAAAACAGAGATGCCACAACAATAGTTATGTATCTCTTCAGTAAAGAATCTCGCAGGAATTGCAGGATTAACCACGAAATGGTGAAGCCTGTAACCTTTAAAAATTGGATTCAACTGTTGCTTCCGCAGCTGGAAATTTTATTATCTAAGTCTAACTTCTAAAAAATAGTGTGGGAGAAAGTAATAATCTTGGATTGAGGAATGGTGATGTTAGGCGGTGCAATATTGAGCAGGATGGTCGAAGCTTTGTCAGCAATTGAATGGGTTGCAATGGGTTTGTTGAAATGGGGTTTTCCCAAGGCAATGACAGTGGAGAGGCCTCAAAGTATTTCTCGGATAGAGAAATAATTATATCTATATATATATAGTTGCACAACAATAGCAGCATTAACAGAAAGCAGAAACAGTAAATTAGGACTTATGTCTATTACACTAAGCAACTGATTGAGAATCTTATAGAACCTATCCAGAATACTGTGCCCATATCATTGGTCTAAGTGGGATTTCAACAGTGATAAAATATTTCAAATACTTTTTTATATAACATGATAAAACTTTCACGAACAATTTTTTTACCACCTTTTAAAAGTACCAGAAACCTTTGCACTAAAGATGTCACAGGCAGCTGATAAGAAACTGCATTTTCTAATAGTTGAAATTTTGTTGATATGGTCAACTACCTGCAAAAATAAACACTGATATGAAACACAAATGCTGAAAGGATAAAACCAAAAGATAGTAAGCCACCATGGAAATAGCTCCCTTGTGCATTGTCCAAACTGAAAATATTAATAAAACTCGTACCCTCTTTTTCATGTCCTTCTCGAAAGGAAGTAAAGCCTTGAAGACTCGACAATATGAGCCATCATCACAACCAGGCATAGCTGTTTGAAGCATAGCAATGATAGTTTTGACTACCTATTATAAGAATGGACAAGGTAAAAAGACTTATGGCATGTTGGCAAAGGTAAAGATAAAAGCATTTGCAGACCAGATAGTTATAAAATTTTGAAATTAAAACTTTCAAGAGCCTGTGAACTCGAATAAGAAACCACTACTACTATTTGAACTATTTTTAAAACTTCCCCTCAAACTAGAGCATGCATCATAAGCACCAAGCCTATTACATATGTAGCTTATACGAGAACCCCTCAAAAACTAAGTTGAAAAATCTATTAGTTGATCTTTCATAAAATAATATTCTATCACAATATGCTAGTCCTCTTGTGAAATACTTGATTTGAGGTGATATACAGTGCAATTTATCACATACGAGTGTCGTCTTCATAACCTACACAAATCTAAGCTCCTAAAGTAACTGCTTGAACTAGATGAGCTCACAACTACCTCGTATCAATGGATTGATATTCTACATTTGTGTTTGACCTTGCAACAACATAATGTTTCTGTAGGAGAATTGGAAAAAATGTAATTTGGTTCTCCAAGATTTCATTTTATCCTCTCTATTTTTAGTATATTTGATTGTGTCATTATTAGCTCTAATTAATGGGACAGCTGCTATTGTAATTCATTTTCCTATATAAACAGTCTAAGATTATAGTAATAAGACATGAAAGTATTATTTTATTACTTTCTACACGGTATCATGAACTAAAGGTTTTACAATCTAGGGGTTCCTTTCATTCTTCCTAATGGTGCACAACAATGTGTGGAAGCAGGCCCTTATAGGAGGATTGTTAGATATTAGGATAGCAATAATAATGGGTCTTGTTAGTTAATATGAGTAGACAGTTTTATTATTAGCAGGCAGTTTTTATCAATAATAACTGCACTGCATTGTTAGTGTTGGAGAATCCATTATTGTTTTATATAAATAAACACTTCTTTGTCTTAATAACAGAAGAAAAAAAAATACCTTTTTTCTATAAAAAGCCACACCGTGAATGTTAAATGGTATTTTCCTATCCCGAAAAGCCATTTGGAAGGCTTTCCCTGATATCTGAAACAGGAAGAAAGATAGAAAGAAGCAAAGACCATTCAGCCAGATATGGGGTAATTGCTTTTCTATATGGTTATAATAGTTATAATATCAAGAAACATCACCCGCCTACGGTAGAGAATTGCAATGTTGCCATAGGAAAAGTTCTCTGCTGAATGATTAGATGAAATTTCTAAGATCTTGTCAACAACAAATGCACATTGAGCATCCTCATTGTGACACTCCTTCATAACTATCTGCAGATTAGTACAAAAATCAATTTATATAAAAAGGAAAATCACAATAAAGAATGACATACTTTAGCATACTGCAAGATGTAAGTACCTCGGATCCAGAAGAGTTATCAGTAAGAACATTCTTCGACTGACATCGCTTGGCATTATTTTTAATAAGAGAAGATGCAGCCTCAACAATGCAACGTGTGGACCGATAGTTTTTGTTAAGCCTAATCTGAACCAAGAAAAGCAAGTCATATCCAAATGACGACATTTAGTATGCATTGCAATGTCAATATCTGTGGGTAAAACACAACCAAATAAAAGTTAAGTGTGTGGCATTAAAATCATAATCAGTCAAAGACACCAGAAACCTCTTTGTAGTTTGGAAAATCGTTATGAAAGGAAATAAATCCGGAAATGTCAGCTCCATTGAAACTGAAAATGGACTGTAAGAAAAATAAGACATTAGAGCAGTAATTAGGACAATTTTTTGAGTTCACAGAGAGAAAACAATATAGATATCCAACCGGACTTCTTAAACATTACGATTAGAGATTATAGAAAAAAAACCTGATCATCATCACCGATAATTGTTATTTTATGATGGGATGCAAGAATCTTTAGAAGCTTGTATTGCATGGCACTAGTATCTTGGAACTCATCTACAACAACAGCTTTCCATGAATCCTGACTTTCTCTGAAAACTATGAAATAGTTTGAACAAACAAAAGTTAACACAACAAACTGTATCAATGAACAGATTATTGTTAATTGCATATTTCAGAAAAATGTTTACCTTCAGGAAAATTCGTGAGTAGCTTCACAGAACAGCTGATCAAGTCATGATAATCCAGAGCATTACAAGATTTTAATATGTTACTGTAATTCTCAAGAACTTCCGCCTGATTACAATCCAGAGCATGTAATCAGACATACAAAAGCAGAACAAGGATTTGTGTGTGTGTGTGTGTGCATAGACATATGGGAAAACACTTTATCAGCGCTTACTCCTATTTCATTGCCCATTTCACGAAATTCTGCAGAAGTTCTTCCTGAGGCTTTGGCCTGAAATGGTGTATACTTATCACATATGATCAAGCTAAAATTTAACTACAGCATAAAAAAATATGAGGAGGAATTGAACAAGCCATCTGAAGCAACTATAAGCGACAAAGAACAATATAGCCATTAAGAAATACTCAATTTTACAAATTTGATCGTGATAAATAATTAAGAAGCAAGTAGCTCAATTTTCCAGCACTTACGAGGATGAAAGACTAATTATCTCAGGTAAAGAATCATCAAGTTTCATAACATCACAAAGACCTTTCTTGTACATATTTAGAGATGTTCTATGGAGTCATTGTACATACATACAAGATAGGTTGCATTATGAAAATATTGAACTGCTCAAAAATACAGTTTAGAGTGAGTTCCTGCATGATAATTGATTTTGACTTTCTTTTTTATTAGGTCACATAATAAAATCAAATTTTTCATGGCAATTGTTTCTCAGATTAAGATGCATTTTGGATATATAGTTTAATTAAGTGCGTATTGAATAAGTGCTTATATGATAAGCATGTGTTTGTGTACAAGTTAATTTTAAAATCAAAAAACAAAATGTGGTTAAACTAATCTTTATGTAAGTTGTAAATTGTTTTATCAGGTGGTATCTAAGCATATCCATCGCGTACAATAATCAAGCATTACCCCATTAGGTGGGGCCAATTATGTGAATAAAGCAGCATTGTTGTCCTCCGCCCGAAACTCCATTTAGATGGCGTAATTTAAGGGTTTTCCTGAAGTTCTCTTCAATCATCATCTTCCTCTTCTAATCAACCTAACCACTTTTGGAAACTCTATGCCATCTTCTCACTAGGTGCGGCTTGAACTTTCTCGCAAATATGGTTCTTCATAATCTTATTTTGTTCTTTTAAATCCACTAATAAACCACAACATATGCATCTCTGTTAAGCTTACTGTTTGTTCTTGATGGCTTTTTTATTGTAAAGAAACTCTTGTTCGGACTTCATCGTTGAACATTCAGTGATATAGAACCTTGTTGGTCTTGTAAAATTTTCATTTGAGTTTGATAGTAAATTTTCAAGCACTTTTTCATTTCATCCTCCTAGGCCTAGGCGCCTAACCTCTACCTATCACTTTACAAGATGGATCCAAGATACCTAAACTATGTAATGATGCAACTTATGGTATCATGAAGTCCCCAATTTTAACCTCCTAAACATTTCTAACTCTCATGTTGTTGAACTTGTGTGCCAAAAATTTCATCTTACTTCTACTTAACCATAAACCCTTTGATTCCAAAAAAATTTCTTCAAAATTCAATTTTACAATTTGTTTCTTCACTGAACTCATCAATCAAGAATATTGTTAGAATATTAGAAAATATCTTATAATATCTTTTATATTATATTAGAGTATCTTTAATTATTTTCTATGATCAATTTATAATTGTTAAATATTATTTTAGAATGTAAATCATATATATGGGCTGTAAATATATAAGTATTCTGGCCCGTTAGCATTACTGTAAATTAGGGTTATTTAATATCCTGTGTCTATATAAAAAGATTCTGCTGTGTAGTTGAAACACATAGGTTATTCCATATATGTCTCTCAATACTCTTTATATTTAACATGGTATCTAGAACCAACTGAGAGACAAACCCTAATCGTCAACTACCCGGTCGACCCAATGTCTCCGGTGAATTTTTTTTTTTTCGGCAAACCGTGTTCTCAACTCCGGTTTCCCCCTTCCGCCGCGCCTCCAGAATCAGCCTCACGCGCCCACACGCGCCGCTGTACATCTCGCGCGTGGATCTCACGCGCCGCCCACTTCCACCGCGCGTGACGGCGCGTCCGGCAGCCGTTCACGGTGCTTTTTCTGCCACAACACTCGCCTCGGCCTCCTGCTTCCATATCTGCCCTCAGTTTTCAGTTTTGAGGTACGGATATACGACTTCCAGTTCAAACAGCCCCTGTTTTCCCGGTTCCGACGAGTTTTCTGACAACCTTTGCTGACCATAGCATCTAAGTCTGAAACCAAGAGTATCTTCACCAACTACATCACTTCTCCTCTCTCAGTTGAAAAACTGAATGGATCAAATTATGATAGTTGGGCTCCCGACATCAAACTTTGGCTACATGGTCAAGGTTACGAGGATCACCTCACCCAAAACCCTGAAAAGGTGGGTGTGACTGAATCATCCAAATGGAGCCAGATTGATGCTTAGTTGTGTAGTGTCATTAAGTCTACACTTCATCCAGATATTAAACCGATTTTCCGTCCGCATATCACGTGTGAATCGGTTTGGAGTCAAGCAAAGGTACTCTATACTAACGACACACAACGTCTCTATGGAGTTTGTCACCGCTTGTTGAACATCATTACTCTGAAGTCACTCGATGGCTCTATTTCTGCATATCTTGGCACCGTTCATAGTGCACCTTATGACTTTAATGAGCTACTCCCTCCTGTTGCAAGTAATCCAGTTGAACATAAGAAGGATTTGGATCAACGCAGCACCTTCTTCATGCTTCTTGCACTCTATGGCCTACCCCAGGAGTACTCTGCAACTCGTGATCAAATTTTGGGGTTTGTTATTGTTCCGGATATGTCTACTACTTCAGCGATCCTCCTTCGAGTACCAGCAAAACATCCAGTTGAGCAGTCTATTACTTCAATTCCGGGTGACACTGTTGCCCTTGCATCTCAGGGACATAATCAGCAACGTTCTCGTGGAGGACCATCCAGCTCTAAGCCTCGTCCCAAGTGTGAGCATTGCCATCGGCTTGGACACACTATTGATCGCTGCTGGAAGTTGCATGGCAAGCCTTCGCCTTCGATAAATGCAACTCAGCTTGATCTTTCTGCCACTATTCAGACTACACCATCTCCACAAGGCTCCCCGGCAAACTATGAAGATTTTCTCCGATGGGTTCAGAGTCATCCAAACTCTAGTTCTCCTACTTCGGTTGCACACACTGGTAACTCATTTGTTTACCTCTCTCATTCATCTTCTCTTGGCCCTTGGGTTCTTGATTCTGGTGCGTCTGATCATGTTACTGGTAATAAAGGTCTCTTTTCGTCACTTTCTACATCTGGTTTTTTACCTACTATAACTTCTGCCAATGGTACTCAAACTCGATCTCAAGGAGTTGGCATTGTCCACATTCTCCCTTCTATCTCAGTTGCATCTGTTCTCTATGTACCTGGATGCCCCTTTAATTTACTTTCAGTTAGTCGATTGACTCGATCTCATAACTGTATTATTACTTTCACTAATGATAATGTTACCTTGCAGGACCGGAATTCGGGCAGGACGATTGGCGTCGGATATGAGTCACAAGGCCTCTATTACCTTTCTACATCCAAGACGTGCTCTGCCACAGAGTCCCCACATACTATCCATGCTCAGCTAGGACACCCAAGTCTTACCAAACTACAAAAACTGGTGCCTAGTTTATCTAAGTTATCTACTTTACATTGTGAGTCGTGTCAGTTAGGGAAACACACCCGTAGTAATTTTCCCGATCGAGTCAATAAAAGAGTATCCTCTCCTTTTGCTTTAGTTCACTCTGATGTTTGGGGTCCCTCTCGTACTGTGTCTACTTTAGAGTCTAAGTATTTTGTTACTTTTATTGATGATTATTCTCGTTGTACGTGGTTATTTTTAATGAAAAATAGAACTGAACTGTTTTCCATCTTTGAGCAATTTTATAAAGAAATTAAAACCCAATTTGGAGTTTCCATTCGTACCTTAAGAAGTGATAATGCTCGAGAATATTTGTCTCATCAATTTCAAAATTTTATGGCTTCCAACGGTATTTTACACCAAACCTCATGTCCTCATACACCTCAGCAAAATGGGGTAGCCGAACGCAAAAATCGGCATCTCATTGAAACCACACGAACCTTACTTCTCCATGGAAATGTTCCATTCCGATTTTGGGGGGATGCATTCTTAACGGCGTGCTACCTTATTAACCGTATGCCATCTTCTGTCCTTGATGGCAATATCCCCCATTCGGTCCTTTTTCTCGATACCCCTCTTCACCCATTACCACCTCGTGTCTTTGGGTCCACGTGTTTTGTTCACAATTTATCCCCCGGTTTGGACAAATTGTCAGCTCGGTCGCTCAAGTGTGTCTTTCTCGGTTATAATCGGTCTCAAAAAGGCTACCGTTGTTATTCTCCCACACTACACCGCTACGTTACATGAGCTGATATTACCTTTTTCGAGTCTGTACAATATTTTAAACCTACTCATATAGCTATTGAGCCCTATCAGGATATTAATCCCGAACCTCCTCAAATAGTTATCCCTCTCCCACCCACTCAGATTCCTATAGAACCTGCCAAGTCTACCCCCCAACCTCCACGACCACTACAAACATATCAGCGTTGTCGTTTATCCTCGGTTGTGCTTGTTCCTGCTCCCACTACAGACTCTCCTCCGACGCCACCTCCGGATTCGGCCCTGCCACCTGAGCCTGACCTTCCTATTGCTATTCGTAAGGATATTCGCACCACCCGTAATCCATCTCCTCATTATATTGATTTGTGTTATCATCGTCTTTCACCTTTACATTACACTTGCTTGTCCTCCTTGTCTTCTATTTCTATTCCTAAAACAACAAATGTAGCATTATCCCACCCTGAGTGGAGGCAAGCAATGCTTGATGAGATGTGTGCTCTACAAGGCAGTGGTACTTGGGAATTGGTACCTCTACCTCATGGGAAGTCAGTAGTTGGGTGTCGTTGGATTTATACAGTGAAGGTTGGTCCTGATGGTAAGGTTGATCGATTTAAGGCTCGTTTGGTAGCAAAGGGATATACTCAGATTTTTGGGTTGGATTACAGTGATACATTCTCACCGATTGCCAAAATGGCATCTGTCAGGCTATTTTTCTCCATTGCAACAATTAGACATTGGCCCCTCCATCAGCTTGACATTAAAAATGCTTTCTTGCACGGTGATCTTGCCGAGGAGGTGTATATGGAGCAACCACCAGGATTTGTTGCTCAGGGGGAGTCTTCTAACATGGTTTGTCGGCTACACAGGTCCCTTTATGGTCTTAAACAGTCTCCTAGAGCTTGGTTTGGCAGATTCAACTCGGTAGTACAAGAATTTGGTATGATCCGCAGTGAAGCCGATCACTCTGTATTTTATCATCACTCAGCTCAAGGGTGCATCTATCTTATTGTTTACGTGGATGACATTGTTATAACTAGTAGTGATCAGCAAGGAATACTCCAGTTAAAACAATATCTCTCAAATAAATTTCAGACTAAAGATCTTGGTAAACTTCGTTATTTTCTGGGTATTGAAGTAGCTCAATCCAAGGATGGTCTTGTAATTTCACAAAGAAAATATGCCATGGATATTCTTGAAGAAACTGGCCTACTAAATGCCAAGTTAGTTGATACTCCTATGGATCCAAATGTCAAACTCCTACCCAATCAGGGGGAGCCTCTATCAGATTCAGGAAGATATAGGAGATTGATTGGAAAATTAAACTATCTCACAGTTTCTCGTCCTGACATTTCCTTTGCTGTCAGTGTGGTAAGTCAGTTCTTAAATTCTCCTTGCCAAGAACATAAGGATGCTGTAATCCGGATTCTTAAATACATCAAAAGTGCACCTGGAAAAGGTCTCATTTATGAAGATAGAGGACATACTCAGATAATTGGCTACTCAGATGCTGATTGGGCAGGCTCACCCATAGATAGACGATCAACTTCCGAGTATTGTGTACTCATAGGAGGAAATTTAATATCTTGGAAGAGTAAGACAAAATGTTGTTGCAAGATCCAGCGCTGAGGCAGAATACAGGGCCATGGCACTAGTAACATGTGAACTCATCTGGCTGAAACAGTTACTGAAAGAACTTCAATTTGAAGAGACCAGCACAATGACACTAATATGTGATAATCAAGTTGCATTGCACATTGCCTCGAATCCTGTTTTTCATGAAAGGACCAAGCATATTGAGATTGACTGCCATTTTGTTAGAGAAAAGATTGAATCAGGTGACATCATCACCAGCTTTGCCAAATCCAATGATCAGTTAGCAGATGTGTTTACAAAGTCATTGCGAGGTCCTAGAATTAGTTATATATGTAACAAGCTAGGTGCATTTGATTTATATGCTCCAGCTTGAGGGGGAGTGTTAAATATTATATTAGAATGTAAATAATATATATGGGCTGTAAATATAAGTATTCTGGCCCGTTAGCATTACTGTAAATTAGAGTTATTTAATACCCTGTGTCTATATAAAGAGATTCCGCTGTGTAGTTGAAACACACGGGTTATTCCATATATGTCTCTCAATACTCTTTATATTTAACAATAATCATAGAGAATCTTAGAATATCTCTCATTATTATTATGATTTATTTCTAATTTAGGATTTAGTCTATGTTTCTCTATAAATAGAGATTAGTATTGAGTCTTTTGTAATTGTTGGAGTGTCAAAATTTGTTTCTGTTTAATATCCCACAACTATAGGGATTCAGTTGAATAGGAGTTATAATAGATATTTAGTTATATATGAGTACTAATAGGGATTTAGTTATATATGAGTACTAGTAGGGATTTAGTTATATATGAGTAATCATAGGATTTGGTTGTTTAGTAAACTAGTATAAATATATCTGATGTATTGCCAATATAATTAATTCAAGAAATATATTTTTATTCTAATTCTTTACAGTAATCAATTAAACATTAAGCTATTATCAATAATATTCAAACCCTTATTATTTTCTCTCCTCTTTTTCTCTAAAATCCCACAACTTCAACATGGTATCTATAGCCTATTTCGATCCTCCTTGAACGATCCCGCCTCTATTCTGCAGCCGAGTTCCCAACAATTAGGAAATATAATCATAATTTCTCTTTTCTAACATTCCAACATTCGATAAGATTTTTTTCGATAAATCGTGTCCCAATTTCGATTTACTCATTCTTTGTAGCTTTTCGTTTATTTTTCAGCGGATCAGTCACAACACTGTTCATCGCGCGGTACTTATCCCTTATCTGTTCCAATCACCGATGGACTTATCCTTAGTCTATTTAAACACATAAGCTCTCTGGCCGAAACCCTAATATTTAGCCCTAACTAACGTTGCCCACGCCTGTGTATTTTCTAGGGGTTTCATTTCACTCACAGTTCCCAATATATTATTATTGTGGAATTTGTGAAAAGGTATATTCATATATCGCTGAAACGGTGCCTAACAATACGGAGAGGAAGAGAAGGGTATTGTTGAAATCATTACCCCTCTTGAACTCATCAAGAAGGGAGACAAGGTTGGTTCATTGGAAGCTGCATTGCTTGCCAAGCTAGGCATAAGGCCCTTTTCATATGGTCTTGTGGTGCTTTCGGTTTATGATAATGGTTCAGTATTTACGCCTGAGGTTCTCATTGAGAAGTTTGTTATTCGTGTCTCGGTGGTGACTTCACTTTCGTTGGCCATCTCATACCCAACACTTGTTGCTGCTCATCACATGTTTGTGAACGTCTACAAGAATGTTCTTACTGTCGCAGTTGCAACAGAATATTCTTTCCATGAGGTTGACAAGGTCAAGGAGTTCCTAAAGGACCCAAGCAAGTTTGTTGTAGCTGCAGTTGCTGCCCCAACTGCTGATTCTGGTGTTGCCCCTGCTGCTCCTGCCAAGGAGGAGGATAAGAAGGATGAATTGATGGTATGGTCTATGTTATTGATCCTGGATTTGCTATGCAGAATGATTTGTTTGAGAATAGCCTTAGAGCTGCAGGAATTCAAGGAGTAGAAGCCGAATATGGCACCATTACTAGTGTTGTTTTGATGAGAGATGCAGATGGTAGATCAAAGTGTTTTGTTTTTGTCAATTTCGAAAATCTAGACAATGCTGCCAATGCTGTGGAGGCATTGAATGGGTGTCCTGATTCTGATTCTCGGAATAGTGGTCCCAGAGATTGTGGTGTCCTTTAGAAGTAGACTTTGGGATCAGATTTTTGGTGGAGGAAACTCTCCAGCCTTTTGTCGTGGCAGCAGTTGCCGCCCTTATGAGTCGGCTTTTAGCTGACAGGTTTAGAAGATTTGCAATTCAATTGATGGGATTCTTCTTGGTGCACGATTATTTCTCTTCGATGGTTCCAGATCTGCCCTAACTCTCCAATTTTGATCAACGAAAATATGTGTCATTGTTCAAACAGTTGTTATCTCTCTTGTTTTGGACGCATTTTTTTACTTTGATGATCGATCATGGCTTCGTTTCGTTAGAGTTGCGCTGCTTCTTCTTTGGTGTTTGTCATGCCATTTAGTTCTTACTAATAGATTCCAAGAGTGGCTTTTATTCCCACCGACGATCATTCTGGTGGTGTCTCTTTTTCCACATATGAATTATATTAGTGATGACTTTTTCCGTTGATGGTTATTCTAACGGTGTCTTTTATTTTCATGACTTACATTATCTTGGCAATTTGTCCCAGATGTACTGGCCTTGCCTTTCTCTCCTTGAAGCATGCCTCTCTCTCCTTGAAGCATATTCAAGTTTAAATATTTTGAGTCTCCACTATTATTGGTTTGAAGCTTCCAAATGTAGTTTTTAGAATAACGGAGCTTGCTTTGTTCAATTGCCTACCATTAATTTCTCTCAGGCTGATGATCAATCCCTGAGTTGCCTCTCCATCTTTTTTTATTATTTTGTGGAGCAAAACATTATTTTCTTGTAGCAAGCTAAAGCTTAGTAAGCTTTAGCTTGAGGGGGAGTGTTAGAATATTAAAAAATATTTTATAATATCTTTTATATTATATTAGAGTATTTTGAGTTATTTTCTATGATCAATTTATAATCATAGAGAATCTTAGAATATCTCTCATTATTATTATGATTTATTCCTAATTTAGGATTTAATCTATATTTCTCTATAAATAGATATTAGTATTGAATCTTTTGTAATCAATTAAACATTAAGCTATAATCAATAATTTTCAAACCCTTATTATTTTCTCTCCTCTTTTTCTCTAAAATTCCACAACTTCAACAAATATCTTCCACACAAAAATATGCATTGAGGCTCTAATGGGCCATAAGCCCGGAATGAGCTACCAGTTTAAGGTTATACACTAAGACAGGTCAAATTCCCACTCTAATACTAACTTTTTAAAAATTAAAAAAATTTGGGGAAGGGGAAATTACTATTTTGTAAAGTGACCACTAATGGTCATTTTACAACTATTCCCAAGGAAATTCGAACTCAGTCCCTTAAGATTACAAGTTCAAACTCTTACTTACCGTTGAGTTGACACCTCATTGACATAGTACCAACTTGAAATTAGAGAAATACATGGAATTGTGTGCGTGAGACAAACCTCACAATGGTATAATTACACTCACAAAGTATTAATTACGGTTGTATTCACAATAGTGATTCCTTAATTAGAGCACAAAATGATCTGTTAGGGACTCTAGTTACAAGATATTTCTAGTATAATCCATCACTGCTACAAAATCAAACTTCTTTGCAAACATAACAAATTGATTTTTAATACAACCATAAAATTGCATAGCATTCGAGGGAGGTTAATGTAGATGTTGTAAAATAACCATCAGTTTATTAGTTTAAAAGGAAGTTTATAGTGGTTTACTCTTCATAAGGAATCACACACCTGCGTTACAAACTTCTGCCATTTCTTTGCCTTATCCTTGAACTGTTTAGGGGTCTGTAGACTATTGGACGTTTCTCCAATCAACAATTCACCATTTTTATGCCTGCTTGTTTCGTTTTCTAATAATCGGGTGGCCTCGATAATTGCATTTCGCTGTTGCCACTGTCCATATATTAAGAATTCAGATGTACGACCTAACCTGCAGCATAAGTGTCAACAGTTAAAATAAATTTTTCAAGCAACGTGATTGAAAAGGTTATGGGTGCAACAGCTAGCTCAGTTAGATCCAGTCATGATATATGTGTGTATTGCAGTCATGTACTAGGCAATAAGACTTGAAACCTGAAGTGGAATATTATTTTTCATTAAGGTTTAGGAGTCGAACTTCAATCTCCATTAGTATGTTCCCGACACCTCGAATCTCGATGTATACGTAAACATAACAAGTTTGTAATGAAAATTATATATTTATTTTTCCACCAGCTTGCATGGAGATACTCGGTGTTGTTAAATGGAGGTCATGGCGGAATAGTGTGGGATTTTTTGACAACCACTATAGCCAATTTATGAAAGGGCCATGCCATGAGCTGCAATGGAGTGTTTATATGGCAGACTTTTTGCCTTCTGAAATCAACATACTAGAGATACTTCAATACAACCAAGGAACAATCCATATACCAAGATGCTTACACCCCCGTACTAACAGAATGTAGGATGTATCCACATTAAACCTTTCATAGACCTCTACCTAAAATTTAAACTTTTGGGGAAGTTGGTCTTTTACAAGGTATTAGAGATTCTATGACAGAGGTCGGAGTGGTTAGAAATTTAATCCTTCAAAACCCCATTCTTCATAATTAATTTACAGAAGCATGAGATAAAATGAACTGGTATATTGTCTACCCTTCATGTCTAAAGGACACTTGTGTGACAGACATTTTAAAGGTAAAATTTATAAAGACCATTCCCGGCGACTTGGTAGTTAGTACCTAATAGTTTAAGAGTTGAGGAGTTAGTCCTTGAAAATATAAAGAGAATTTTGATTCTCAGATTTTAGTAATTCCTTTGTTACATTAGGTGTCAGATCTATGTTTCTATTTGTACGTCAAAAGTAGGGGTGAGACAACCAGTCCAACCCGGTGGCACAACCTAGCCTGAGCCATTTGGGTTAGAGCTTGTTCCTCTCCCACGGTATAATATGGACAGTGTAGAATCTTATTGTATGACCATGACATCGGGTCAGGGACGGGTTAGGTTAACATTTGGGCTACGCAGCCCACCTTATGCATGACTTTAGTTTTAAAAATATTTCATATTCAATACATAAAGTGATGTACTAGCATTATCATAAAATTATAGAAGAGCAAAAGGAAATGACCTAAACTAAAATAAATTTTAATGTATATGACATACTTATCAAATTATCAATTGTTTGAATTATTTTCATTTGGAACATTAATATATATGATCGTCCTATAATTTTATTTTCCTTATAGTTCAAGTCAACCAAATTTTTATTTTTTAAAAGAAAAAGTCAACCCAGTTTTATACTACTTAAACCCAGTCTTGATTAGACCGTGTATATCATTGAGGTTAGGATTGGGCTCACATCTATAAATTTGACCCAATTAAAATTTTGGCATGGTTGAAAGACAGGCATAACCCGTTCCATGCTCATCCAAAACATATGAAAGCTTGTAGATTATTTTCACCTAAAAACATATGGCTGAATGAACTGACAAGCTATACAGTTTAGCAGTATTACAATCAAAACCACTATTCCTTGTATGATCAAGAAAAGTATGTGATGCACTGTATGTTTTATGCAATACAAATTACAGTTTTTTCATTGTTTCAATGCTGAATATAGCATTTAATTGTATTAAATTAAATGGAATTTACTGCTTCTTAAAGTGAAATATATGAAAATATACTTCAACCATACTTACTGAGTTATTTCTGCTAACTTATCCTCAGAAGATTCAACTATTAAGGGGACAAATTAACAAAATATGTCTCCCACATAGCAATAATGTACATGGATTATGAATTATGGCATATGCCACAATTAGCATTTAAATTGCAAGAAAATTAATTAGAGTTTTAGAGGGAAAACATAACACAGAGAAGCACACAAGTTGGAACTTATAAACTGCAATTTATGACAGAGTTAAAGAAAATATTGCCATCAAATTCAGAGAAACATACTTTTCGGCATGTGAACGACAAAGTTGCAAGCAAAATGAATGAAAAGTACTAATTGGAAGCTCTTTGGCTGTTTCCTTCCCAGCTATAGCTCCAATACGTTTTCTCATTTCAGAAGCTGCTGCTGTCGTAAATGTCATTGCAAGAATGTTTAAGGGGCTGATTCCCTGCATACAATTAGCAGACAATGGAAATTATAAACAACAAATTAAGCAATCAAATTTAAATATAGAAAGTCAAAACAAATCAACACAGAAACAAAGAAAAAGAGGGACAAGAATGAAACATAAGAGCATGTTATCTATATCATCTTATAGCCCCAAAAATGATCCCCACCTCATTAAGCAGCATCAAAACTCGCCCAACCATTGTGGATGTCTGGTATCATCAATAAATAAAAACAATTCAGTTCCAATGTAAAAACCAAATACTCATAGGAAAAATAAATAAAAAATTGAAGAAATCAGAGTTTAAGAAAACCTTTCCACTTCCTGGGCCAGCTACAATCATTAAAGGGGTGGAAATATCAGTACAAGCTGCTTCTCTTTGCCTTTCATTTAGGGATTCCAAGTATTTAGAATATTCCTCAGGCATTGTTCCACTTACTAAACTTTTCCTAGGAGTATCATTAACCACTTGTTCTTCTTTAGGATCCAAAGAAATTCCAAAAACATTACTAAACATGTCACGATTTCCATTACACTCAGAAACAACACTAGTTCCAAAACTCAAATCAATATTACCAATTACACCGCTCTCGCTTGAAACTTTCTCCCAACATTTCTCTGCAGTTTTTTGTTCACACAGAATGTCAATCTGTTCCAAAATGGAGTCATCAAAATCATCATCGAAAAGGCCACTTGCTGAAAAGTAATCAAGTGGTTCAGGCTTAAAGCTTTCAGTTTCTTTCCTCGGAGTTTCAAAATTCGATTGGCACAAATTATTATGTGTGACAACAACAAAGGGAAGTACAGCCACATTCCTTGTACTTGAATTGGAGCAAATTGAATCGGAAGATGGTTCACCGCGATTTCCTGATGAATGGAGCCTGTTCGACGGAACCTCTGCAAGAGGAACTCTCTTCTTAACTGAAACCCTACCCGCAGCATCATCAACATTGCTTAAACCCTTAATTCTAGAAACAACGAGATATTTTTTAGATTATATAAGGTTTTCAATAACGAAAAAAGTTGATAAATAATTTGCATGCTGGCGTTTGTGAGTTAATTGTTTTATTTATTTCTTGAATTTCAAATTTAAAAAACCTAATTAAACAAAATGACGTTTGAACAAAATAAATATATATATTGAGGAAGAAGATGAGAAAGAGGATATACTGGTATGGGGAAGAGGTGGAGGAATCAGAAGCTCTTTTTTGAGGAAGGAGAGGCTTTGAGGCGCTGAAATACGCGTTGATTCGGCCACATTGCTGATTCTCCATTTCTGTGCCTCAGCGAGAACGTGAAACTCGGCCACTGTGACGAGGTGTGTGAATATATATGCGGGTGAAGGAAAGGGAAAGGAGGCGCCAAGGACATTAGCTTCCCCAGTTTTTTGAACTTTTTTGTTTGGACTGTTTTTTTTGTTTGGTCTGATTTTATTTTTATTTTTATTTTTATTTTTATTTTTATTTTTACTATATTGTTATTATATATTTCTTTTATAAAAAAATTATGCACCAACTGTGCAAATAAATTTATATAGTGAGTTAGTAAAAACTATTGATTTAACTATGCTGCAGGATAATGATATTTGTCGTTTATCATTAACTAAACTGTTCATGTTCACGTTAACTTAATATATAAAATGTTTACACATGTGCGTGTTCAATATTTATGTTTTATTTTTATATAAAAAAAAATCATTTAAATCGGTAAAACAATATATACTCAAAATTGCTTAAATTGAAAAGATAAATATATAAACAAATTCATAACATTAAGTTAATAGAATAAAACGGTAAAATATACGAGTGTAACAATTTAAAAATGTTCAGAAATATGTCTCTAAACTTGTAGTGTTGACGAAATAATAAAAATCGATTAAACTATATTATTGATCAAAACAAATATGTCAGATTGAATCAAATAAATATCGTAGTAAGACGTGAAATCAAACAACAAAATATTAAAACGATAAACAAAAAATTGTCGAACTCGAACAACAAAATTATAGATAAAACACGAAAAAAAAATAAAATTTATGCGAAAATCACTTATTTATATAAAATTAAATTTATGCGAAAATCACTTCTTAAACATAAACAAAATGTTTTATGAATAAATATAATTATAGGAATCGTGGTCGCCTTAATAATTTTTTGAAACCATAAGTCAGTTTAAAATATTAACTTTGGTTGCGTAGTACTAACTTTGATAGAAATGTATGTATTCTGCATATTATTCCATAATATTAATATTTTATTATTCTTAAATGAAAGTTTTTCTATTTGCCTAAATTTGTTATTTACTTATTTAGATTTAAATTTATCTTTGATATAACTAGTTTAATATCATTTTAGTCTCAACAAATACAATTAGGGAAACTAAATTGACTAAAATTTCGAAATTTAACAATTCCTTTTGGAATATTGATATGATTAGACTAAATTAATACTTTTTCAGTAGTTAATTTAAATATTTATACTCTTTTATATAATATATAATTTATGGAAAAATCAAGGTAAAGTAGGGCGTGTTACACTCCATTACATCATAATAAAATATAAGGTCATAGCAAAATACAAGAAGAACCGTCAAAACACCTCAATCTAATATGAAAATCGACAAATTTATTGGTTTTACGATAGTACACAAACCAACTGATTATTGAGACGACACATAGAAAAGATTTCATACAAACAAAGTTTAAGAAAAGTTGTGGGATTGAAATTGAAAACACTTGCAAGCTAAATATTAAATATAACCTATACAAATATACTAATAGAAGTTATAGTACTATCATTTGAATTATTTGATACCGAGATCATCCACCACAAGAATATAGGTTATCAAAGTTGTAATAGTCACCAACATTAAATTTCAAGAAATGATCGGAGATTTTATAAACTATACAAAAATTATTTGCGACATGATCAAAATAAACAAAAATAAACTTAGATGTATGAACAAACGTTAATCTCACATATAATTTAACGATCCATACTAACTTTCATTGTTTTACTATGAATATTATGTCCTATAAGTGTTACAAACAAAAATTAAATACTTTTGAATTGTTTAATATTATTATTTGTTTAATTAAAAAAATATTTAATGTATATACTTGAATGATTAATTAAAAAATAACACTTTAATATATTTAAGTAGTATTTTGCATAAGATTTTAAAAACTAATTACCTTAACTGTATTTGTTAATAAACGTGAAATTAGTTTTTTATTTTTGGCTCATGATAACAAACTATTTATTTGCGATGGAGGTAAAGCAATTGTTATTATAATAAATTAAATAAAATATTTAAAAAATCTGGAGGGGCCGAAGCTCTTAGAGGCTTGAACCTCCTTCCACCCCGATAATCGAGATATATGTTGAAAAATATGCTCCTACACTGGTCTTCAACAATGAAATGATCTAAAAAACAATGCAAATCATCATAGTTACAATTGACATTGATATGTACAATAATTTCAGCGCAACTATTACAACGAAAGCAAGTAATATTTGCACACAGTCCCATATCTCCTGTCATCATCTTATGGATTGATACTTTTCAAAACACACCTTGTCAAACACCCCATCATCTTGGAGTTGGAGATATTACGACGTTAACGAAACAAATAATACCAGATATGTTGAAGAAGAAGAGAACGCAATATCTATTAGATATTGGAAGAATTGTTCTACAGTCAGTAAATAACCTCTTAAAGAAGTGATATTGAAGACAATAAAAAATAATATGTAAGAATAATCTAAACTAAACAATATTAACCCAAAGATCAAGGAACACGGAACTTTAGAAGAAATTTTTCTGCATTTTATTCGTCTTAATTAAATATATTTTGATTTTATGAAAAATCTCTAAATTATTTAATCTCAAAATCACTTATAAAATAACTTTTTGTTTTTTGCAAGTGATAAGAAATCCGGCTTAAATTGTATGGGAGTTGGTGGTGTGTCAGCTAATACTTACTAGTATTTCACTTGGAATATTTGTCTCCCTATATTTGTCTTCCAACCAACACACCCAATCAAGTCTTTCCCTTCAGGCGCCAAACACGCAATTCTTTCTCTCTCTCTCTTCACTCACTCAACACACACACAGGCATATAACCATTCATTCAATTTCATCCACGTTGCATTTCAGATCTTTACCGTTCCATCTCCATCACCATTTAATTTTCCACCATTCAAATCTTTCATCACACACTATAAATTATTATATTATTATTATTAATATTGTTATTATTATTATTATTATCATTATTATTATTATTACTATTATTATTATTATTAATATTATTATCATCGCATTGGTTTATGATTATTATTATTGTTATATTTTTTTGATCCGATTCGTTGCTTCTAGGGTTTATGCCATGGCAGATGCAACGAGTCCACCTCGTGACCACGATAGTGGTGGCGACCAAAGCCCACGCGGTTCTTCCTCTGCCGCGCGTGAACAAGATCGTTTCTTGCCTATTGCTAACATTAGCAGAATCATGAAGAAAGCTTTACCTTCCAATGGAAAGATTGCTAAAGATGCTAAAGACACGATGCAAGAATGTGTTTCTGAATTCATCAGCTTTATTACTAGCGAGTGAGTATTTTTAATTAAATGCTTAAAAACGTTTTCTTTATTTCTTTTAAATGGATAAATGTATTGTAATTTTTAAATGGAATGAATGATTAATGCTTTGTCAGTTTATATTATGTGATGTGATGTTGGGAGGAAAATATTTTAGGGCTTTATTTTTGTTTGTTTCTTGTCTGAATTTATATTATGTGATAAATTGCAGTTTTTGGTAGTTGGGGTGTATTGTAATTTTGGAATGGAATGAATGATCAATGCTTTGTCAATTTATATTATATGATGTTGGGAGGAAAATATTTCAGGGCATTATTTTGTTGGCAAATGCTAATGTTCAAGAATCAAAAATAGAAATTTTATCTTGTAAATTGTGCATTCAACTCCTAAAAAGTTTTAAAATAGTTTTTTTCAAGATAAATGTTCTACATCTTTATTCCTTAGCATCTTTCCTAAGGACTTAGGGCACATGTAAACAAAACCATATTTTGTTTATTTCTTGTTTGAATTTGAAATGGTAAATTTGGATGGGTTGTAGGGCAAGTGAGAAATGTCAGAAAGAGAAGAGAAAGACTATTAATGGAGATGATTTGTTATGGGCAATGGCTACTTTAGGATTTGAAGACTATATAGAACCGCTTAAGGTGTACCTAGCAAGGTACAGAGAGGTAATTTTACTTTCTTTTTTTACCTTCAGTTAATGTTTTTTTTGGATGATTCGTATATAGTGTTATTATGCTTTGAAGTGATTGGATTCTAATGTTCTATGAAATTTTGATAATGTTCTTTACTGCTTAATATTTATCTGACTGTGTTTTTTTTTCCTTCTTGTTCACTTGGTGATTTTGAAATGTCTACAACTACCATAGATAGAGGTTAGTTAATCCCCCCCTTTGATTGATTGTGTTATCTTGTTTTTACCTTGGAATGTCTTTCCACTGGAAATGCTAATATTTGCGAACTATAATTTTTGATAGGGTGACAGTAAAGGATCTGTTAGAAGTAGTGATGGATCTGGTCGACGAGATCAAGTCAGCCCTGTGGGCCAAAATGCTCAGGTGTGATCACACAACTTTTTTGGATTTATGTGTTTTTATTATGATGACTTGGTGGTCAAAACAAGGTTCATTTTATTAGCTAATATGTGCTTTGTTTTGCTGTTGATTTATGCATATGGCAGCTTGTTCAGCAGGGTTCTTTTAACTATAATGGTTCCCAGGTAATAATCTCTCCGTCTCTTTTGAATAGATGCATGCTTAGTTTTTTTACTGTATACATGCTCATTTGTGGAGATTCGATATGTTAAGTTTTGAAATGTTCTTAGTATAAGATAAAATATCAAACAATATATTTTGCCAATTTAGGACCATGATTGCACTTAGCACTACCAATCCAGTAAATCAGTTCAAATAGACTGGGGAGGGAAATACATATGAAACAATATATTTTGCCAATTTAGGCACTACCGATTCATTAAATCAGTTCAAATAGACTGGGGAGGGAAATTAAACCTGCTGCTGAAGTCTTATCTGACATGGGGATTATTCACGCAATTATGTTCACATACCAATCATCCAAATGGATACATGGAATGAAACATAGGCACATATTGACCTTTTCCATACCTCATGATTTCTAAACATATGAGTTTTGGTTTATAACTTTTGAAAGTACTTCCCTTGTGTTAATAATAAGGAGCCACTGGGAGATGTTTAACCTCTATGACCCAAAAATAATCTAGCTTACCAAGTTGCTTGAGAGGAAATTCTTTGTGGGCTTTAGTGATAGAGCGTTATTTGTCTCCACAATCTTTTCATTATTTCTGCCTGGTGTTATTCTGATTTTCATTTCACCATCTTTTTCTCTTTGATGTTTGTCAGTGTTTTCTGTTAGTGGCTGACTTTTTTTAATCACACTTTTTACCTATAATCTGATACTACCATTATCTTCAAATTGCCGTCGTTTTGCTGTTCAGTGGTATATCTAGGCTGTATTTGCCTTGTCGTGTTCTATACTTCTATCTGTATCATGAACTGTTGTATTTGATTGAGAAATCACTCTGGCCGATGTGTTTTGTTGTTCTCTATCTGATTACTGAAGTTGAGAGTTGAGACTGAACGCTTCTCTATTCTTCTGTATCACTTCCATATTTGGACCTCATTGGAATTCAACAATTGCTCATTGGGAAAATCCTCCTTTACTTTCGTTTTTTGTTTCACCTATTTTTCTGGTTTCAGTTTGAGAAACAGACATTACCACTGTAGGGCTGCTTATTAGCTAGGTTATGTAAGCCTGGAACAGTGACTTTAAACAAGTCATCTTTTGCTAAGCTATTTTTCTGAACCCAGACACATTTAAGTCTGTTGGCCGAACTTATTTGAGCCAGAGGATTAGGTGTGATTCCCAAGGCTTCGGCGTCTCATTTCAACATTTTTTTTATGTCTTCCATATTCCTTTTATATAAATTTTGTAGTTTCATTTGATGGATTGAGAGCTTGTGGTGGTAACCTACGCCTTTCCATTACATTTTTAAATGGCTACTTTGTATCCCTACTGTGCATCTTTGCTGTAGTACCTAGTTTTCCCTCGCTGGGCATCCTACTGTCCAGTTCCTTTCATGTGGCGATTTTTTTCTAGAAGTGTTGTTTTTCTTTGGTTGTGCTTCACTATTGTTGCCTCCAGCAGTACAGTACCTGTTTTGTTTAATTATACTTCTGATTCAAGTCTTGTTTCACAGTGTGGTTTATGGAGCCCATTTATGTTTATAATTTGTTTTTTCGTTACTGTGGTTCTTCATTTTGAGGGGAGCTAGGGTATTGTGTGTTTGATAGTTATTCTTTTAATGAATCTGGATTCTCTACGGTGAGGGAATTAGACATTTGACGTGGTCACATGATCGACCGTTGGGTCAAGATTAGATGTCCCACATTCGAGTTCGATTTTGTTTTATTGAGTCCAAAATACAAATTCGGAACATGAGATGTCTGATTTTGATCCGACTTCCATATCAACAACTGCGTGTACTCTAAAAATCCAAAACCATGTTTTATCATTGGAGTCCTCTTTCTTTAAAGAACATAATTTTTATGTTCTTAATAAATAACAGTAGTGACTGGGTATAGGAATTCAAATATTTATTTAAGTGAATGAAATGTGATATCTTTGCTTACAGTTTTATGATAAGTAAGAACATAGTTCTTAAGACTTGGTAACAATTTTTAATCTGTTGCTGATTTGCAGGTGCATCCACAACATTTGGTCATGCCTTCAATGCAAAATCATGAATAGATATTATTTGCTTCTCCTCGTCTCATTTATGTCACGTTAATGCTTGTGCATGTGGGATGAATGGAAACAATGGTTTGGTGATTAAATTTAGGTACTCGTGTGAAGAAAGCATGGGTGGCAGAATTTTGGTTGCAGTATTCATGTAGATTTTTTATACAATTATTATCAAATTTAGCTGCCTTACCCACTAAAGGGAAAATATGTGATTTTCCATGTAACTTGTCATGGTGAGTGAGAAGTGCCTGTTTTGAGAATTATGTTTAGATATTATATTTTAAAATTTTGAGAAAAAACAGACATTTTTTCAGTGTTTATTTACACAAACTGCATTTAGTGTTTAATTTAATTTAGGGGAAATAGTTTGTTTTTATCTTTTTAATGAGTTTTAGTTGACTTGTCAAAGCACAATGTTAATGTTCTTCGAAGGATTGGTAGCTTCAATAATCAATAGTTAAAAAAGAGAAGTATTGGATATTAGGAAAACCGTCCAGTGAATTAAGGTTTCGCATTTCTTAGCACAATTTATTGAAATAAGTGAATTAATGTGTACAAATCATTCCTAAAAACAAAAGTGTACAAATCATACTTAAAAAACTGGAAGCAATAGCTCACACAGTTTTTTATTCAATTTTTGCAATATGGTGAGATTTTTAGATTGAAAAGGATTAGAAGAAAATATAATTTTTAAAGTTTATTGACAGGAAAGGTAGCAATTTTTGTAAAACCAAAATCAGATGTATTATTCAGACGATAATTGTATACCAATGAGTCTGTTGGTCTCGTTAGTCCCTAGTGTTTGGTGATCTCCATTAGTGGTAATGAATGTTCCTATCTGCCATGTTAAATGTCATGCGGCGTCGCCTACTTGATTAGTGGTAATATATGTGTCCACATCAAAAACCACGTGGAATTTAATGTAACTGGAGTTGTTTGGTATAGTAATACTACCACCAGTACATTCGTCTCATTTTTTTTTTCATCACTCAAATTTCAAAATCTGACCCTTTTAATTATCTTATTATTAAAATTATAATTTTAATTCTTTAATTTTAATTTACTTTTTAAATAATTAACTTTATTGATTTTTGATTCGATCAACACTAAGGTGATGTTATATATTTTTTTTTATAGTTACATAGAACACACACATATATATATGTATATATATTTTAAAATTGTCAGTTCATTTATTTTTATTTTTTCAAAACTGTCAACTCTTTTTTTATTAAAATTTTGTCAACTGTTTTATTTTATTTTATTTTGTTATCCATTTATTTAAATAAAATATTAAATGTTCCCTTTTGTTGGCAATTTAAAAAAAAAATAAAGGTTTAAAATATAATTATATTATTTTATTTTTTATTTAATT
>JBBPBS010000968.1:28607492-28660976 GCA_037974835.1 Cicer judaicum
TATTAATAATAAATATTTATTTGTATTTTTTTATATATCATTGACAAATATTTTTGTATAATTTTTTAATATCTATAAAATGACAAATATTTTTTCATGAATTGATAAATTAGAAATATCAAAATTACAATCAAATTAAAAGAATAAAGATAAAAAACATATTGTTTTGAAAAAGAAAGTAAAACTATAAAAGTAAAGTGTCAAATCAATGTAGAATATATAAATAAATAAACAATCAAACTATTTCACCTAAAAAATTGGAGGTGTCAAAAAGATAAGAGGGGTAAGTAAATGAATTCCATAGCATCTAACTTTTATATGCATATATATTATTTATTGCATCTCAATTTATTAAATTTTCGAGAAACTACAATTAATAAAAATATTTAAGTAAATAAAATTTATTTTATAATTAAAATGAATAAAATTAATGATTTTCTTAATAACCGCCTATAACTTAAATAAACAATTAAAATATGACTGATGAAATATTTTTGGAATAAAATATAAACAAAAAATATAATTAAAAAATTTATATATCTATACTTAATTTATAAGTAGATATCAACTTTATTATTTGTTAGTAGTAGCTTTTAAGGACTTCAACCAAGAAATGGATTGTGCTAAAGTGCTAACATCCAAAACGTTTTTTTTTTGTTCTTATGTTAATCACAAACAACCACGCTGCTTATGTGGATCAGCTACATGAATGATACAATGGTTTCAGAGGCACTTAACTGAGCTGGGGGAGCCAAAGTGCACCCAAAAAAAATTCATTCACAGCCTTCTTCATACATATTTTAACCGCGACCTTCCAATAAATTCTCATTTGCATAATTTCCTATTATATCACTTTATCAGGCAGGCAAAAAATTAAAGGAAAAGCGATAAACAGCAGAGTAATGCCTTTGCTGTAAGAACACCAGCTGATTTTGTATGATTCGGTGTATATTTAAGAACTTGGGTTGAGTTTTGAAATCATCCATGGTCATTTAAAAAATGAAATTTGAACAAGTAAATAACAATTTAAGATACGAGATATCATTAATATGGACAATCTTACTCACAAAGATTAGAAGAATTTGTAGTCATACTCATACCCCCCCAAGCTTAGAAGCAGGGTATATTATTTTAGAAAAGGGGTTTCTATAAAAACACGGCACACAAAGAAAAGATAACAAAAAATTACTCATGTATGGAAAGAAGGGTTGCAACTACTTTAACATTTGACTACAGTAAGTATACAAAAGTCTGTGGACCTTATGGCCATCCCTGTCTGAAAATATCTTATATAAAAAACCCATTGCAATGAAATATGAAGAAAGCAAAGGGTCTAATTAACATATTTTTGCACTTACAAATTTCCTCAGCATAGTAAGTTAGTAACCCATGTGGATAGTGTTAACCTCTATCCCTCTAAAGTAACAGCAAAGATACAGACAAAAAAGTTTACAAAGAATCTGTAAATGGCCACTACAAGGAGCAGGGAACAAGGAAAAGTATGGCAAACTAAGAAGCAGTAACAATAACACAATGCGCTACTGTCAAATGAAAATCTATAAACAGAATAATGGATGACCAGATGAATCAACATTCTGGTTACCTCCTTTGGCAGCCATTAAGCAATGAACTGGTTGGGCAGTTTAGCCAGTTATGCTATGCTGCGCCGTCGTTTTCAGCACTCCCTACAATGAGAATAACAAATGTAATCTATTTATAATATATTAAAACACACTTCCAACACCACGGCGACTGCTACTATTCATTCAGCTTACCATTACAGTTCTTTTCATTTAACTCAGATTTCTATGAAATAAAAGAGTTCAATTGTGTGTTCAAATCGCTTGAGCTAACCCTATTACTGCATCAACAATCATTATAATCTACAATAGTAGTAATTTTTACTATTATAAATTATCATGAAAAATAGCTAAAGTCTTAATATTAATTGTTTTTTCTCTACATCATACTATTATTCGGACATATATATGTTCATTCACATACCTTTGATTTAACATCCATTAATATGTTTATAGTACTAAATATGCATTTTATATATTGTTCTTTTAATCTTAGTTTTAAACTATACTATTATATTTTTTCTTATTCATTTGCTTAAATTCATATAGTGAATTTGTCAGCCCTCTATTCTATAGTCAATTAATCTATTCTACAACTTCTTGATTTTAAATTTGATATATTGATTCCACATTAAAATAAATATTTTCATTTTCAGAGTATCAACACTAAAACTTACTCTAATAAAATACACAAAATATCACTTTCAACCACGCAACGCGAGGTTCAAAATCTAGTTGTTTTTTATAGACAATTGCATTTGAAGTAAAAAAAATTCCAGACCAAACACAAGATGTACGTACAGTACAGTCATTAGCACACGGTAAAATCCTATAAACAACAAAGATTTCGGTATCTATATATCTTAAGTGACAAAATAGTTAGAAATCCTAGAGTAGCTAAACATATAGGAAATCAAATTCCTGTTTTCTACCACAGAAACTAGATAGTTTACTTATCAACATTTTCAATGCCAAACTTCAAGAGAGATCAATACACTGTTATCAATACCACCCTCTCCCAGATTGAAACTTTCCTTTTTAATGCCCCATATCTCTAAGAAAGTAAAATAGAGCTAACAGAGGATACATTGGCATTTGGTATCATTAAAGCTGGAAATCATTAATTAAATTTGTCCAAGTAATACCTTGTTTTCTTCAAAAAAAAATTATTTAGTCTCATAATGTTGCTGGACAGTGACACTAATTTCATTGTCTTGGCTGGATTGTAAAATGTAGGGGTTTCTAAACATCCTCCAGATCTTCTTGTTCTGTTTCTTGTAGAACAACATTGGCAATAAAAATATTCACGACCTAGAAAAGAAATAATTCAATCAGCCCTTAGATAAAAAACTCAGCATTACCATCACATAAACCAAGACAAGTGCACATATGAAAGAATTCCTTCGCAAAATAATGCATATGCAAGTTAAAATGTTAATTACCAAATTACTTAGAATCTTAGACCATATTAAGCTCGGCATTGGAAAGATCAAGATGCAATTCCTGGTCTTGTGTTGTGACAAAAGACGAAGCTTTCAACAATGCACTTGGTGCATAATTAAGCTGGTAATTTACTAGAGTTCGTCCAAATATGTTGAACTTTTTAGCACTACTGAAAGCAGCCTGTGCATCAGCACAGTTCTTGAAAACCACTCTTGCCCGGCTGGTTCCTCTGTCAATTTCTGTTTCAGATTCCTTTAGAGGTCCAAAATGCTTAAAAATATTATTTAGGCTAGTTTCTGAGAGAACAGAATCCAACTCAGCAAACTTCAGAACAAGTTCAGCCGGGGATTTCTCATCTATATAACCAGAAGGTTTTTCAGGAACCTCGGCATGATTGCTATCAAAATACTTTTTCCTTGAATTGGACCTACGAGTATAAACATGAATAGGTTTTTCCAGCTCAGAAGGAGCATGCTGACAGTTAAGTCTGCTGCTTTTCTGTGATTGTTGTTCTTTGGAACCATTCTGTATGACCGTGTCTGCACAATAAGTGTCATTCGGATCATCAAAGTCAAATATCTCAGGAGATCCACTGACAGTTTGGTTCTTCCTTTTGGTGCCAACTTCATTTGTAGGTAAGATTTCTTTCCCAGAATCATTTTCAATAATGATTGAATTCCTGAAATCCGAGAAGAAACTCACTATAACATTCAAGAAACTATAATCTCCCTGTGGTTCATGTGCTACCCACTGAAGTAAAGATAGCAAATCATCTAGAGATGAAAACTCTGCGGGAAAAATCGAGTTTGACTTCTGAGTCTCAAGATCAGGGGATAAGAAATCAGATTCATTTCCTGAAAAACTATCTGCATTTCCATCTGCCATCAGAGATCTGTCTCCAGGATATTTCAACGCAGAGAGCGGCACAGTAAGTTGTTTAGCAACCCTACGAATACATTCACCAATTTTAAATGACGATTGTTTTGTGGTGTTTGAAACTTTTTCAAGTGAAATAGTATTTCTTCTGCCCTTTTTCCCTGAGACATCGACATAATGATCAACAGTCTTTCGTTTCTTGGAAAAGACAGGAGAAATCAGATTAGCAATAGCCTCATCATTCTGGTAATCACCACAGGTAGAATCTGGAGTCCCACTTGCTAGTTTTAATAAGTTTTTCTTTTTTGCAGGATACATTCCATCCTTTAGGTTATGTTTATGCTTGCGACAGGATCGGTTAGTGGTTTTTGTATCTCCAGTACCATTTTTATCACCAATTTTACTCACATGAATTGTGTGCTCATTAACTCTACTCAATCGTTTATCAGTATTGTTAATCGAGATGTCAGTGTCGTTGCCTAAACCTCCACAATACTGTAATTCAGGCAAGTAAGAGTAACCCTTTAAACGATTGAGCGCAAGCAACTGAGCCTTGGCTATCAAAAGCTCCAATCGATCAAAGCCTCCAGTTGGCAACTTGGATAAATCTTTCAAGTATTCCATAAGCTTCTCAGGTACAAAGGAGCTAACATTTAAAGATTCATCAACTCTATGTACAAAACTCGGCTCTTGTCGAATCCCACAGTTGTCAACAATCTGGAGTTTAATCTTGTCATAGGTATCTTTAGGTACACAGGAACATGCCAGCCCAAATTCTACCCGTCTCTTCACTTCATCCAAAGCAGAATCCACAGCACTCCGAAACACTTCGGAATTTTTCTGCTTTTCAATATAAGAGAAATGTGTCCTAAATGACTTCAGCTTAGACGCTTCATTCCAAGCAAACGTTCCATCTCCAAAATACGCTACCAAATAGTGATTCTTTTTAAAATGCTTCATCGCCTGCGCAGACGAATCCGAGGGATCGAATATCTGTCCTGGCCACCACGGGTGGCTTCTCACTTTGCCCCAAACCAAATCACACACAGAAAACCGACCTTTTTTTGTCGGCAGCTCATAACTTGCCTGATAACTTTTTCCTGAACTCTTCATGAAAGCACACTTTACCACTTTTCCATCTTTAGCTCTTAACTTTTTGGTATCATTAAATTCTTCCTCCCCAATTTCCTCCTCTTTCTGTGAATCATCAATCTTCCCAAAATCGCCGTCTTTCACTCCAACACTTCGTCTAACATCTAACTCATCCTGAATAACATCACCCATCACTTCTTTCTCCAATGTTTTCAAAGTTATTTCATTTCCACTCAACTCAACTTTCTCATTCTCACTCTTACTTTCTAAAGACCTAACAAATTGAGAACCTTCAAACCTAACAATTCCTCCTTCAATAGTAGGATTCTTCACATCTTTATCCTCCTCAATTGATCCATCAAAATCCACATCACCACAAACACTATCTATATGCAAATCAGAATCCAATACCCTAACTAATGATTCCTTCCCATTACCCTCACCAATCAAAGATCCCTCTAAGTCTAGAGTTTGACTTTGACCAGCCATGCCAATAAGGCTTACTAAGGAATCTAAAATTCTACAAGGATAATAATAATACAACTTCTAAATCTGTGGTTATTCCATGATAACTTTATTTAGTAACTACAAAAAAAATCTATATTCAACCCAAATTGAGACACAGCAAGAAACAGAAATAGGAAAAGTGCATAAAATCGAGTATGGTTAACAGAGATAGAGATAGTAGTAAATAAAAGTTGAAATTGTGATGACCGTGAAAGAAAAACGAAAGACGAGAATAACAAGAAAGGAAACAGTTAGGAAGAGGAGTTTACAGTAGCAGTAGATAATAGCACAACCTGGGCGCGTGGATATCATTTACAGTAGATTCCTCTCTCCATTTTATGGATGCTTAATTAATTTTATTAATTTTGATACACATTTAGTTAAAACTTTTTATATCTTTAATACAATTTATATATGACATTTAAGTAATATAACTAAAGTGAAATATTTTTAACAATTTATTTATTGTAATTTGTAATTGATTCATACTATAACATAAGATAAGTGTTAAAGCTAATCTAACTCGTTAACTCGTTGATATTATTTTTAAATTTAAATATTACCTATATCAATTTTTTTATATAACCATTTTTATGATTAAATTTATAAATTACTCCATTCAATTTTAAATATAAAAAATATATATTTAACAACCAAAATATAAGCATTTTTATTAATATTTATTAAAGCAAATACTTTTATTTTTTTTTTTATAATATCTTTCATTTAATTTAAACTTTCATGATTTTATTTTCAATGTCATAATTAATACAGTTATTGTTTACAAAATATTTTAAAAGTTAATCTATTTATTTTTAATATCAATAAAAATTAATTAGTTTTTTAATATACGTATATCCTCTTTTTATTTCTTAAATAAAGAACCAGAGGGAGTATCATTTTACAATAAACTCCAGTTCAACAACTCTAAATGAATAATGCTTTGTATAACTTTGAGAAAACCATTTCTTTTTGAAAAAATTATTTTTGAGTTTCCTAAAAAAAATTATATTGACGAATTTAAATATATATTTTATATATCTAGATTAATCAAAATTTGAACGTTTATTTAGTCACACGTCACACGGGAGACAAGAAAAAAAATGTTTTATATTTATAGTCCATTTATATTGAGTTCAATTATAAAAGTGGTACGCCTAATTTTTTCTAAAAAGAGTTTCATCGTAATTGTATATTCATTTACTTTAAATTTTTGGTAGTATATGGTCATTCAAAAATAATAATGTGGCAAAATAAAATAAAACTTCATCTTCATCCATCCCCTTGCCTACTCATCATCACCATTTCTTCTTCAATCCTATCCTTACTACCTCCATCATCTACATCTCCTCCACAACCCCAACCACCATCACAAAAACTGAGAAAAAGCAAAAGCTTACAAGGAGTTTCATTTCATTCTCTTTAATTGCAAAAGCAGCTTATACATGCAATAGGCCCGTGATGGTGCCTTTGTTCTCGTGGGAGTTAAAAAGCTTCGGTCTACGTAGTCGGATTGGTTAAGGCAGTCCCTTTTCAAAACTTATGCAATGTTTGAGAAATATTTGTTAGACCTTTTCAACTTAAGACCTCAAGCTCATAGTTTATTCGGCACTTGGTTTTTTTAAATTCAATATTTCATTTTCCTTACTTATATGAACTTAAGGTAAATGAGGGACCGAAGAGAACAACTTTTATTTAATCATATTTAATTTAAAAATTGACCGTGAGATCCAATAAAATTGATAGACTACACAAAATATTAAATTATTCTTTTATTTTCTACTAAAAACATATTTTGTGTCTTTTATATATCTTTCCTCTTTTCTCTCTCTAGCTCTCTCATCTCTCTTTATTTTTGTATCTCTCTACCATTTTCCATATCTATTAAGTTATCACTACCATTATTTCTTACTTTTACTTTATTTCATATCTCTCTTCTATCTAATCTTCTCTTCCTCCTCTCTAACTCTCTCTATTAATATTTATGATGATAAATGTCTTATATAATATTCTATTATGTTCAGTATTTACTTTTTTATGGTCAAACAAACCCTTTAATGTGTTAAAATCGGACTTAATAACTTTAAGTTGTTTTGAAAACTTCATTAGTGTTTGGATTGATGAGAAAGAATAAATAATGAAAGGAAAATAATATTTATCACGAATTTACATTCACAAACCACCATGATTGGTTAGTAAAGTCTTTTTTATTGATTACTTGTCTCTTGTGACTCTTTTGTGAGTTTAGTTTTCAAGACAATAGCATTACTCATAATGAAATAGTGTGAAGTGGGAAGGGAAAATCGTGGCATGAATTTAAGAATCCTGAAATTTTTGTAGCCAGTGGAAATTCCATGTATCCTGCTCGCTCACAATTTTTTTTTTTTTATAAAATAAATTTAAAAAAAAATTAAGAAAAAATAAACTTAAAATCAAAAAAATATTAGAGTCTTATAAACTCTTAATCCTAATAAAATAATAAACGGAAGCTTTAAAAAGATTATTTTAATAATCAACCTAATATTAGGAGTTAAAAAAAGAGAAATTAATAAAAAATCTTAAAAGTTTGAGACTTTTTTTGAGAGCTCTATCAACTATAGATATCTTAGCCAACGGAGGGGAAAATGCTTCTATCCAAGTATTAACAATTGGATCAGAATAAAGGTGAAAATCAAATGGGGGGAGGCTTCTTAACTTCACTCAAGTTCACTGATTATTTATATTGCGATATAAGATTACCAAAACACCAATATGACCAACCCATATTTTTCATATCATGAAGTGACAAAAATTCTAACAAATTTATTCACAACCCCAAGCGCAAAACTTAATCAAAACTGCAACATGACAGGGTATTTGTTGAACTGGTGAATATCTAACTTAAATAACTATTTTACAGAAGTCTAGAAAACATAATTGAAAAAAAAACTTATGGGTTATAGTACTACAACAATGCAATTAGCACCTAATGCTTGGCGACAGTGTCTTGATCGGTGTAAGAGAAACCTCATGATGATAGTATTCAATTAATGCCATTAAAAATTTTAGCCAAGGAAGACCATATCAACAAGTGAATCTAGTATGTTGCTACTCCTTTGGTTGTCAAGCAGTGCTTCGTCTACCCTGGATCTGCCACTTGATTCCAGCAACAGGCATCATGGAGCAGAAGAAACTAGTCCCTGCAATCCAACAAAAACATGAGGTACTGATGTGTTTGTTTTCATGTTTGAACACAGCTCAATGTCCTCACACATACATATGGTCCAAAGCAACAATTCTAAGATTAATCAAACTTGAAAACAAACACACTAAAAGAAAAATAAAAACAGTGAAATGCCGCTGATAGGGAGATTTATAAAGAATGAAAGTAGAAGAGACTAAGAATAGTGTGTGCATGCTTGCGCGCACTTGTGATAATAAATACAGATATTTGCAGAATCTGATTAAAATCAAACAATATACAACCACTGCCAAGATGGTACATCGATAAACAAGCAGGAGATGAACATATCAATCTTGAAACTTGAGGATGAATGGCGAGGAATACCCTGTTAATTTTATCAGGAAAGGGCTATTGCTAAATTCTACTGATTTCGACGAAAGCAATAAAGGCGGGACCAATATGTCAAATCCTATCTTATGGCCAGTATATATGGTGTAATCACGATTCATGAAGTGTATGAAAAACCAAAAATACATGTGCCCTATATAACATACATTTTTTTTAATGCCACTATATAACATACATAATATCAAATAAAGGAAAATATTATTTTTTTTTATATCATATTCTATTCTTTATATGTATTAAACTGTCAAAATTTATTTTCATAAAAAAAATTCAAGATTTTTCAGTATAATAGGACTCTTGGAGGGATTTTTTCCCCCCTGATCAGAAATTTTGTCATTCCATTTCCTCCCAATGAAGATCTTTCTTACATAATTTATTGTAATTGAGTTAAAAACTTAAAATACTGAGTGTTGAACTTGACAACAAAATTGTCATGTAAATTGCAGGCTCAACTCATAAAGTGACAAGAGTTACTTAATACAAAGATAAGATTTAAAGCATCCATCCTGATAGCAGAATACAGTTTAATATTATGGGTAAATAAATACATTTTAAATTAATAAAAAAGCAAACCACAATAACAAAGTTTAAATATTCTCTAAGCAACCAATAAATTAAACTAAGATGGGTTCATAGCATCAGATCAGACAAGGCTAACCATGGGCATTTCTCTTTCCTTCAATGCTATTATTAGACATCCACTTAGGGGATGGATTCAGCTTGGTAGTGCTAGGCTTGAGCTCAAAAGAGTTGGATACATTGATCTTGTTGGCTTATTGGGTGTGTTGCAAACTTGCAACGATGGGTTTGTTTATGTTTTTGGGTTCATGACTACACTTAAGCTGTGAGGTTAATGCTTGTGCATTATGGAATCTTATGTCATTGCTGTATCTATATAGTCTATACCCGTCTGTGCAAATCTGCCGAGTTCACATAGAAACGATTGTAAGCGAACTCGGGCAGATTTGCTCTTGATGCAGTGTCTATCACGATTTAGAAAAAGAAGCCAATTAATTTCTATAATCATCCAAATTTCGGACGTATTAGAACATTAAATAATTTAACCATTTTCATCCCAAACCTTGGCATTGACCTATGTGATAGTCCCTACACTAAAGAAACACAAAAACAATCATTGACCTATGATTCTATTAATCCGGTTAGTCCCTGCAATTTAGGTCGAATCTTCAATGTTAAATGCCAAATGGTGTCCAAGTACTAATGTAGACAATCCAAATCCTTTCAAAAACTTGATATATGGTTATGAATGTCCACAACCACATTATTTAATGTGGCAAATAGGCATGCGTGTCACTGCTTACTTCTAACGAAGATCCTTAAATGGCATTGCTAACCAATTCATAGGTCTAGGTCAGTGTTTTTTTTTTCTAGGTTTCGTTTGTGATTAAAGTGAAAGTGTGTGCCAAGGTTGAGATGAATCTGATAGTTTACTCAACATCAAACGCCATAGTACACACATGATAAGAGTTGAAGCTATTCTTGTTCCAAATCAAAAGATTCAGCAGAAATAGAGCATTCTTTTCTTCAATAAGAACCAGTTTAAAAAAAGCTATTCATGCCTGCCACAAGGCATGCTGGCTTTTACATTCTTATTGACAATGGAGAAGAAAGGATTAGGTAAACAAGAGATAGAGTACCTACACAAGTGTAAAAGGGCTGAAGATATCAGAGATTGAGCTTCTAAAAGCTAGAGGTTGCCAATATGAAGATCATCTAAGGATTCAAGTGATTTCACCAAATAAAAACTTACATGTCTCCTCCCCCTAGACTCTTGGACCAACAAACTAATGATGACTAGTGACCCTATAATTCAATGCAATCTAACGAAACTAGGAGATGTTATGAGGAAAATAAACTAAAGACGGAGCATATATTAGTTCAAAAAATATGCACAAATTCTATCAAATTGGTAAAGATAAACTGGTATACATTCAGCAACTATGACCACGATGCATGCTTGAAAGAACAGCATAATATATAAGATTCTGTAATTATATATGGCACAGCATGATGAGAGTTTACTTACCAATACTTTATCAACCCGTCCCAGCCACACGTTGCTACTTTGCTCTGTTCCAGAGGATGCCACTCGGCACCAATGCAAACACCTTCGTGACACTTGAGAGTTCTAAAGACTTTGCAACTCTTCCAATCCCAAAACCAACACTTACCCTCGCCATCTCCCGACGTGACAAACCGTCCATCCGGCGAAAAATTGACCTGACACGCATACCCAGCAACAATATGTCCAGCAAACCTCTTCTTTTTGTTAAGTTGAAACTTCTCCCTCGTACTATAAATAAGTATCTGGTTATCCAAACTCTGTGCGGCCAGCCAATTCCCGTTGGGGTGAAGAGAAATTGACGGCATAGAATGCATGTGTGGCTCACTAATATACTTTATAACAACAGGAATACCAAATTCCCATACCCTAAGGGACTTATCATCGCTAGAAGTAACAAATCTCCTATTGTTATCAACAAAAGTAATGGTATTCACAGCACCCAAATGCTGATCATACTCTTGAGTTATCTGTCCTGAATTCATATCCCACTGAACAATCTTCTTATCACTCATACCAGCCAACAAAACATTCTGCTTATCTTCGTCTGGGTTAAGCTTCACGACATAAGGGATCTTCCCAGTTGAGAAAGTTGATATAACTTGCCCCGTTTCGGTATCCCAATACTTAATATTCTTATCATAACCAGCACTCAAAAACTTTGTCCCATCATTGCTAAAACAAATATCCCTAACAGCTTTAGAGTGACCCATATAAGTTCTCATACATTTTCCAGTATTCAAAACATCCCAAATCTTAACCTTTGTATCCATACCAGCAGATAGAATCAAATGACCAGACTTGGGGAAAAATCGAATAGCAGAAACACCTTTCGTGTGTCCACTCCAAGTATGAACCAATCTTTTCGGTATATAACAATGATCATTACTAGCTTTAGCATCTTTAGGAGGTGCAATCCAAGACCTACCTTGATAATCCCTTTCTTCTTTACCATGAAAAGTACTCTTATCTTTAACAACCTCACTCTTTTCACCTCCAAAACCACTCTTTTCTTCGCCTTTCTTCTTGGCGTACTCTTCAGCGTACTTCTTTTGTTCCTCAGTTAACTCTCCTTGTAAACCTTCCTTCTTTCCAGCCCAAGGACTCTTCTTATTCTTCAATAACCACACCTCCGAAGCAGGGTTTTCGATCTCCATTTCTTCGTCACCATCATTGTTGTTGTCGTTCTCTTCTTTACTCGTGGCTTCAATTTTTCGCTTCTTCTGTTCATGTCGGGGTATATTGTAAACAGAAGCAGCGTTATTCTTCTGCAAGGAATCGAAATCTCCAACGTAATTCGAGGCGGAAGGATCAGCGGCATAACCAAATTTGAGAAAAGTGTTATGCTGTTCATCGAAGAGGAAGGGTTCAATGTTAGCGTCTTCAACGAAACCTAGTTTGTGGTTACGCATACCTTGAGCTAAACCGTCTTTAGCGTAAGGGTGAGATGGGCCTTGAATGGGGGCCCATAGTTGGTCGTACGTAGGGTTAAAGCCCACAGCGTGTTGAGTTGGATCAATAGGTTTAGAGAGGGTTTTAGGGTCGGCTACGGTTAGGGCGAGCATAGTGTCGTCTACTTTGGGGGCGGCGGAACGGGTAGGAAGGAGGCGGGGTGGGGATGAATTGTCGGGTGAGTTAGGGTTTTGAATTGGCGAGTCTGGATCGTTGTTGTCGTCTGAGTATTGGTGAATTAGATCCATTGTAGAGAATGTGAATGAGATACTAACTGGCGAAAGAGAAAGAATGACCGAGTGAAGGAGGGGAGCTTTTCAAATTTCCAAGCGAGGAAAATTTCCCTGTAAGCTGTTCGCGACACTAAATTAGTACAGATGTGATTTTATTATATATATATATATATATTGGGAGTGCGTATCCGATCCAATAAGTTTTAGATAATATATCTATAATATCTTTAACTTTTTTATTTAATAATTCAAATTCAAAAAATAAAATTCATTTTTGTCCATGTGAGATATAATTATTAAAAAAAATTATTTTTATTTTTACATTTTTTTACTTAATAATTTTAATTTTATTAAATTTGTATTTATTATTTACTAAAATAAAAATTATTCTTCAATAATCGTCTATTTTTTTAATAAAAATAAATCTGAATTTTTTTTATTTCTAAACAATCCTTAAAAAATAATTTTCAAACTTGAAAATAGAATTTATAAAAATCAATTTTTGAATATCATACGAACTAACCACCCCAATTTTATTACAATAAACAAATTAATAAATTTTTAATTTTTTTTAATTCAATAGAAGACTGCATTTTATGAATTCAAACCATCTATTAAACGTATAATTTTTTTTCTTTTTTATATTTTTACAATTATAAAATTATTTATTTAATAAAATAAAATATCATTAATAAATTAAACTAAAATTATATTAATAATAATAATAATAAAGTACATTAAAATAGTACACGTGTGATTTTAATATATATATATATATACATGATTAATTACATTTTTGTTCCTTAATTATTTTGTTCATGTAAATGATTTTATGATTAATTATAATAAAAATTAAATATTATTAATAATTGTAATTTATCTATACATTTATTTTTTATATAAATTAAATTGATAGTTTATTAGTTGTGATTGTTTGTCGATCTTTCCAAATCAGTGTCTCTTGTCTTTAATCAAATTAGACTTCATATAATCCATTTTTCTCCCAAAATTTATCTAGTTTTACATCTACGAACAATATTGTCTAGCCTATAGCTCATAAGACCAACCCATTTGGCAATTTTGACAAACGATTTTTTGAATGTTCAAATTTTCGGATAAATTTTTTGTTCTTTTCTTTTATTTTTTAACTTTTTGAATTTATTTTTACTTTGACACAAATTTGTTTTAATATACACAACCTTTAGAATACCTTGGATGTAAATATTTTAATCACTTTTACGAAGAAGTTTCAATGTTCCTATATGTACTTGAGTTTGAATTTGAATGAAATGGAATGACATGTAATTTTTTTTTAAGTTAAGCTAAATTACATTCAACCAACTAAACTTAAATCTAAGTATAAGAACACTTAAATCAAGTATAAGAACAAAACCAACATAGTAGCAACGTTTAGGAATACAATTGCAATGAGTTCTACATCCTACATATTCTGCCAATCCCACCAATTATGTGCTACAACGTTCAATTGGCGCCTAACATGAGAAACAACAACTCTACTTAAATGGCTCGTAAGCTCTTTGTAGTTTTGAATTATCGGATCAATGACAGTCATAACTAAATTATAATTTTGGCAATTTAAAATAGTTGATGCATCAAGAAAATAAATAAATAAATTCACTAGTTCTTGTTGTACAACAATTTGTAAACACCATCGAACTCCAAGAGCTTCTGCCGTGACAAGTTCAGCTTCAATTGACTCCCTTTTGTAAGCTGCAAATTACCTAGCACCAAATTGGTTATATGTAACCCGTCTTCAACCTATTGATCCACCTAAAAAAGCAACCAACATAAACAAAAATATAGTTTTTAACTATCACACAATTATCATTAGGGGATTTTGGACAAATTTCTTGTACAAACTTCATAGTTGTTTGAGCTACCTCAATTGGGTTCATAACTTTATTGTTAAAAACCATTTGTTTACGATCTCCTCAAATTTTCCACAATATAACACAATAATTTGACATAAATTGGTTCCTCGCAAGTAAGGCTTGTAGTAGCCACATATTAACAAACATTGTTTAGGGGCATGGATCCCAAGTTGAGATGCAAACCATGTAAATTGAGCTAATTGGCAATGTATGATCAAGTGCTCAATTGACTTTATTGCAAGGTGGCAGATAGGTCAAAGATCCTCTAATGGAATCTCAAAATGATATGTATTGTTGAGTTTGTACTTGGGTTGCAATTAAATGGAATGATAAGTTAATTGTAAGTATAAAGTTGTTCGATGACTCTATATTAATTAATACTTCAGTTAATAGCAAAATCCAAGTAGCAAAAATACATATATATATATATATATAAAGTATTCAACATTCGAAATACAAGCTTCTAAATGTGTTGCATAAAAAAAACAATTACATCCAATTCTGTGTGTTTTTTTAAAGAAATATCCTAAAATGATTGTCCTAATTAGTATTTTGGTTATGTGCAATTATTTTATCTCTTTTGCTTAGGTTGTTGACTTGATGCAAAGGGTGCACTGCATGAAAAATATGTTGAGTTGGTGCAGGGATGTATTGTGCTGAGTTGGTGTAGAAATATGATAACTTTGTTGAGTTGATACAAGATTTTGTAGTTTGTTAAGTGGGTGTAAAAGGTTGTACAATTCGATTAAGTTTTTTGCTTGATAGTAAGACTTCCTATTTTACCTATGTAGTCTTCAACATTGTCACTTTTTATTATTAATTACACTAATGACATTATAATAATAAGACATGTCAATTACTATATTTTTTTTTATATGAACACTTTGTAATTTGATATTAAATCAACCGTCTAACTTCAAATAAATAATATCTCATCATCGTTCAACAGAAATTAAAGTATATTAATGATGAAGATATAAATTGAGTCAAATAATAATTTAAACATTTAATTAAATTATATACTTTAACTTAATAAAAAAAATTATATATTTTATTACCTTTGTACGAATAAATCTCAATGACTTGATAATCCATTTATCAATTAAATAAGTTATATGTTTTAATTTCTTCAAAAATTATAATTATTTACTTACCTCTAACATCAACAATAATACCTTTTTGATATATGAACCCACCTTATTTGCTATCAAAGATAGAGAAGAAAGATTCACAACTTTTAATGTGAACAGTTAGATATTTTTACATGAAAACCTTCCATCTTTAATTATATTAAGATTTAATTAATAAAACATATTTTATTAACATAGCATCTACCATGTCATTAAGAAAAGTAAGGGATGCGACACTTACCACGTGAGCTCCATAAGCATATATTTAAATTAAGAGATTTAAACCAAGAATGTAGACCAAATATTTTATACAAAATAAATTCAAAAAATAATTTTGTTGCGATTTAAATAATTGATTATATTGGGGTCTTGCCAGGGTATAACACTTGTACATGTTAAGTTAATCTCTGAATAAATCTTGGTTTCCCGCCACTTAGTACTAAATCTATCTGTTTTATTTTTCTTTTTGTCTTTAAACTGCTTGTGACTGAGAAGATAAGCATTTTCCAAAAAATATCTTTGTAAAGAAAATGGAAATATCCACAATCTATTATTGTATGAACTCTTTACTCCAAGGCGCAGTGATCCACAATGTACTCCTCTGCACCTATTATTCCCGTAACCGTCACTCTAACCATAAATTCTACACACTCTTTCACCAAAACCCTTCCACTTCTCAAACCTCATTTTCTCTCCTATAAATTCAACTCCCTCGTTTCTCACTGTTCCAATTCTGATCGCGAAGAGCACCGATGGCTCCGCGAAGAACAACGCTGGCTCCGAGAAGAGCAACGCTGGCTTCGTGAGGAGAGTCGCTGGAATCGCGAACGCGATGAGCTTCTCACTCAAATCTCCGAACTCAAACTACAAATCGAATCCCTAGAGAGACGAATTGTTTCTTCATCTTCTAGCGCGTCTTCGGTTTCCGACGCGGTTGCGAATGTTGCGTCGTTGTTGCAGGTGTTGAAGGATAAGAATCTGGTTCTTGAGAGTGGTTCTAGTCAGCGGAGGATTGTGTTTGAGGAGGAAGAGGAAGAGGGAGAGGAAACTGTAGATGTTGTTGAGCATGAAAAAGAGGAGAAGGAATCTTTGGAAGTTGGTGAACATGTAAAGGAGATTGTGGTTGTTGAGGAAGCTGCTGCTAGAGTTGAACAGAAGATTGTTTTGCGAAATGGTTCCGAAGGAGAAGAGGTTCGAGAGATGCAGGTTCGATTTATGTTTTTCTTTTTTGTTAATTATAAATAATTATATCAGCTACCTCATGAATTTATGTGTTGTGATTTGCGTTTATGATGATGTAGTAGTTGCCATAGTTGGTGCATTGCAAAATCTTATTTTTGTGTTGAAATTTTTAGGAGGCATTGCTAAAATTGGGGTTTTACTCGGGTGAGGAGGACATGGAGTTCTCCATTTTCTCAAGTGGAACAGAGCGTGCTGTGAAGACTTGGCAAGTTAGTCTTTGTTTTGAATAATATATAAAGCTTTGATGTGAGGAGAATAGTAATTGTCTTGATTTAATTTTGTTATAAACTGATTATCTTAGTACTATAAGTATAGTGTTTTATATATGCTATGCTATTTTTGGACCTCTTTATTTTCTTGGTTTGATGGGTATAACATATTGTTTAACAGGCTTCATTATGTATCTCTGAGGATGGGATCATGACATCTGAACTTCTTGAAAGGCTGCATTTGGAGACAAGGACTCTGGATACAGGCAACGCAAATGAAACCGTAAAATCTACTACTGTTTTTCCAAAGGTATGTTGGTTATATAACATGCACTTTTTGCTCTTTGAATGCTGAGAACATGCCATCATTTTTTGTTTGTTACTCTTAAATTTGTTGTCCGAAAACAGTAGTAGCTTTAATCCCATGTTCTAGGGGATTGATCGTAGTCTTGATGGAAATCTGAATATTAAACGTAAGATATATGTAAGACCTCAACATATGAAATATATATTTTCTCTGGATTTTTTTCAGAACATAAATTTTGGTTTTGATAGAGTATAAAGGGGTTTTCACTAGTTGACAATTATGAAGGAAAAAGTTCTTAAATAATGAAGAGACAAAATAATAAACAGTTGTATTTAAATCTTTTATCATTGTGTGAGTTCTAGGTAGTCGAAAATGGAGCTGCAGTTGCTTCTGTGACAGAAATTTCGGAAGTTCAGCAAAAAGTTGTGGGAAAAGTTGACAAAGGAACAGAGTTATCACATCCAAGAGTTTTTCTCCTTGGAGAAAATCGGTGGGAAGAACCCTCAAGACTTTCTGCAAAGAATGTAGTTGATGGTGGCAAGAACAAGGACACAACAATAAAATGCCTTCAATGTCGTGGAGAAGGCCGCTTGTTGTGTACAGGTATGTAATTGTCCTCATTTTTTAATGGAACCATCCATAATTTATGACCCTGTAAATAAACCAATGTTCAGGAAGACAAATCTCATTGTTTTCACTTTCAATTCAAAATATAAGCTCCAGTAAAGAAAGCAGTTTTTGAAAAGTAAATTGTACTGTAATTTTTTAGAGTACATTTTTCCCCCTAAACCTCATGCTGAACTGGTATCCATTTTATCATGTACCCGTTGTCCTGAATTCCTGTTTAGTAGAATTTACAACTTAGTCTTAGGTAGCAATACAAAATTATTGGAGGATTGCACTGCTGGGAGAGGCTCTACTATCATATCATAGTATAATTCCTTCCTGAAGTAAATTTGTTCATTTGCGATCTTTGATTTCCCTGGGGTGGTTTGGTTCTTCCTACCGGAGCTCCTCATACTCAAGATTTTTGTTAAGTCTGTTATTTTTCTTCACAATATCAGCTTGTTGACAAGCCTCCCCAAATACCTATTCACCTGAGTTATTTGTTTACCTCAAAAAAAGTCATGTGAACCTTGGTCAATCCCACTCATATTGGCTTTAGTAGAGGTTTGATTCATAAACAATTGGAAAATCGACAATATTCTTAGAGTTTAGTTTGACGTGGTAATGGCTATCATATGGATTTGGAATCAGAATCATGATAGTAGTAACCATAACAGCGCGCCCATTACTCAATTGAAGCTGTGAGAGATGCGGTGGTTTCTCCTTACATTCAGGTCTTCATAATCATAAATAATAAACATTACATGGAAAATCATGAGGACAGTTTCCGAGAGATTTACATATTTATTATACTGGTTTCCTAAATATATTATTTATGACAAACGTTGGAAATTCTCCATATATCTCAATTCTCAAGTCAACTTCGGTTTCTTTGATTGCAGAATGTGATGGAACTGGTGAGCCAAATATTGAACCTCAAGTAAGGAATAATTATGCTATTTATGAAAGTTAACTTTTGTAGTTTACTGTTTTGTGTTGCACAAGCTTACAAATGAGATCTGTGATGCAGTTTATGGAATGGGTGGATCAGGGTACAAACTGCCCATATTGTGAAGGACTAGGGTATTCAATTTGTGATTTATGTGGAGGGAAAACAATGGCGTAGCTACGCGACATATTTGGTCATCATTTCGTACTGGTATCTATTCATCAATATCGATGTATCTCAAAATCTTGTATATTTATATTAGTTTATTTATTACTTTCTGTTCCTGGCTGTTCCTGATTGAACAGAAAGATATTTAATTCAAAGCTACAACAGAGTGAACATTAGAGCAATTATCAAAACAGTATAGCTAATAATTTGAAATTTAATCATGTTAGAGGGTCTGGAATGAAGAGTTTTGTGTGTCATAACTAAGTTTGAATCAGTTTATGTTTTGAAAATAGTCTCATCAACTTTTGGCAAAAACCTGTTTTAAAACTGTATGGGCTCGTTTGTTTAAAAGAAAAAATTAAATAATTTTTATAGTATTTTATCTTTTTATTATAATATTTAAATAAAAAAATTTAAGGAAAAATGTCAAATAAAAAATTGATTTAAATAGTATATCATTAAATATGATTTTAAATATTTTATCTATTTTCTACAACTTGTTTTAGATAATAAAATTTTAAAAAATAATTCATATGAAAAATTATTTTGAAAAGCTCTTTATAAAAATTATTTTTAATAAATATATTTTTTCTAAAAATATAATTTTTTTATATTAAAATCTTTAATAATGAGTATCTAAATTATTTTTAAATAAATTTTAACATTAATTATTTTTAAAAATATATAACAAAAATTATTTTTTTAAAATCTTAAAGAACCGGATCCATAATGCGTTCTTCTAGTCATATATAAGTATGCTTTTCTTAAAGAAAAATGTACTTCTAAATCAAAATTAATTTAGTTTGAAGTCTTCATTTATTTTTGTAATTTCTAAGTTGGTTAGAATGTTTCAAAATAATTTGTATTCTTCAGTATTATTTGAAGAACGGGAAAAATATAAAATTATCAGAAATTGTCATTTCACACTGCATCGCATGTATTAAAAATATGATATAAAATCCATCAATCATTTTGTTTAAACATAAACATTTTGAATAATTAAATTCATGACATTGATATGGAGGTTCCAATGACCAGATCGTCTAGAAACCAATTTTTGCCAACTCAATTAATGAAAAATTTAAATTTAACAAGAAATATTTGAGCTTTTGCTTCATGCTTTAGCCAAAAGTACCGTCAAAGGAGACTTGCTAGAAGGAATGTGAAAAATATAACCTGAGTTCTGAAATAAATAATCCATGATAATATGACAAATGATACATGACATGACAATTTGCATATTTCAATTGAGTTTCAACAATGTTCGATTTACTCAAATGATATTTTGGGAACTTTAGTACAAATGAATATACAGTTACAGTAAAAGGTATCTACAATGTTTGAACTTACAGGCTATTTATTATTACAAGTTACAACCGACCCCTGGCCCTTGGCCACCATTGTTGACAGCTTCTCTATTAAAGGGTTGGGTTAGGAACAATGTGAAGAATTTACCTATACAAAATTTTCATGTGCTCATGTTAACAATCAGCAAGCACAATGAAACACAGAATTGCTAAAGCATTTTGTTTTCTTCGCAATTTTTCTCACACCTGTTTCGTTATGAGGGAGTCCTCCACTAACAGGAGATAGGTGGATTCTGTCCATGAAGTTAATTTTAGGGGCCTCAAGTACCGCCTTTGGCAGAGTTAACGCATATTGCATACCCCAAATTGACAGTGGCCTCATATATATGAGGGACCGGTAATGCCCGTCAATTGTGAATGCCTCTGGAGTCTGAAACCAGTATCTGTTATGGGAGAAAGGATTAATGTCTTAATAGAGAAGGAATAACTTCATATAATGTAATGACTTACAAATTACACCAATCAAGAACTCAAGGAATATAATTTTCATCAATCCAATCATTTGAATAAAATTCATTACTATGTTAAATAAAAAACATACATTCAAATAATGGAAATTTCTTGCACGGGAAAAATGCTAGAGTTAATTTTAACGTACAGATGCACACAAGCACAATATGCATGAAATGCACCAATCTAATCTAATAACATTTATAAGCACTATTTGGGGAAAAATTTGTCCATAAATTTAAGCATCATTTCAATTTACTAGATGCATTTATTATTATTTTTTCAAGCATTCCTCTTATTAATACTACTAATTTATCATGAAATATGAAAAGTCAAGTTTGACACGTTCAAATACAAAAGTTAGTTTAGGAACATTTACACATAAAACGAATAGTTTAAATTTATTACCTACTTCTTAATATATGTGGAAAAAACAATAGATGCTTATAAAAAAGGATGGAGGTAGTAATAATTGGTGTAGGAGTAATTTTTTTAAGACATCTAGAAATCCTTCCTAATCATTTGAATAAAATATATTACCATGTTAAATAATAATATATTACCATCTAAAAATCCGTCCTAATCATTTGAATATATTACCATGTTGAATAATAAAATATATTACCATCATGTTGAATAAAATATATTACCATCTAGAAATCCTTCCTAATCATTTAAATTTCTTGTGTGAGAAAAATGGTATAGTTTTAACATACAAATGCACAATATGTGTGAAGTACACCAATCTAATTGCATATTTTGTGACATGGACAAATAATCATTGGTGCAGGAGTAACTTTTTTCAAGACATCTAGAAATCCTACCTACTACATACACAACAAGAAAAGGAATGCACATGAAGGCGACATAAGAAGTTACCCGTATCCATCTTCTGACCAGCCTGCTAGAAATATACCCTCCGCAGTTTTGAAGGCCTCCTCTTCCATTCCTGCAAGTATCATTGTTGCTGCGACACCGTAGGTCACACCCGTCCATATTTCCCGAGACTGCATACAAGTTTCATCCACCTTACCACTGGGATGCATGCCATTTACAGCACCCATCCTGCCTCCTTTAACTTTCATCACATTGAAATCAAAAACCTTCTGGAGAGAACTTTTGATCTTGAAATCATCGAAAAGAGAGGGCAACCCTGAGGATGATGTATACCATTGCCCAGCCAATTGATCGGCTTGAATGGATTTACTGTTACCACTTGATCCGCTGTCATAGTTAAAATAAGAACCATTCCACAGCTTTTGTTCAAATACTGGCTTAGCCTTCAGAAACTTCCTTTTGCATGTTTCCGCAAAATCTCTGTCACCTAGTTCAATGGCCATTGCAGCTGCAGCTTGAAGAGCAGCAAGCCAAAGACCACCACAGTAAGCACTTACACCATGGACTGTCCATGTGTCATATGTTTGATCAGGGAAACCGTCATTCTCAATAAGACCATCTGCATCTCTATCAAATTGTTCCATGTACTCCATTGCAGCACGGACAGCAGGCCACACATCGACTCCAAATTGCAAATCACCTGTTGCAGCAAAATCTCGATACACCTGAAGTACAAATTTTGGGTTAAGGTCCTTCCACTTACTAGTATCATGAATGTTATAAGCATTCATTTCATGCCATGGATCGTGCATCCCCAAATCATGTGGGACAGCCCCAAACACCTTACGAATTCCCCAGTTTCCCTCTGCCAGAAACTTTACTTTTCTTCCATCTTCACACAGGACAGCTTGAGCAAACTCGCGTTGTATATTTAATTCAATACGAGGAAAGAGCATAAGAAGCGCAAATGAAGCATAGAAATGCACATCATATGTGCACCACATGACATATTCTACACCTTCCAAGTACAAGAACCTTCCAGCATCATCATTATCATCATCATATTGCAGGTTCTTCATTGTTGAAGAATGCCGAGTGTCAGTGAAGTTTCCTTTTACAAGAGTGTTCGCAGATCCATTTTCATGGGATATATCTCTATAATGTTTTTCATCCACATGATTATGGGCTTCAGTTATTCCGACTACTGCGTTTTCTGACTCTTTTACCTGATCTTGTTGGCTATTCTTCATATTTGAAGATAGCAAAGGAGTGTCTGCCAGAAGGATCAAAGCAGTAATAATGATCTCTAAAAAGACTAAATTGACGATAAATAGCTCATATGATAAACCAGAAATTCATTGAAAACTAAACTGCAATGCAATAAGTTAATATTATACTTACCAATCCAAATTGTTCCCCCAGCAACAAGAAAGTAGAGTTCGTTAAATAATGTAAACTTGTACCTGTAAAAAGAAATCTTAAATACGTTGTCTATTTTCTCCTAACCAACAAAAGGGATAGTAAGAAGGGCTAAATAGATAGAAGATAGCTGGATAAATAAATGTAGAGAATATAAGAGAACTCTAAGAAAAACCATAGATTATATTGCTTAAAAGTTAGTTTATGAAGAAACACAATGGTGTCGTTAATCCATGCAACTGACTCAACCAAGTTGTAAAAAAAAACTCATTGCTGTTGAATTAGGTATCTTTTACAGGCAGGACAAGATACAAAAGAGTATGAATACTCATGTAAACGGTAAAAACAAAAATCATGTATATTTTACTAAATCATACTAGGCAGCTGATGACTTGTTGAAATGTTGTCAAAACATTTGATTTATGGGTCCTAAACCTTCGAACATATAAGATTGATTAATATAACGAAACATGCATGGAACATCTTTGTTTGAAATGTAACATTACATATGCCATCTATAGAATACAAGTGATGTTTTCAAACAAGTCCAAATTGCAATTCCTTGACGGGAAAAAATAAAGAAACGAAAAGCTAAACATCAGCTAGAAAATACAAAGTTTTGCTTTATGCTTTGTGCTATACAGCTAGATCTAAGATTAAAAGCTTCAATTTGATTCTAAAATAATAAATTCACTAGGACTGACCTGTAACACAAAACCAGGTGATGATTAAAAATATACTTTAATAGTTAGACTAAGAATTACCATTCTGGTAGTGTCTCGTCCTTAAGAATAGGATTCTGCCATTTCTCAATCTCTTCTTCCCACCGTTTATAATCTGTTTAGAATCCAAAACAAAATATGATCTTTAAATGCTATAGAAAAGGTTTTCAAATCACTCCAGAAACATTCATATCTTGTTTTTTTTTATTTTTAAATGTGATACAATGTAATAGTAATGAAAGAAAACCACAGGAGGCTGAAGAATATAAATCGAAAAAGACAACATACATGTCAGTGCATCATGAGCCAAGTCCACTGCAGCTTTGTCAGAAGCCCCATAAAATTTTGTATATCTCCTGCAGTAAAAGAATTGAACGAATCTGATTTGATAGAACAAAAAATAGAGAACAAACATTGGGTTGTAGTTATAGGTATATGCTGCATGTATTGCAGCTTTTATTTAACAATTCCATACAAAAAGGCAACTCTAGCTGTTTACCTTTGCCTCCTATGTCCTATCTCCCAAACAAAGCCTATGGGAATAACCACAGTCGTTTCAAAAGCGACGTATATGGAGACAATGGACTCTTACTATAACATAAATGAAAATTTAGATGTCTAAATTTTGTATGCACTACCTGTTTAAATCGTAAGGGTTCTGTTGGAATCGGATGGCTTTTAAAAACATTCTGCAAATCTAGCGCCAATTTGGTTTTTCAAAACATCTTGTATACAAAAATGGCATCTTATTTTCACTGTATTTTTTTCAAAAGTTACGTAGAAAACTGAAAACACCTTTATATTGTTTACACTGTTTCGTGCACAAGACTTTGAAAACAGGAAACAAAGTAAAAACACATGACATTTTTAAAATTAAAACCGGACAAAAAATTAAATCAGAAAATGAAAACTCAAAATTAAAGCCAAAATGCCAATGCAACCTACTCAAATGCACAGCTGCTCTACTAACAAAATAAAAATATCACTGAAATTTCCTCAAAGCCAAAATGCAACCGATGCCACTTTAGACATGGTAGTTTTTTTTAAACAACTTTAGATATGGTAGTTAAAACGCATTTGAATTGCATTCAGATGACATATCTTTTATTATTCAAGATATAGAAAATTCGTCCAAGGTAAATATTAACTACCCAAAATATTAGCACATAACAATGATTACCTGTGGAAAGTGCTGCCTTTCACAAACTTTACTTTAGGAGATGACCATGCAAGACTAAATGCAACAGTACATTTTCCATGGGGTTCCACCCATGCAGAAGCCGAAACAGCAGCACATAGTGTCTCTCCAGGGGATGAGGGCATGCTGGGTCCAGAAGAGAAATTTTCCCGGTCAAATTGTCCATCCTTAATATACAACAATTTCAATTAGAACCACCCTGTATATTTTTCTTACTAAAAATTTTGGAAGAATAAAATGGACATAGGTCATTGTAAATATCATCTAGAAACCACAAAAATACCAGTAAGTAGTACCTTCACCATTTTAGACCACATTTCTTTTGCTGTGACGCAACTTCCTTCAGACAGCCCAAAACATGGCAAAACAGAAACACTAACATTCTGTGTCTCACATGCAGCAATAGAAAAAGTCACAGGAGGGCTGTCTTTTGCTGTCCTGAAATATTCAATGACCTTAAGAATATATCCACCAACATCATCGTTTAAATAGCAGTTCGAAGATAGGCAACCCAATTTAAAATAGGTGCAGGGTCACTAATATTCAGTTCTATATCTCATTATATACTTTTCAACGAATGTTCATTTTACATATTTTTGTGTTTTTAGTTTTGATAGATTATTTTCCAAAACAGATGTCTACAGACGTGCGCACACACACAAAGCACATGTTTTTATAATATGAAAAAGGAGTTTACAATTTTTCATATAAAATAACAGCTTTATTCAATAAGCTTAACTACGCGTTTTGATTGTTGTTGACTATTTCGTACCTACTGGGAGAAAATGAATCCCTTGTAACCATTGGGGACACTGATTTGGTTTGTCCCATATAAAACAATGCTGGTAATCCTCTAGATATTTATTTGCAACATTAGTCTAGCCCGGCCCTAAGATTTGATTGGTCTCTGTACAACATCACACTCCCATCCTATTTCAAGAAAAACAACACATAGAGGGGGTTTTTAATCAATGTGGACTAGAATCTCCTGATCAAGGTGCTCTTGAAATCCAATAAAAAATTCAATTTCACCATTGTCTAGCACACACACCAATTTCTTCATACCCTGTGGTCGTACCATGCTTCACTGATTCGGGTTGTAACGCTTCTGATCTTTTTCCCAACATTTCTTGCAACATAAGCTCAACCTCAATGTCAAGCATTGTCTCTGTTCCAAATCCTCTTCCAAACATCAATGCACAAGCAATTTCTATTTGTTAAAATATTATATTAGAAGGTAAATAATTAGATTAGATGAGTTGTAAGTAATACGGCCCATTAGTATTATTGTAAATTAGAATTGTTTAATAATTTTTGTCTATATAAAGAAATTCAGTTGTGTAGTTGAAACACACGGGTTATTCAATATGTCTCTCAATACTCTTTGTATTCAACACGGTATCAGAGCCTATTGAGAGACAACCCTAATTGTCAACTACCCGGTGGACCCACTTCTCCTCTTTCTGTTGAAAAATTGAATGGATCAAATTATGATAGTTGGGCCGCCACATCAAACTATGGCTACGTGGTCAAGGTTACGAGGACCATCTCACTCAAAACGCTGAAAAGGTAAGTGTGACTGAAACATCCAAATGGAGAAAGATTGATGCTCAATTGTGTAGTGTCATTAAGTCTACACTTCATCCAGATGTTAAACCGATTTTCCGTCTGCATCTCACGTGTGAATCGGTTTGGAGTCAAACAAAGGCATTATATACTAACGACACACGTCTCTATGGAGCTTGTCATCGCTTGTTGACTATCATTACACCGAAAACACTAAATGGCTCGATTTCTTCATATCTTAGCACTGTTCATAGTGCACTTAATGACTTTAACGAGCTTCTCCCTCCAACTGCAAGTAATCCAGTTGAACAAAAGAAGGAGTTGGATCCACGCAGCACCTTCTTCGTGCTTCGTGCACTCTATGGTCTACCCCAGGAGTACTCTGCAACTCGTGATCAAATATTGAGGTCTGTTACTGTTCTGGATATGTCTACTACCTCAGCGATCCTCCTTCGAGTGCCAGCAAAATATCCAGTTGAACATTCTATTACTTCAGTTCCGGGTGACACTGCTGCCCTTGCATCTCAGGGACATAATCAGAATCGTTCTCATGGAGGATCATCCAACTCTAACCCTCGTCCCAAATGTGAGCATTGTAATCGGATTGGACACATATTGATTGCTGTTGGAAGTTACATGGTAAGTCGTCGCCTTCGATAAATGCAACTCAACTTGATCCTTCTGCCACTATTCAGACTACACCATCTTCACAAGGCTCCCTGACAAATTATGAAGATTTTCTCCGATGGGTTCAAAGTCATCCGAACTCTAGTTCTCCTACTTCGGTGGCACACACTGGTAGCTCATTAGTTTACCTCTCTATCTCATCTTCTCTCAGCCCTTGGGTTCTTGATTCTGGTGCGTCTGATCATGTTACTGGTAATAAAGGTCTCTTTTCTTCACTCTCCACATCTAATTTTTTACCTACTATAACTTTTGCCAATGGTACTCAAACTCGGTCTCAAGAAGTTTTCCCTTCCATCTTAGTTGCATATGCTCTCTATGTACCTGGATGCCCTTTAATTGACTCAGTCTCATGATTGTATTATTACTTTCACTGATGATAATGTTACCTTGCAAGACCGGAGCTCGGGACGGACAGTTGGCGCTAGATGTGAGTCGCAAGACCTCTATTACCTTTCTACATCTTCCAAGACGTGCTCTGCCACAAAGTCCCCTCATACTATCCATGCTCAGCTAGGACACCCAAGTCTTACCAAACTACAAAAATTGGTGCCTAATTTGTCTAAGTTATCTACTTCACATTGTGAGTCATGTCAGTTAGGGAAACACACCCGTAGTAATTTTCCTGGTCGAGTTAATAAAAGAGTATCATCTCCCTTTGCTTTAGTTCACTCAGATGTTTGGGATCCCTCTCGTATTATGTCCACTTTAGAGTCTAAGTATTTTGTGACTTTTATCGATGATTATTCTCGTTGTACGTGGTTATTTTTAATGAAAAATAGAGCTGAACTGTTTTCCATTTTTGAGCAATTTTATCAAGAACTTAAAACCCAATTTGGAGTTTCCATTTGTACCTTAAGAAGTGATAATGCTTGGAAATATTTGTCCCATCAATTTTAAACTTTTATGGCTTCCAACTGAATTCTACACCAAACATCATGTCCTCATAAACCCCAGCAAAACGGGGTAGCCGAACGCAAAAATCGACATCTCATTGAAACCACACGAACCTTACTTCTCCATGGCAATGTTCCATTCCGTTTTTGGGGAGATACAGTCTTAACGGCATGCTACCTTATCAATCGTATGTCGTCTTTTGTTCTTGATGGCAATATCCTCTATTTGGTCCTCTTTCGCCATACCCCTCTTCACACACTACCACCTCGTGTCTTTTGGTCCACGTGGTTTGTCCACAATTTATCCCCTGGTTTGAACAAATTGTCAATTCTGTCACTTAAGTGTGTCTTTCTCGGTTATCATCGGCCCCAAAAGGAATATCGTTGTTATTTTCCCACACTACACCGCTACGTTACATCAGCCGATGTTATCTTTTTCGAGTCTGTTCAATATTTTAAATCTACCCATATAGCTATTGAGCCCCATCAGAACATTAATCTCGAACCTCCTCAAGTAGTTATCCATATCCCACCCACACATACTTCTATCTAACCTGTCGAGTCTGCCCCCAACCTCCACGACCACTACAAACATATTAGCGTCGTCGTTTATCCTATGTTGTGCATGTTCCTATTCCCATTACAAACTCTCCTCTGACGCCACCTCCGGATTTAGCCCTACGACCTGAGCATGACCTTCCCATTACTCTTCATAAGGATATTCGCACCACCCATAATTCATCTCCTTATTATATTGATTTGTGTTATCATTGTTTTTCTCCTTTACATTACACTTGCTTGTCCTCCTTGTCTTCTGTTTCTATTCCTAAAACTACAGGTGAAGCATTATCCCACCCTAAGTGGAGACAAGCAATGCTTGATGAGATGTGTGCTCTAAAAAAGCAGTGATACTTAGGAATTGGTTCCTTTACCTCATGGAAAGTCGTTAGTCGGGTGTCGTTGGCTTTATACAGTGAAGGTTGGTCCTGATGGTAAGATTGATCGATTTAAGACACGTTTTGTAGTCAAGGAATATACTTAGATTTTTGGGTTGGATTACAGTGACATGTTCTCACCTGTTGCCAAAATGACATATGTCAGACTGTATTTCTCCATTACAGCAATTCGACATTGGCCTCTCCATCAACTTGACATTAAAAATGTTATGCACGGTGATCTTGAAGAGGAAGTTTATATGGAGCAACCACCAGGGTTTGTTGCTCAGGGGGAGTCTTCCACCATCGTTTGTCGGCTACACAGGTCTCTTTATGGTCTTAAATAGTCTCCTAGAGCTTAGTTTGGCAGATTCAGCACGGCAGTACAAGAGTTTGGTATGATCCGTAGTGAAGCCGATCACTCTGTATTTTATCATCACTCAGCCCAATGGTGCATCTATCTTATTGTTTACGTGGATGACATTGTTATAACTGGTAGAGATCAGCAAGAAATACTCCAGTTAAAACAACATCTTTCAAATAAATTTCAGACTAAATACCTTGGTAAACTTCGTTATTTTTTGGGTATTGATGTAGCCCAATCCAAGGATGGCCTTGTAATTTCACAAAGCAAATATGCTATAGATATTCTTGAAGAAACAAGCCTATTAAATGCCAAGTCAGTTGATATTCCTATGGATCCAAATGTCAAACTCCTACCCAATAAGGGGGAGCCTCTATCAAATTCAAGAAGATATAGGAGATTGGTTGGAAAATTAAACTATCTCATAGTCACTCATCCTGACATTTCCTTTGTTGTCAGTATGGTAAGTCAGTTCTTAAATTCTACTTGCCAAGAACATATGGATGCTGTAATCCGAATTCTTAAATACATCAAAAGTGCACCTAGAAAATGTCTCATTTATGAAGAAACAAAATGTTGTTGCAAGATCCAGCGTTGAGGCAGAATACAGGGTCATGGTACTAGTAACATGTGAACTCATCTGGTTGAAACAGTTACTGAAAGAACTTCAATTTGAAGAGGCCAGCACAATGACACTAATATGTGATAATCAAGTTTTTCATGAGAGGACAAGCATATTGAGATTGACTGTTATTTTGTTTGAGAAAAGATCGAATCGGGTGACATCATCACTAGCTTTGTCAATTCCAATGAATAGTTAGCAGAAGTTTTTACAAATTCATTGCGAGGTCCTATAATTAGTTATATATGTAACAAGCTAGGTGCATTTGATTTATATGCTTCAGCTTGAGGGGGAGTGTTAAAATATTATATTACAATGTAAATAATTAGATTAGATGGGCTGTAAGTATTCCGGCCCATTAGTATTTATGTAAATTAGGGTTGTTTAATACTTTTTGTCTATATAAAGAAATTCCGTTGTGTAGTTGAAACACACGGGTTATTTAATATGTCTCTCAATACTCTTTGTATTCAACACTATTTATAAATTTATAAAGGCTACTTACACTGTCTGTTACTTTTATTTTTTCTTGCACACACCCTTTAACAAGCAGTTTCCTATCTCGTCCTAACATTGTGGACAAAACAAACCCTAAAAACACCATAACCTTTTAGAACCACGTATAACTTGATCCCTAACAACTTATTTTGAAGATTCCAGCTTTTCTGATCTAATGATCATTATCTTAAACAAGTGGGATGGTAAGCTCCCAAACCCAACCAAACCTTAGTAGTTCAAGGAAAGGCATCTTTTAAGTTTATATCAAGCTCAGTTTGTTAACAAGGATAAGCAAGAGCTCCTTTAGTTAGACATTTCAAAACCCTAAACTCATTGAGTTTTTAAGCATTTGCAAATAACCTACAAAGAGAAATCTGCAAACCAACCGTCATATATAGCTATAAAGTTTGTTAACTTGCTTGTGATATAGAAGTACTCCAGAGACACCATCTTCAGCTCTGTGAATGAAAAATAAAAACTGAATCAAAATGTTTGCTTAAAGCCTATTCTATATATAAAGCAAACCTAATCAGATTTGAGAAGAAAAAATGTACATGAATGGTTCATTCACATGATCTCCTGACAAGTGAGAGTTTCCACCAATGGAATTCTGTGACAATTAATATTGATGAATATTCATCTGTGTCAATTATATATATCTGACAAATGAAATCAATACTTCAGACAAAAATAATATCTTACCGCCCAAGTAAATAGAAGGCTGACTTTAGCTCTTTCCTTGCCAGTGTTTACCAACTACAAAATAATCAAGTATAACTCTTCAAAACATGACAAAACATAGTGAAACATAATACAGATGTAACAGATGAATTACCCACATTGAAAAATGCTTAGGTGGTGGTTGCAAGTATTAATTACAAGAATAGTTAATAAGCATGTCTATAATGAGTAATAGCTACTTAACTCTTTCAATGTGTGCGGTAAATCATTCAATTATAAAAAGTATTCCCTCCGATCTTAATATACAGAAAGTTTGGTCAACAAAAGTTGATATATTTGGTCCAAATTATATTTAGGACCGGCGAGAGTATTCACCAACATTGCCAAACAATAAAGAATTGATTCTCAACAATCGCCATAGATAACATGAATATGAACCAACAAAGTTGCCGTTGTAACGAATTCTATAAAACATGGTAGCTCAAATAGAAGACTTAGCCATAGAGGGAACTTTGGTCTTCCAAAGGGATTTATAAAATTGGAGCATGCCTCAAATCAATAAAAAAAAAAATGAGTAAGAGAGAAGGACTATGCAAAAACATGTCAAAAGGATCAAAGGAATTAAGTCAAACGGAAGCAAGTGACTTATAACAAGTAACAACCACGCATCTTTATACAATGCATCCAACCCAATTTTTCATGGATAGGCCAAACATATCCAAGTGAGTTGCAGTTTCATAACCGAGGATACAATAGTAGAAGTTATGCTACTTTAAAATAGACTAAGAGAAACATCTAATCATGATTTTCAATTTAGAAAGCTAATCAGAAGCTACCGGTCTGCACTTTGTTTACAATAATATAACAGACTTTTTTAAAACTGCAAACAATAGTAACAGAATCAGCCATTCCCTTTTCTAACAATGGAATTTAACCCACAATAGTTGAAGAAAAGTACACACCGTATAGACAAAAACAGCTGCGGGTAGACTGCTTTCTCTGTAATTATGTGGTATGAAAGGGGATATCTGCCGGCATGATATTTTTAGTTCTGGGTCTGGCTCACCTAAAAATATGGAAACTTCTATTACACAAGTATTTTTAAGGATCACACACATTTAGCAATATAAGAACTAAAAATATGAAGATACCATCATAAACGGTCCAAGCTCTTGGAAACAAAGCATGGTAAGTTGAGTGCTGGCCATTTAGATTCCATCCCCATGATGATATACCCTGTTCATCAGCTTTCCTGCTGGATCTGAGACAAAAAATCATGAGAAATGAGTCCATGTATATCCAATGTGCCGTGATTTTATAATTCTGATATAAAGCCCAAACACCTCTTTTTAAATGCACATATATTTTTTTTATTCTCAATTTAATTTTTTTATAAATAATATTCTTGTTTTATTTTATTTTATTTGAAATAGTCAATGTTAGTAATTAGTTGTTAATTTTTGTTAGAGGGAGGAGTTGAAACCATGACCTCCTTGTCATTCCAACGCCACCAAACCACCATATTTATTTAATTATATCATAAATAAATATATATCAATCGGTGTTGATGTCTTATGTTTTGGACATTACCAGGGTCGACGTCGACTTGTCCGTGTCATGTCAGGTATTTGGGTCGAAGTTTGTGCTACATATTTCTTATGATTATTTGTGGACTCTTTTTTAGTGATTAAATAACCTAGATTCCGCATTTATATTTTGGATAAAAATGGGTCTTTACACTTTTTAAATGTATAATATTTAGACTAATAATTATTTAATTAATATCGAATTCTATAAAATTTATATAAACTGTTCACTGTATTATACAAAGATACTGTTTGGTTTAAATATATGTTTTGCTTTCAATTTAATTGCCTATTTTTATTTGTAATGACAAAAATAGAACATTGTTTTTGTCTAGTTTCCCTATGCTCAAATATATGCACACAGAAACTCCGAAAACAATTATTTTACCAATAGTGAAAATAATGTAACATTTTTTTAATAAGTGAAAACAGGAAATGGAAAAAAGAAACGAAAAAAAAAGGTTTTTAAACCCAAATAGGTCCTTATATTTAAGAAAGACAGGTTTTCAAAATTAATCTTTCTTACCCTAAACCTTCATGCTGGCCAGGAGCCAAAACTGATGCAAAACTTTTGTTTCCTCCATCTCTACTGACAAAAATCTGCAATTGAAGTAAACAAACCAGATAATCTGCATATAAGCTACAGTTACAAATGACCATAAACAGTGAATAAATATCATTCCAGGTTACAGGGGAATAAACCATAGGTGTTACCTAAAGAACCCTCATTCTCCCCAACCCATAAAAAAATCCTCATAAATAGAAGGAAAAGATACCCACAGATGGTTTTATCTTGATGATATGTGTGAACACTATTTATGAAGCAAAATATATGCAAAGTAATAACTAGTGAAACTAAAAACAAAGTTCTGCACTTCTATTTTTGTTCTTTGGACAAAAGCTCTTGGCACTATCTCATCAAGTAGAAACATCACTACTAATGAATTAAGATGCTCAAATACCAGCCAAAACCCAATAGAATTGAAATTAATTCACTTCTATCCATATTTCTTTTTCCATAACACTGACTCCCCCATGTTGTCTATCTTATTTTTAGATTTGTTCCAAATTATGATGAGATTCGTAACCATTTTACATGATGAATTTCAGAATGTTATCATCATATGCTGATTAGAATTGCAATGTTCTTGGCCAACAAAAAAAATATCTAGAACAAAATACTAATTTGTAATATTTACCCAGCATTTGCTGACTCCAATCTCAAATCTCAGGCCAACAATAAACCATTGTTTTGGTGGGGATTTGAAAAATTATACTTGAGAGGATTTTCATGTTTCTTTGAACTTTTTCCTTACCTTCTTTAGATAGCTTATGGGCTAATATTAGTTGCTATCTACAGAGGCATTAATTCATTATAACATGTATTTATACGATTCTACGTGCAAAATTACAGTATATTTTAATTTTAAATTTATATAAACAACTTCTAAAGATACATTCTAAACACATCGGGAAAATTATAATAAGATAATCAGGCAACTAAAAGAACATATTTATATGAATCAATTGAACAAAATATAAGTCCATATAAAGCCATACAATTAGAGAAGAGTATAGCAGGCCGATAATACGTGGAAAAACAAGACTTACAGAGAACTGGTTGGCCATGACAGGTGATGGTTCAGATACACCAGGAACGATTTGCCATTGTCTGAACTCACCTCTAAATCCTCTTGATATGCTGCCACTCCTGCGTAGGTATATAATCACATCAAACCATAACAAGAAAAAAGAAAAGGCTTTTTCCCAAATATTGCTACAGAAGGCCAAGGAAAAACGTATTTGTAAAGAATAACACATTAACCATTTGAATGGTATACAAGATTAACCAATCAAGTGATCAATTGGAAGCTTTTAATTCGACTATGTCATACCCCATCCCTCCAAGTGGAACCCCTTGAGAAGCAGATGGCTTGCAACTTTCTCGAGTGAAAGGATCTATAGGTGCTTTCTGCAGAATTCAAACCAACAAACTGAAGTCATGAATCTCTACTTTCAACATAGTTATCCAATACAGGTTTATGAACTCTTCATTTACATATCACAATAAAACACACACGAGAGAAATTGATGACCAAAGGATGGAGGAGAATTTTAAATTTACCCTTCCATGAGAAGCCTCTTCCCTAACATATGACCACATGCGTATACCTAAACGAACCTGGAATTTCAATTTTTAATAGATAGTTAGGCAACATAGAGAGACATGAATTTAAAATTATGAAAAAAATGGCATAAAGCACGCTATATTAGTACTTAATAAGCATATGCAAAGGATTGCAATATATTAAACTAGCAAATCCATGTTGTAACTTGCTATCTAGAGAGAGATCAAGAAATAGAAATCACTTACCATCTTTATAGCTTCCATAAAAGTTACTCTAAATTCTTTAAGAAGATTGGCATGACTATTTAATCTCCTTCTCCAAGCTTGTTCAGGCGGAGCAGCACTATCCAAATCAAACTGCAAAAAGGATGCAGCAAGGTACACATATTATGAGGAACTACAAAATTATTCATTCAATTCAAAGTTGTTTTCTTCTTCCTTTCATTTTCCTCCTACCATGGTAATAGGTAGCTAATCTATTCCTCGAAGAAAACTCAACATTCCAAATTAAAAGTTTCAAATCACAAGCTACAAATTCTTAGCGATTTAAGAAAATAAAATTACAAATAAAAAAAATAAAAATAAAACACGAGATTCGGTCTTGATGGAATAATCAAAAGCTACAAGCAACAAACACTGAACAACTTAGGAAAATGAAATAAAACAAAATAAAATAAAATAAATCATTGAATTTCTCAGTGAACTAAATAACCAACATAAGCTTAATAACAATCAAATAGATAAAAGAGAAATTAAATATCATAGTATAACATACCAACTGTAAAGTGGATTTACTGATATACTCTTCAGTAGGCCACGAATTCTTTCTACAATGAAAAATGTTGCCGGTAACCATACTTCCAAAATCTCTATATCCACAACACAGATTACAAAATCCTACTCCAAGAAAAGATCAACCGAAAAGAACAAAAATAATTATCTGAAACAGATCATCATGGATATTCAACTCAACAACCGCTCCTGATAACTTCTCTTATTCAATCCAATCCAATCCAAACAAGCAAAGCAAGATTCGAATTATGAAATATCTAAAACAAATTATTCAAAAAAATTAGACCTAGGTTTGTAAGACTTTGGTGACGATTATGAAAGCAGAATCTATAAAAATCAAGGAAGAGAAAGAAGATAAAAAAAGTGTGTGAAGTTGTAGTGGAAGACGAAGGAGATCGAAGCTGTAAGTGAGATATTCGATTGGGTGAAGAGAAAATGATGCGTGGCGAGATGAGGAATAGCCGTCTGTACCACCGAGTCAGCGTGACTCACTCTCGTGTGCTGAGTTATTTATTACCAACTCGGAGGAGAAAGAAAGAACGAAGTGAGAGAAATGTAAATAGAGAAGGCTAATGGTGGAATGAGGATGGACGGACCACTTCATATGTTCACAATAACTCATCACGACTTTTAAAGTTCTTTTATGAAATACTCATCTCACACTAATTGATCTATTTTGTATAAATTATATTGTTTAACTAATATTTTTTATTTTATTTTAATATATCTTTATCACATTAATAAAAATATTCTATATTTATTTATATATTATTTTTTAATATGAATGAAATGATGTTTAATTATTTTAGAAACGAAAGGAATAATATTTTTATACATTAATTAAAACAATTATTTAACTGATAAAAAATATGTTTCTTAAAATTTAAGTTATTGAATTAATTATCTGTAAAACGCTATATTAAATAGAATCGTAAATTTATTTTAAAAATATTAATTGTTTTAAGGAACTTTTGTCCTGCACTTCTGTTACACCTTAAAAATTTCTATTAACTCTCTATTATTGTCTTAGCCACGCCATTTTATTCCTCGATTTTCTCTCTCTCAATAATAATATAGTAATTAATTAAATTATTATTCGCGTGAGAACAGCTTCTGTTTGGATTGAAGTTTACTACACTATTGTCTGTTTCTTTCCTTCTATCAGAGTCTTAAATAACGGTCCACTTTGACATCCGTATTGTACCCTTTAATTTACTTTTCTAATAAGGAAAAACGTGGAAGTTGGCAAGGGCATTTATAAAAAGATATTTTGCATAATTGTACTTATTTTTTTATTTTAATCAATTAATGAAATTTGAAACTTGTGATATTTTATTTAAATATTTTTATTAAAAATAATAATTTCATATATTTTAAATAATATAGTATATGATAAAATGATTAATACTTATATAATTGTAATAAAACTTTTTTGTAATTTAATTTTTAATTTTTTTTTGTGATTTAATTAATAATATGTGAATAATTAATGCATCAAAATAATTTAAAATTTAAGTTATATCATCATATCGTCATTTTTTACTTTTAAATTTAAATGAAAGCGTCGACTTTTAAAATAGAACGTCTAATCACGTAAATTGATAAAAATAATTGAACTAAAATTACAATTACACCAAAATATTTTGATATGTAAATTTAAGAATTAATTATATTTTTTATCCTTGTAATATAAGACCAATCTCATTTTAGTCCCTATAAAAATTATTACTTTTATTTCATCGCTGAAATATATATATATATTATAATACTAAAATAAGCATTTCGATTCACAACATATATTTTGATGCACGTTTATTTTCGTTACATATTACACATATATGTAATGTAATGTGATGGCTGATCAAGTCAAACTCACAAAGTCGAGTTGATTTGTTCTAATTTCAAATTAGAATGGATGGGCACCGTCAAAAGTAAAAAAAACAAATACAATATAATTGTTGTTACATATATAAAGCGACTCAACATAAAGCTTCATTATTTACCTTAATATTCATGCATGCCTCATTCTTTCCCAAAACTTTCACCAATCAGCTTCCATTATGTTTGATATTTGATCATAATATCTTTGACTTGTTTGGTCAGGTGGTCTTCATGACCTTGGCCTTGGAATCACAATTGGACAGCAGCAACCCAGGTGTTGTAGTCGGTCGTCTCCTCACTTAATTTGTTTATAAAGCACATGATCAGTAGTGGGACTATGGTGTACGTCAAAAAAACTGGTGTTGGAAACTTAATCATCAGAAGCAATGAGAAGCTGACATACATATTATTTGAGCAAAGACATTATTTGAGCAAAGACGTTTGAAGGGGAAGAGGACATCATAAGAGTAGTTGATAAGTGTGTCTCCAAAATTGCGGATGTAAATTCACATTTATCTATTTAAACAAATATTGTATGTGTTTTATAATAACCGTCATATTTATATACAAAAAACGTATTTAAAGAATGCCATTTTTAGTTTCAAATGTATTTTAATTTCTTCAATTTTTCAATTGTGCCATATAATTAATATTATGTGTATGACTTCTAATTTATTATTCCATAATTTTGTATAATAACTGAAATACATTAATGGACAATAATGATAATATGAGAAATTCATTAGCATTTTTTTTTATTTATCACTTTTTTTAATATGTCTAAAAATTATTAAATGCAACAATTGTGTTCAGGAAAGAGGGAGTCCAATTCAATAATAATACTAATATAGTTAGTAATTTGCATCCTTAACTCAATGTCTTGGATAAGATAGAATATTCTCCAAACCCGAACATCTGTTCAAATAAGGATTTATATATCTTTATTTCTTTTATATTTATTTATGATTAATTGAAAGAGAGAAATAAAATAGAGCGAATCTCAATTTGAATAAAAGAAACGTGTTATTTGAATATATTAAATTTGACGTCGTATTTCGACACCGCATATCAATAAATGTGAATGTTGGTCTTAATATAAATAAAAAGCATCTAAATAGAGACATAAAAAATAATATATAAAACAAAAATGATATATAAACACACAGTATGGGTGGATAAACGGTTAGTTTTGGCTGAAATAAGTGGAAAAAACCAAATTTAAGAATAATCGTTTCACGTAAAATTCAGTTGATCTTCGACCGTAAAACTGTTTGATTTTCTCGGATGATGGGTTAGATAAACTACAGTCGAGTCAATTCAAAAGGGTCTTATTTTCGTACCATGACACACTTTTTTTCATTGTTTCTTATTCTACATGTTAAAAGATGTCATGAGTGTATGTATGTATTTATTTTGTGAGGAATGAAAGAAGAAAACCAAAATAACACTAAAAATGTAATAACAATAATAATAGAATAAAAAAAATTCGAACATTTACACTGTAATTGTTTATAAAGAGAAAATGTAAAAAGATAAATAAGCAAGAGAAACTATAAAAAGAGATAAATAAATGAGAAATAGAGTTAAATTAATGTGTTGATTGATATCAGAAAAACATAGAAGAAATAAAAGGAAGATAAACTCAGATTATGTGAAAAAGTACTAAAATATCACTTAATTAAAAAAACTTTCATCAAACTAAATAAAATCTTATTTATATTTGAATTCATTTAACTATTTTATTGAATTGCTTAATTTATTTTTTCAATTAATTAAATTAGTTATATTAATTTAAATTTATCTAATATTGTTATTTTTAAGTTTGACTTAAATATTGATAAGATAATTTAAAAATGATACACTTATCTAAAAAAAAAGTTTATTGTGCTCTTTTTTATTTATCTACATGTATTTCTCGTTTCTCCATATACAAAGACCCGTCAAGACATCAAGTGTATTTAAAATGATACACTTAAGTGTGACAAGAAGCTAGCTAGAAGAACAGAAAGGTATGATAGAAATAACATACAAAAATGACTTCTCTTAGAGCATTTCCAACAGGAGATAAAATGAGTTCGTCCGCTAACGTATAATTACTTAATTTCTAGTTTTTTGTGGGTTCACCGTTGGAGTTGTGCCAATGTGTCATCACGTTACTGTGAAGAATGAACGGTGCTTCATAGCAGTTAATTTTTATTAATTTATAGCCGTTAACTTCTTTTTAATTTATTAAATAATAATAATTTTGCAACTATTAACTTTTTTTAGTTAATATACTACCGTTAGCCTTTTTTTCTTCATTTAATTATGATGATTAGCTCATTAATAGGAATAATTTGGTACTCATACTTTTTCTTCACAATTTAAATTTATTATTTACTTTATCATTTTTAATTATTTATGTCATGTATTTAACCTTTAATTTTTATTATTGTTATAAAAATTTAAGTTCAATTTTATTTTATTTTAATTTAAAATTTTAATTTTAATTTTAATTTTAAATTAAAATGATGTATAATAATATTAATTAGAATATTTAAATTAATATATAAATTAAAGTAATAGAATATAATATAATTTTTAAAAAGTTAAACCGTAAAAAATGAATGATTGATTTAAGGTAATGTGACATAGTAGAACTTGAATCTTAAGTTCACCGTTGGAGTAAAAAATGAGTGAATTACTTCAAGATAATGTGGCACAGTGGACTCCATCTAAAGAATCCATATTGAGTTCAGCTATAAAATAAAAGTAATGGGACCCACAATGTTTTGTATCTAGCACCCTATTTCTCTTTGCTACAATAACAAAAATAGCCAATTATTTCTCTCAGTGTCTTGAAAGTCTGTTTTTTTGTCTTATTCTCCCAAAAAATTAGCTATACAGAAAGTCAAATCACTTTGAAAAATTAATACAATAAACAACATCGATAGGACTAGTTCAATGTTTTGACATATTGAATTTAGGGTCCGATGCTACCGTTTATATTTATTTGAAACTAAAAGTCTTGTTTAATAACACAAACACACACACTTGTCCAACTGCATATTTTCACAAATGAATAACACACTTTCTCTAAGTGTAAATTTCACAACTGCATATTTTCACAAATGAATAACACACTTTCTATAAGTGTAAATTTCACAAATTTATTAATTATTAGTTTAATTTATAGATTAGAGAGCAAAATAATTTTATAATAAAAATATTATAAAAAAAACTCTTATAATGTATAAGTTTAGTAGAGTTTATAAGTCTATTTTAAAAAAAAAATTCAAAATTATTAATTTTTTCACAAAAATTTCAATTAATTTTTTTTGATTTTCCCAATAAAAAAATATTTACAATTTTTTATTTCAAGAAAAAATAATTTTAAAATTTTTCTAAAAAGAATATTTTATAATTTTTTGAAATTTTTTTTGATTGAGAAAAATAAATTTAAAAAAAATTCGCAATTAATAAAACAATAAACCCATGAATTCCTCATTTAAACTCACAAAAATAATAAACTTAAATTTTGAAAATTTCATTTTAATAAAAAAATTTAATATTAAATATTTAATAAAAAAAATTAGATTTTGAGATTTTATTAATAGCTCTATGCATGCCCACCCCTAATTATTCAATGTTGATGTCAAAGTATTGTGTAAACAAAATATTTATTTTCCTTCAAATAAATGGTTGTTGTTTAAATTTTGATATCTCAAACTTGTGTTTGGGTTTCCTTCAGATCGTGGAAACGGAGCCGCCGTCAAACGTGACTAAAAAATTCACTGTCAAGGCCTTCGTCAGCTTATTAGCTTCAAGATCTGCTTATCGTCGATTGACACGTGTCCCAAAATGAAACAAGTCATCCAAAACAAAGCCACCCAAAGCAATCATTTAAACCACGCGCGAAGCCAAGGCGCGTGACATAATCACTTTTTCTTTTCCTTTTGTCGGAAAACAAAAGCTTCATCATAACCATCCAAAATTCCTCTTCATTTTCTCTCTCTTCATTTATCTCCTTCTTTGTCCAAAAATCCAAACCCTAGAAAATTTCCATCTTTTCAGAATCTCACAAATCTTACCCTATATTTTCTCACCAAAATCTCGCCTTCCGAGATAAAGATTATCTACGGATCAATTTCCAACAAATCGTAGATCGCGTTTAGACTCTCAACAATCTCACCCTAATTTCAGTTTCAACACATTGTTTCCGATTCATCTCTTGTTTCTCACGCATGGGTAAGATTATGCGAGAAACATCGAGACCTTCCTCGAATTCATCACCGGCATCACCTTCTTCAGCTCCGGCAACATCATCGTCGACGTCGATAACCGAAACGGTTAAAGGCTCCCACAAGTTCAAGATAACGGGGTATTCATTGTCGAAAGGGATTGGAATTGGGAAGTACATAGCTTCGGAGATATTCTCGGTGGGAGGGTACGATTGGGCGATTTATTTCTACCCTGATGGGAAGAGTTTGGAGGATAATGCAACGTATGTTTCACTTTTCATTGCGCTTGCTAGCGAAGGAACTGATGTTAGGGCACTCTTTGAGTTGACGCTTTTGGATCAGAGTGGGAAAGAGAGGCATAAGGTTCATAGCCATTTTGAAAGGACATTGGAGAGTGGACCGTACACGTTAAAATACCGTGGTAGCATGTGGTTAGTTGTTACTATTAGTCATCACTGAGTTAGCTTTGTCTTAAAAAGATATCATTTTTATAATTTTGATTAATTAAAAAATTATTTTTGCCTAGTTCTGTCCCTAATTTATGTTTGAGGGTATCGTTTGTAAAGCTTTGCACCTGATGGGTTTTTTGTTTTAAATCATGGGTGATTGATTGTCATGTGCATGTTCTCGAATACCCAATGTTGGGTACTTGGAATGATGAAATTTTGAAAGTTATATGTATATATATTTATGACTAGAAGATTCTGAAGTGTTTTGAATGTTGTTTGAAAGGGGATGAAGGGATTACTAGGGTATTTGTTCCTTTGGCAGGGAGAATTGTTCGTGTCATTTGATGAGTATCGTCTCAGAGATTTTTATTTACTTGATGCAAATAATTTATATTGAAATTCATTGTCTTCCATTGAATGTATTTGTTGATTTTGATTTGGCCAAATATTTCCTGGTAAATTAAATACACGGAACTTTTTTTGACAAGGAAAGCTGAACAGTTTGGTTAGGCTAACTGTTCTAAATTGTGTGTTTCAGGGGATACAAAAGATTTTTCAAGAGAACAGCACTGGAGACATCAGATTACCTTAAAGATGATTGCCTTAGTGTTAATTGTAGTGTTGGTGTTGTGAGGTCACATACAGAGGGCCCTAAAACATATTCAATTGCAATATTACCTTCTAGTATTGGCCACCAATTTGGGAAGCTACTGGAAAGTGGAAAAGGCAGTGATGTGAGTTTTGAAGTGAATGGTGAGGTTTTTGCAGCTCATAAATTGGTACTAGCAGCTCGATCAGCTGTTTTTAGAGCTCAGCTTTTTGGCCCTATGAAAGATCAAAATACCCAGTGTATAAAAGTTGAAGACATTGAGGCTCCGGTTTTCAAGGTTTACATAAATTTTCTTTGTGCTTCACTGCTTCCTCTTGTTTTGATTTATGTTTGCGACACTGTTGTAAAATATGTTCCGATTATTCTTTTTGTGTCCGTTCCAATATTCACATTGCACTCCATGCTTTTTAGAGTTTTTCCCCTTATTATTCTTGCAAACAACGCAATGCCCAATACTGCCTACCTCTGGCATTAGTTGGGTGTATTTTCTTAAAATGTGTTTGCAAAAAATATTTTATGTTCTGATATACATATATTTTGTAGTATTCCTCCAACGAGAAGTGAACATATTTTATTGTGTTAGGTTTTTGTCCTTTTATGAATTGACTGTAGTTATGTGTTCCTTTGTTGCTTGGTACACTTTATTAAACCTCTGGTTAGCCTTTGATTTTATGCAGTTTACGATGTGCTTGTGTTTAATGTTTTTGTGGTATTATTTAGCTTACGGATAAAGCTTAACAATGTGCATATGGAATGTGCAACTTGTCTGCTGTGCTATGCCATGTTTTTCTATTTTGCAGGCATTGCTTCATGTTATATATTGGGACTCACTACCTGACATGCAAGAGCTTACTGGGTTGAGATCAAAATGGGCAACTACCTTGATGTCTCAACATCTGCTAGCAGCAGCTGATCGGTATGGCTTAGATAGACTCAGGCTGATGTGTGAAGCAAGTCTGTGTGAAGATGTTGCAATAAACACTGTAGCTACAACTTTAGCTTTGGCTGAGCAACACCATTGTTTCCAGCTGAAAGCAGTCTGTTTGAAATTCATTGCAAGGCCTGAAAATCTAAGAGGTTTGTTTTAGTTAATTGGTCTTCTATTTTGTAACACATACGGCAAAAAAAGAAAAAGAAGTGCAGTATTAGGGGGTAATTGGGACATTAAAAGGTCTGAAAGTCAGTATGTTGCTATCAATGAAAGTTAAATCCATTAGTGACATTTATGCTCTGTTCATTATGATGTGCCCTCCCGCTTGAACTTGACCAAAAATATGCTGACCTAAATTCATTAATGACATTTAAGCTTTTGCTTTATTAAGGAACTTTTTTTATTGATAATTTTTACAAAAAATTACAACTAATTTGTTTATGCAAATCAAGTTTAGTGACCTTTTTTTTATGTAGTTGGCTTTTACAGTTTTACCCAAATTTTTGGTAGATTTATATGGGTCCAAAAACAACAAAAAGAATTGTTTGTACCTATTTATTCTTAATCAAGGACTATGATTATGAACTGAAGTATTTTGGTTCCTTTATTTTCTTCAGCTGTGATGCAAACTGATGGTTTCGAGTACTTGAAGGAAAGTTGCCCATCTGTTTTGACTGAGCTTTTGGAGTACGTGGCTAGATTTACTGAGCATTCGGACTTCCTGTGCAAGCATAGGAATGAGCAAATACTTGATGGCAGCGATATAAATGGAAGGCGCGTGAAGCAAAGACTATAGTATGAAAAATGACCAGCTCTCTGTAGAGAACCCTGTTCCACTCACATTAAAAAATTACAGTGAGCCATGGATAAGGGAGATGTTAAGCATTTATAGGATTAGTGGAAATTTTTATTTGTTTTTCCTTACTACCTGTCTAGATGTAAATGTAATGTGTTTTGGTGCTGTTGTAGATCTGTCTTGGATAGGTTTCTCACTTTGTCTAATGTTTTTTGTTCTCTCTTGCAGTGTAACTTTTGTCTGAAATGAAGAATATTGACTGTCTTTTTTGTTTGCTTTTACATTTTGATTTGTGCTTTGATATTTCTACATATTTTTCATGAGAGCTACTCGCCTGAAAAACTAGCTTTTGGGAAAACAGAGATGATAACGTTGTGTGAATATTCTTGTGAAGGGTTGTGAAAAAATGGACGGAGGAATTTTTGAGGTGTAAAGGCCTTGAGTTCGAAACTACTTAACACAGATAAGTGTGCACGTTCTCAGCATGAAATAAACGCAGTCACTACATGCTATTCCATTTTACCACGATAAGTGTGTAGATTTCTGCATGAGGTTGTGATTTTTTCTCGCATTAAAAATAGGAGCTGACAAGTTGGACTTGCACTGCTGTTATATGCAACTAGTCTAGTTCATGCCTTGATAACTACTCTTAAAGCACTTAACCCTATTACACAGTAAAATTTGACCCAATTAATGAAAGTCTTTGTTTCATCATGGGTTAGAGGGGGATCTTTTTCCTCAATTAATACTCTCTCAAGATGAGTATGTGCTATACGATATTCGCGTTGTTAGTGATAGATGCACCTGGTTCCGGAAACAAAGTGGCTTGTTTATTGTTCATCTAGTTGAGTATACTAACAATCTGAACATGGCTTGTTTGTGTTTCCAAGAGACTGGATTTAGCAAACTGTAGATTAAGTAGCCAAAACAATGAACCCTACTTAGAAAACCGCTGTGTAGTCTGCTTGGACCATTGTCTGATGCTCTTCAGGCGTGGAAGGCCTTGTAGTGAAAAGAAAAGTGATGGATTTAGATTCTTAGCAGCATGGAAAATGCAAAACAAGTACTATGACAAGGTGGCTTGAAGCAAAGTAGGAAAATAAATTGTTGCCTATAGGTTTAGGGTGAAAAAAGATTATCAAGGTACTAATATCTTTTGCAACAAGCAAGGATATAAATGACTCAAATGAGGCTCGTTTGCGTAATGGACATTTAGAAACTTAGATCTGAATAGCCATGCAACCTCAAAACCCATCATTATATAAAAAATACTAATTTTCTAACCCTCAAAACCCATCGTTTATGTAAATTATGACTAATTTCTAAACAATTTCAATTTAATATTAATTTTCTAACTATTTAAAAAAATCATTTTTATAATATATTTTGAAGCAAATTTATAACTTTTAAAGATACTACAACAAAATATTCACATTTTAAAAGAAAATAATTACACATTCTTAATTACATTTCATAACTTTAACAAATACTACCATATAACATATCAAAAGAAAAATCAAATAACAACATTTTTAATTTTTTTTGGTTAAAAAAAATTTCTTTCTTGGATGACAGTTTTTTTGTGTTCTCATTTATTTACTAAAAACTCTTATTGAGTCCAATAAAATTTAATGCAATGAATCATTTCCTCTGCAATCAATTAAATCATATTGGAGTTGGATATGTATTTGATTCTATAGAAACCATGATTTAATAAAGTTTAGGATTTCACGCAACAAAAATTCACAAAAATTGAAAAGTACTGCGGTTTGTGGCAAGTGGCAAAAGAGTAAAAGGGTTTCTAGCTTTGTTCTTTTCATCTTTCTAATGGCTGTCAAAATAGTAAGGTATTTTTGTTTCTTTGTTTATGTTTATGTTTTTTTGTACCAATTTATGTGATGTGATATATGTTTGTTGGGGTTGTTGTTATATGTAGTTGTTCTTGTGGTACTTTGAGGATTTGGTTGGAAGAGAAATAACAGTTGAGCTGAAGAACGATTTGGTCATCAGAGGCACATTACACTCTGTCGAGCAGTTCCTTAACATCAAGCTCGAAAACACTCGCGTTGTTGATCAACGCAATTTTCCGTACACGGTATGTGTAATGTATAATACATTTAACCTTTTCTATATATATATTTCCGGGTCGGTACAAATTTTTTGAAGGTCTTATGTTAATTTTAAAAAATAGAATATTAATAATCTTAAAAAAACTCAAATTATTTTTAAAGTATTGATGCAAGTATTTTTTACTTCAATACTCTTGAAAAAAATAAAAAATTTGAACTATGTGATGTTGGTCTTGCTGTACACTCAAATATGAACTATTGCATGATGCCACCAGGAGATATGTTCAAGGTGGCGAATTTGTTCCTTTGAACATGCTAATTTGCTTAGAATATCATATACTTTTACTATTAATAATTATTAATTCCCTCTAAAGAAGCTTTTATCAATAGTTATGATATCTATCACTGCACTATTCATATAGAATTGATGCAGAGGATCTTAAATTAATTATTAGCTTAGCAGCATTAACTGGCTATTGCTCCTTTCTTTTTTGTTGAAGTTTAATAATTTTTATTTTTAATAATTTTTTAGCTTTAAAGAAATGTTTAAGAAATTTTTTGGTCTTTGTAGGATAAATTAATTTTGTGATGCTTTACGTATATAGTAGGAAACAAAAATCAAACAAATTCCTTGTTAATAATACTAGTACTAATTCTTTTGCTGCTTACTAATATGTTAGTATAAGTTTGGTGATAAAAATGGGAGTGAAAAATTCATAAACAAAGTTTGCTGGTGAAATTGTATATTTTTTTAATTAATGGGAAAAGAAAAAGAAAGCATAAAACTAGAATTGGAGTAGAGCACCAAATCCGAACCTCCTGATTTGAAGAAGAGCCAAATTATAAGTAAACAGTGAACAGAAAATAAGTAAAGCTCACTGATATTTTAGTTTAATATATTATTTTGTATTGGAAATTGATATAAATAATTATTTTTTTATGCTCAATGTACAAATGAAATACATGCTATAAGATAAATAAAGTAATAATATTATTGAGTGAATTTTTTAATGTTAGGTTTATAGTGACTTATCAAATTAAAATTTTGTACTTTCTCTCTATTTCCATAAATATTCATAATTTTAGTATAATGTCACTCATTCAATATTCAAAATATTAAAAAGCACAAAAATTATATCTCCTTTTTATAGAAAAAAATTATCTAATCTTTTATATAAAACAATATTTCCACCTTTAAACTCAAACTTTTGTTTAACTGGAAGAGATTTAAATTATTCGGTAATAATATTATCGAGTTAAAAGACAAAAATAACGTGAAATTGAATATATGTCATTTCTACACAATATAGTCGTAGTAGATAATCAATTTGAGTAAAAAAAAATTGATAATCAATTTTTTTGTTTACCCAAAAATTGTAAGTTGATCGAAAAAAGAATAATCAATTTTTTTAAAGGAAGTCCGAGATAATCACTGTGTTGTCTTAAACCCCTCTCTCTGATATATATCTTGGTTTTGAGGGAACGACTAGACAACATTGCCCCTGCACGAGTTGATGCCTTTTTCACTCAGTGAGCCAACTCAAAGCAAGGGTTTAACTCACTCACTCCCTCACTCATTTCTGTGTGGGGATGAATCTCCTCTCTCTAACCTCAACTTCTCTCTCCTTCCTTCCCGCTTTTTCTCCATCTTCTTCTTTTTCATCATACAAGTTCACATCCAGCGCAGGTTAGTCTCTGCCGCCACATATTTCAATCATGTTCACTCTCTTTTTCTCGAAATTGATTATTTTTTATCTTTGCTCTCAGTTTTACGGAGATGTGTCAGTAAGGAAAAGGAAGAGGTTCTTCTAGAAGGAATGCCTTCTCATTATTATGATGATGTATGTATGCCTCCTTATCATATCATCTCTGCTTTTACACTTATTGCTTATGCCTAATTAAGCTCAACTTAATTATAGCTTATCATATAATCTATTTCTATAACAAAAGATAAAATGAACTCAAATTGTTTTCTCAAGTTATCTTTGAGAGTTTATAGAAATAAGCGTGGACATGTACTATGTCAGTAGTAGATAAGCTCTCTGAAACAGTCTTGCAAGTGTTTATGTCAGTAGATTGAGAGCTCAAATAAGCCAATTTAAACAGACACTATAACTAACAACTTTAACTGAAGGTCTTTTCGAATTATATCTTTACTGTTCTTAAAGGGTTGTCACTATTGTCAATTCATCCTTCCTTAATTGCATTTTTTTTAGTACTATCTATTTATTTCGCTTTTTGTTTTCAGCTTGTTACTATTTATTCTTCAATTTTCTTTGAATTTCCCTGTTTAGTAATTTGAAGATAAACTATTGTTGCCAGCAAATTAGGCTGTGCTTTGATTGACAACCTTGGCAGAATATGTTTAGGGCAAAAAGTATTATCATCTATGTAGATGTCCAGTGTCAATGCTTCATAGATTATCATATCTTTAATGCCCGGCATAATTTCTGATTTTCAATTCTGTTTTCTTTTGTATAATTATAAACTATCATGTCAAAATGTAGAGTGGATGAGTGGACAATTTTCTTCTTGATAAAAGCCTTGTGATATCAGTGTGTCTATTGGTGTGCATGTATGCTAGCTCATGAAACCAAATTTGTTGGAAGGTTTTATTTGGATAGATTTCATTAACCTTCTTTAGGATAGGAATGGCAAGCCCGACAACGTGAAAAGACCAAGGAGTTGCATCAAAGACGCAGAGAGGAAGAGGAGGAAGAAGAGAGAAAGATTGAAGAGTATCGTGAAGTTGGAATGCGGTTGAAAGGATACCCTGAAGAAGATGTTAGAAAAGCACGGAAATTGGTTTCAAGCTTCATAAGAGCCGCTGAAGAAGTAGAAGAGGTAGTTTCTTAGTGCTGCAATCCAATGTCCTAATTAATTGTTGTGCAGATAAAATATTTCACCATGATCAAGTTTTTATTTCAAAATTATAAAAAATTTACACCTGATTAGTTAATTTCTCATGAAAATGATTTTGCACGCTGTACAATGGATAAATATCTAGGGCTTACCTTGATAAAATGTTGTTTAAACAATCTTAAGCATGAAATGGTTTTTTGTTGATCACATGAGGGGTCATCTTGCTTTTCTGGCCAGCATCAAGAACCTAATTTACTGCAATTGACATACTTTGTCACTGTAACTAACATGGAATTCAAGGAAATAGTGATGTAGTTCACATTTGAAAAAGTGTAAATAAAGAAAAACAAGAAGAAAAGGAAATAGAGGTAAGTCTGTTATGTCAAACATGGCCTGCATCATCATACCCCTTCTTAACATGTTTTTTTGCATAAATGATTTCCTCCCCTCCAATTATATACAATTAATGAAAAGTGACCCAAGTTCTTTATTTACTATTTACTTGTGTATCATTGGTGCATATGAAAAGAGTACTATTATAAAGAAAATATTTTTATTCTAGATGGTAAAAGCCTTTTTTTTCCTTTTATTTTTTATGTAGTTCTGTGTATGTTATTTTTGAAGGGTCACTGGCATTGAATGAATATGCTGTGTTACTGACTGATCTTTTTCTCTTGTAGAAAATTGAGGAAGCTGCTGAAAGAGGAGAACTTACTGAACTTGTTTTGATGGTCATATGGAATCGCCTTGATCTTGCCCGGCGTGATGTAAGTTGTTATTTTTGTTTTTGAATCTAGGTAATTGGATTTAATTTTCTGATGAAAAGAGTTGAAGAAAGTAGCATATATTTCTTACCATTTTTCAATAAGCTGATCCTTTGACTGTAAATCATGGGTCACAGTATTTACGGTAATCATTTGCATCGTAGAGGACTGTGTCCCTAGTTACCGAAGTTGAGATTAAGACATCACTAATCCAAATAATGTATTATCATGATAGACATGAATCAAAGTGTGATTTGGTTTTCTCCTTTGTATCCTTCTATCTTGAACGCGATTATTATAATTTGAAAGGTATTCTCGGAATTGAAACTCAGAATTTGTCTTGTGTTTATTTCAAAAATAAGTCTGTATAATTTTTTTCATCCTCTTTCTCGGATTATCTTGTTTTATACATTATCTTATCACCTATATACAGGATGAAAAGGATGCTATAAGAAGTCTGGATCTTCTATATAGAAGGGTTGAGGTAATAACTGCCCCGTTTTTGTTTAATGCAAAAACATAAGCATTTTGTTTGTTTTCCATTTTGTAAAATACATTGGATATTTTAGACCTTTTCCTTCCCATACCGAAGCTTGCATCAACTTTCATATTGGCTTCTTTTTGAAACAGTTCTACCATATTTTATAAGGGAAATGCTCCTTGTCATGAGCAGATATCTCACGACTTCTGATGAATAATTTAATTGGTTAATATTTGTTCACTTCCGGTTTTTTATTTTTCGTCAAATACGGAGGTTATTGTTTTTCAATCCTATAAAAAACTGACACCTTACTATTCATGAGTTTCGTGAAAAGCTCTTTCGTTCTAAATATCATTTCTCATTTTAGAATAGCTCAAACTTAATACTTCTTTTTTCTGTTGTGAGTTATATTTTTTTGTTTTGATTGTAGACGGAGATCTTGAAACAAGAGGCTACCCCTGCAATGAGATTGCTCAATGATCTTTTGATTATGTATGATGGCTTTGATTTTGACGAGTGGCTAAGGAAATGCAAAAAGATCATGACCGATACATTTCCACGGGAGGATCCATATTCCATTCTTCTTCCACCTGGATTTGAGTCATTTGACATAGATAAGGTAAGTTGCATCAAATTAAAGGGCTTAGATCTAAGTCAATTGATGTTCATAGCAACTATAAGTTTGTGTTTCTTTCTTTCTCTTTAGTAACTTATACTGTTGGTCAACATAATTATTTGATACCTTCTAGGATAAAAATCGTAGGTTAGGCTTCATATCTGGTTGAATCTTCTAATAAATTTTTTGCTCTGAATCTTGTGTGGTGTCAGCATCATGGGCCGTGGCGACCGCCACTTGAAGTTGATGATAATACTCTTTTGAGGGTGGACTTTGTAAGGGAGGTGGATGAATTGCTGCAAGAGGTTCGTTTGGAACAGAATGAAGTAGAGAATGAAGAAGGGTTTGATCCTGAATCTGTTGCAAATAGATTAAAACAACAAGAGAAGCAGCAAACAATACGCCAAGTAGAATCTCTGCTAGATTTAGCCATTAGTTTGAAATGGTAGTAGCTATTTGGTCAAAACAATAAATTTTGATTAGAAATTAGTATGTAGTGTATTTGCAGTCCAAGTAGCTTCATGGTGTTGTATTTTCCCTCCTTATATAAGGATGTAAAAAATTAGTACCAACTTAAAAGGAGTTGAGATCTTCTCCAATTCTAACACATATGTAGGCATGTCAATAATGGGTGATCATGTGTATTTCAATTTAGAGGAATGTTTGAACTGTGTTTTTGAATTTTTATATTTTACATCTAAATGTACATGTGGGTGTTCTTGTGTTAAAGGTGAAATGAGTGTACAATAACCTAGACATATCAATGGAAGAATGAGTTGAACAATAATTTAAAGCTGAAATTCATGTGACAAACACTTCAAACTTCCTACATAAACTACTTTAACTATCTAGCAATATACTCATACATAAACTACTTTCACTATCAAGCAATATACTCATACATAAATTATTTTATATTAAACTTATTTTTAATTATAATCAATTCATTCAACAATATTTACTTACTCGCTTTGAGTTTGATCGATTGGACCAACGTCAGTTGGACAATATAAACACATTAGAGCCAAACCATTGTGTTGAGTCAGAAGTTGGTCTCATTGAGACGTGGAATTCCAATCACTCTGAACTATAATGTGTCAGTGTTTCTCCTATCAGACGTATCATTGATCTTAATGATCTTTCTTACAATCTCGTCATATGATTTGCATTTTCTAAGGTCCAATTAAATTAAAATAATTAAATGATCAATGTTAGTTCCATTCATTAGAAAAGTAAAATTATGTATGTTCCTCATAATCACCATGATTTTGTAAAGTTATAAGTTGTAGTTTTCGTAAAAATACGTGGTTCACTGTGATAAGTTATAACTTGTGAGTCACGTGAAAAAAAGTTTTTTTTCATAAGTTCTTGTAAATGTTTTTTGCCTACACCATAACAAAGTCACTCAAATCAAGTCCAATGGAAATTATGGTCCTTTGGTTCACCCTTTATATTAGTCACCTTTCGTCGGATCGACCCAACATATGTTGAGATCTAAAACGAAATATTATTTGAGGTATTTTTAAAATTAATAATAATATTTTATTAAAATTATTTTTTATTATTAAATTTTTATTTTATAAAGTATGTTTGATTTTTTTTTTTTTTTATTGTTTTGATATATTGTGGTGGAGCTTAACCAATTTATTTTATAGACCGAAATTTTTTTCCTTCTATATAGTCTAACTTAATTATTAAAAATACTAGAACTCTAAAATAG
>JBBPBS010000968.1:28661179-28696966 GCA_037974835.1 Cicer judaicum
ATTTTTTTTTTTTTTTATTGTTTTGATATATTGTGGTGGAGCTTAACCAATTTATTTTATAGACCGAAATTTTTTTCCTTCTATATAGTCTAACTTAATTATTAAAAATACTAGAACTCTAAAATAGCTATTAAATTTAAAATATTAAGTTATCTAAGATTCGATTATAGTAATCACAACCGCCTGCTATAAAAAAAACCAATTGAGATTTTTTTGTGAAGTTTTTAAACATAAATGTAATAAATGAGACCTAATTTTAAATACTAATATTATAAAAAAATTAGAGACCTAAAACCCTATTTTTATTAGTCTAAAGTAAGGCCGACCATTTCATTGCCAATGTTGCATGAGATAATGTGATGAGCTGGCTATATGGTAAAATCAATAATCAATAATCAATAACTATCAATAAAGACAATGTCAATTTCCATTTTGGTATACTCAACTTTCTTCCATTCATATTGATGACATTAACTTTTTCTATTTAATTAATATTTTTCTAAATTTAACTTAAAATAAAACTATCAAAATCTCAATTTATTCGATAAAAAATGGACAAAATTAGATAAAAAGTAACCTTCACTAAAAGATAATAATAAAGTGAATTAATTAAATTGTTGTTTTATATAGACAGAGTAAAATAATACTAAAATTTAAGTTAGGATCATATCAACATTAATCTACTAAATCTCGTCATAATTTTACAGTCAGCATACTTGGACAATACTAGTACTAAGATGAGTGGTATTGATAAAAAAATATTATTAAAATTTGAAGTCATCCATAATTTAAAAATTTATAAAATCAAATAGGATTTAATTTTAATTTAATATAAACAATTATTATTATTATTATTATTATTTATAGTAAAAATTAAAATTAACAATACTAGTACGTCGTGTGAGGGTTGTCACTCGACATGGTGGAAATAGAGTGTATGTTTTGATTAGGGTAAAATAAATTTGAAAAAAATATAAAATTGATTTTTAACATTGGATGTTGGAATAGAATTGACTATGAGTCAATAATTGATTTTTAGTTTCAAAGTTATTTGTTCTATTCACTTTTATGTTACTTGTATCTTAATATGAACTGCTTTATATTTAATTATCTTTTAAATAAAATCAACATTTTTGTATAAAAAAATTCATTTAAAATCAATTTTTTTAAAAGGAAGCATCTCAATGCATTTCATTCATCAAAATATCTTCAATACAACGTGTGATGTAATTAAAAACAATGGGATTAGCTTATATACGGGATACTCGATTCAAACTATGAGCCACCCGATTAGCTTGTCGCCTATCATGACTTACCTCAAAGTTGTTAAAATTTGACATAAACATCTTACAATTATTAATATTACTACCTATATCATTCACAATCACATAGTTGTTGTAATCATTGATCGCATCGAAAATTTGTTTGCAATCAGTCTCGATGACCATTACTTGTTGCTGCCACGTACATTATGTTGCCTTCCTCATTCATGATGCACATGCCATATTCGAACCTGTTTTTTGCTCTAAACACAATTGTTTTACCCCCCAGAATGCCGTGGTTGTTTTAACACGTCAACACAAATATTAATCTTTTTTATCATTAATTAATCAAATATTTTTCTTGTTTTATGTTGCAAAGTCATTACTAATCCACTTTATGTCCCATTATCTATCTATATTTTGTCCAAATAAATATATTTATTTATAATTTTTTAAATATCTTTATAGATATGACAACGATGTAAACAAACACAGACTAAATAACAACAAAAATAAAATATATATTAACTATCACATATTCAATTAGGGATTTAATTTTGTAAGAATTCTTAGCAATTTTATAAAAATCACTTAACCTTGTAAAATGAAACAATTATTTTGTCTATCAAACAAGGGTTGGATTTGGTGATAAAATAACTTTGCTGCATAGTTTTGTAAATATGTACAAATTTATCATAAATGATAAAAGAAGTCAATAATAAGACTAAAAAAAAAAATCTAAGAAGTATAAATATGAATTTTTAAGAAATGAAGTGGATCTCTAAATTAATATATTTGCTACATAGTTTTGTAAATATGTACAAATTTATCATATATGATAGAAGAAGTCAATAAGGCTCAATAGTTGAGAACCAAACGAGTATAGATATGAATTTTTGAGAGATGAAAGGATCTATAGACGAATATTGTGTGATATGCATGATGATTTGTTCATCTCTTACTCAATTCAAATTTGCTCACGATCTGTTTTTGTTTTTTATTTTTATAAATTATCTATATTTTTTTTAATTGTAGTAGGTCAACCTGTAGTTCATTAGTCTAGTTTGTCCTAACCTCGTTTTTTATGTGGACTAAATAGACTAAGTCAAAGAGACTCGCTAATTTTTTACTCTTCTTTTTTAAAACACAATCTATATATATTAAAATATGAGTTAAACGGAACTAACTTAATCGACTAAACTCATTTTGACAGTTCTACTTATGTTAGAATGCGAGCATCATACACCAAAAATAATTTTCTCTATACAAAATGTCTTTTTGATTTGGTAGCCTTTTCCTAGTGAAGCATATCCCCATATTTTTTTCCTTAACATTGCTCCACTCCCCTTTGGTCCTTTCTTTGTCTCCATTCTTTTTGTTATTTACAAAACCAAATGAGAGAGAAATGCACGAAAGACCGATGAAAAGTGAAAGTATGTCCTTTTAGAATATAAACATAAATGTAAATTCCTTTATAGTGTTCACTAAATCCTAAAGTTTTCTCCTTTTAGATTGAGACATCATCCTTTTACCTTAAATTTTTATTGAGAAAAAATAATGTAAAAAGATTGAGATAAATTACTAATCAATTTTTTTTAATTTAATTTTCAAAAAAATAAATAATGAAACACTCAAAAATAAATAAAAAATGTGATATCATTTTAAAAAAAAATACTCGCATTCTATAATTTAACTTTAAAACAAAACCATTGTACAAATTAATTTTCCTTAAATTTTTTAATGTGTTAACATTAATTCCAAAAATACAGTTTTAAAAACAATGAACTACAATGCTCAGGTTGAGAATATGTAGGAAAGGTAATGCATGAGTTTTGGGGGAATGTAAAAGAGTAAAATATAGAAAAATCGCATACTGTGGCGAAAAACATAGTTTTGAAAATTTGATAATTTAATGATTTGGTCAAATATAAATGAAAATATATATTTTCAAAAACCAATATATTAAACTTAACTAATAAGCAGAAAAAAAAAAGTCACAATAGTATTTACTTATATAAAATGTAAATTAAAGTATGACAAAAAAAAAAACATACAACAGTTTTTAAAAAAAAGTAGAGTTTGAGTGTTTTAAATAGTCAAATTAATCTATATGTGATGTATTACTAAATTGTTCAGCAACATCTTTTTTAATGTAACTAATTAATTTGTTGGCAAGAAATTGATCGTTGTTTTTATTTAGAAGTTTTATTTTTATTGTTGATAAAAATTTCTTTATAGTTATTGAACAGAATAGAATAATCAAAATATCACGAATAAATGTCTTGCTTCTATTATTTAAAAAAAAAACTTATTTATAATATTTAAATATAAAAATGTACCAACTTATTAAAGAAAGGTAGTAGCATGACCACCCTCTCATACCTTATTTGAGATATTATTTCTATAGGAAATGAAACAAACATTTGTGATTGATATACATTTAATTAAAAGATTATTTAAAAAATATAGAAAATTTTTGGAAAACTTTTTTAAGTCCTATGAAATAGATTTAATTTGTAGAATGATTTTATGTTTTGAAAATTAAGTTATTTGTATTGGTAGCAACACACTTACAATTAAGGTTGGCTAACAACATCTCCATGTCATTTACACTTCAACATATTTTCTTCTATTCACTGAAATTCACATGTTTTTTATTTAAATTTGATAAAATTCATATTAATTTTAACCAATAAAAAAAAAGTCTTAAATGGTATGTATTGCTAACATTATTTTCTCCAATATATTTTATAAATTCTCATGTATCAAAAACAATTTGCATTATATATAAAAAACTAAACCCCATTTTTGAGTTGGAGGACTATCTTTCCTTCGCTACATTTCCTTAAACTCATAAATTTTTTTCAAAACCTTTTTTCCTCTCCTCTTAAACTTTCAAATGGAGCTTAAAAAATGTGAGTGTGTGGAGGGATATGAAAGTTGTGGGGTGAAATAACAGCAATACTACATCACATCCAATCTAACTAAGCCCATCAAAACCTCAAAAAGCGTACAAGGCCCATTAATTTAGTCCACTATCAAGTCACGTGCACCGAACCAAAGTATCTAATAATGAATGAAAGAGACACTGTCAGCACTTAGCGCACGTTAGCCCACTTCAAGGAAAACCAGGAGCCCATGCTCCTTGCGCACCCTAGCAGCTTCCACCTAACCAACTCATATCTCTCTCAAAAAACCACTTGCTCAAAATCTTTTCAAACTCTCTCTCTTTCTCTGTCTCTCTGTCTGTATCTCTCTCTCTCTCTCTCTCTCTCTCCAAATTAGGGTTTTCTTTCGCACACTCTCTCGCTCCTTCTCACACCAATTTTCATTTCCCCGATCTTTCTTCTAATTAGGGTTTCAATGCCTGCCAATTCCATAGGCGAATTCAACACAGTGCCAATCCGTTCCATTAAACAACGATTTCGGCATTCAATTCACTTCACATCACTATAGCGCCGTCGGATTCCTCCGATGGCCCCTAGCCGTAGAAAAGGCGGCAGCAAAGCAGCGGCAGCCGCCGCCGCCGCTCGTCAATGGAAAGTCGGCGATCTCGTTCTTGCTAAAGTTAAGGGATTCCCTGCATGGCCTGCCACGGTAACTGTTTTTGTTTTCTATCCTTCAATTTTTATGTTTAAAGTTTGTTCTTTCTGTTGATTGTTTAGTTTTTGATGTAATTTTTCACACTGCATGTTGGTGGACTTTAGAATTATTGGTTCAGTGTGTTGTGATTATTCATTTTTTTTGCGGATCCTACCCTTAGACCTAATTTCTTATTCATGGATTTTTTTTCTCTTTTTTATTTCTTATGAAAAAAGTACTGCAAACTCAAATAGGGTTTTAATTAGAGAAAGTAAACTTCTTATACGTTTGGTAACTGTGACAATAGGCTGAAGTCACCTCCTGCTTTGAGATCCCCATCACTATCCATGTCCACTTGGGGAAAATAACGATGTATAGTTAACTATATGCTTGGTAATATTTAAAATTTAAGGTAAAAAATCTTGAATAAGTTTTTTTTGGGGTAAGTAAATGATAATGATAGATTGGAATTTCCGTTTCTCATCAAGTTTGGTTAAATGGAATAATATTTAGGTTATTTCACATTATGCAACCTTATTGATAATCTGAAGGTAGATTCAAGTTCCAAGAATTAAAAAGCTCCTACTTTCAACCCAATTCCCGTGTGATGTGAGGATACAGATGGATTATCTTAGACATGATTGGGTTGAGAGTATGGGAGAGGAAAAGGAACAGCTAAAATGAAGAAATCACCCTTGACTTGGACACTGGTTAGTAGTTAAGGAAATTTGTAATTAATTGAAGTAGTTAAGGGAATTTGTGATTAATTGTAATGAAAACATAGACAAAAGAAAAAGTGGGGCAGTGAGTGATGAAAGCACAAGTGTCACAAAAGAGAGTGCAAGACTTCGTAATGTTACCATATGCGTGTCTGCATGTGCATACAGACAAAATGAGTGGGAAAGAGATGAAAGCATGAGTGAGGAGAGATTGCACGACTTAATGTTACCCTTGTTACAATTATTGTAAGTTTTATCCTTCAATTAAGTGATAGTTACTCTCATATTTTTTTTAATTCTCTAAACATTACATTTTTTTTTCAATTCCAATTTCACCCCTTGATATCTTTCAACTTCTAACCTGACACATTATAAGTGTGTCTGTATTTACAGTGGAGTGGTTCAGAACTGATTTTGCCTCCAAATCTCTGTTTGACTAGAAGTGATCAAAAGTAGTTTTTGCGTCTGGTTGAAATATTTGCTCCAAGTTTTACTGTTTTACATCAAACATCACACTTGCTTTTAGAGTAACAAGGTCAAAGTGCTAATTACTTTATTTCAATTCAATTTTTAACCAAATTGATCTTACAAAATTAAATTAATTCGAATTTACACTTGTTAAATGCAGACCCAAACACACAATAAAGATATAAGAGAAGTAGGATTTTTGGTTAAAAATCTGATTGGAAGAAAGTGTTTTTTTCTCATATATCATTTGACATTTCAAGTTCGTTGCTTGTTGCAGGTCAGTGAGCCGGAGAAGTGGGGTTATTCCACCGATTTGAAGAAAGTGCTCGTTTACTTTTTTGGAACCCAACAAATGTAAGTATGCTTATTACGATTGATATGAAAATGTAAAATGTTTAGCAATTGAAAATACCATTTTCAATTATGGTAGTAAGTATGCTTATGGATTTGCTGCTTGCTAGTAAATTTCAATCATGGTATTATTTTAATACTCAATAATTGGTATTTATGGTAAGTTGTTAGGTGGTGTTATGCTGTTATTAATGTTTTCCCTTCTTTACTGACATTATTTCTAGGAGCTTTGACTAGACTGATTTGCCTATAAAGGTTTATGGTGTTTGTAGGAATGGCAGATTGCCCTCTTTAGTGTGGACAATTGTATTGTATGAGAATGAGAATACATTTTCATTGTTTTATCTTTGCATCGTAAAAGATTATGGTTTTGAGTCATCATAGGCTACATAAGGGGACAGTGCTTGTTGAGGAGATGGGTATGCATACCTTAGGTAGCTTGAAGTTGCATGGCATTTATATATTTTGAATATTTTAAACTGTTACAAACATTTTCTGTGGTTTGTTGTACTAATCATAGCAACTATTAACTAAGACATGCTCTGGTTATGGGAGTCAGCTTGCCAGACAGTTAGACCAGCTTTATAAATATCACTAGGACACAATTTATATATGCGTGTGGTTGTTTTAATCATTCATTTTAGCTTATCAATAATATGTCATAGAGGTAAAAAATACGAATGTCAAGAGGTTCTTATCATAGTTTTGAAAACTCGACTGCATCATCTCGTTGAACCAAACCACATATAAATCAAAAATAGTCAGAATTGCATAACAGCACTCAACCCAAGAAAACTGGTCAGCCTCTGGACTGATAAAAATGTTAAGCAGTTCATCTTTTTCTGCAACTTCATTACTCTATCTGAATTGGCCCATTATAAGTTTGAACATGAACGTCTGCTGACTTGCAACTTTAATTTTGATAGACTACCTTGTAGTGTTTTGTAGCTGCTGTATACTTCGGAAATATCAATGTCTCTGATGCCATAAACAAAAGGCATTAGAGTAGGATTAGGCTCTTTTGTGGATCCTATATGGTATTTTTGTAATTGTAAACAATGTTGTCTAATTTCCAAAGGGTGTCAATATCAACTTCAAAAAGAAAAATGAAAATATGGGTGAGTCACACCAACCCACCTGTTTTAAACCTAAATACACAAAACTTACCGCGCCCTCTGCCATGTCTTGCTCACACATCTCTGGTGCATGGCTAACTTAAGGAAAACTCAGTTTTCTTTTTGTGTATTCTTTCTTCGACGAACTGCATTTTTTTGTGCTCTGTTCTTTATTCCCTTTTTTAAGCCTTTCATCTCTTTTCTCTTCCTCTTATATTTGTTCCCTACTACTCTCTCCATCTCTTTCTATTCCTCTGTAAACTCTGTGACCTTCCAAGTCTCTATTCTCTGGATAAAATATGATTGATGTCCTATGTTTTTATTTTATTATCATTGTCCAGTTATTCTTTTTTTTCTCTTTGTTCAAATGTTTACCCCCCCCTCCCCTATTTTACTCACTTTGTTGACCGAATGTAGAATATTTGTTACTGAAATTTATTTTTTTGAGAAATTTGATGTGAGAAGATTATGGAAAGAGAAATTTAAATAAAGATAGAATTTAAGAGAGACTTTTGAATTCTGAAGTCTTTGCTTGCAACTGATTACATGACTACAATATTTACGATTCAAGTAAGAATTAGAACTGTAACTGACAATCATATCAGTTAGAACTAATCTACATTAAGCAGCTTAGTATGCAAAACAATAAACCCAAGGACCATTTTGCTAACAGAAACAACTCAAACTACAAGTAAGCGAAGTCAAATGCACACAACTATACTTCTAATATTACCAAGAGTTAGCTTGTCAAACATCCTGTGTTTGTCACATAGGGAATAAACCTTTCGGCATCTGATATGCCTTCCTTAAATGGCGCTAATATGTTACTCCACACACTTCCCCTTTGATTTCCCTGTGGCATAATATATAAGGTTATCCCAGCTTTAGTACTCTTCAAAATACACTCATGATGGGTACATAGTAGATAGCATTCCTTCTCTATTAAGGGCAGTTTTATTAGGTGGTATTGAAATATTGCATGATTTGGGAGTCTTCCTCAAGCTTCTTGATGGGGATGGCCTAGTCTACAATGCCACATACAAATAAATGAGGCAGGATAATATTCAATTTATTAATTATGTACAGAAGTTGATTCTGTTGCAATATTTATTAGAATATTAGAATTCCAAATAGGCGAGAAAATGATTATGGCAAGGGAAAAAGTTGTTTACAGTGGTAGAATAAGTATTTTAGAGTTGAATTTGTAATCTTAAATCTGTTATTCCTTCAAGTAAATGGTAAGAAGCAGCACTTGAGGTTCGTACTAGTATTTTATTGTTTAATTGTATTTGTACTTTTTTTCGAGTGAGGTGGAGTATGGGTTTAACAGATGCATTTTATGAAGAATAATTGGGTGGCGGAGCATTGCACGATTTTGAAAAACGTCTGGTAATAAATATTTGAAATTTTGAACTGAATGGGGGAGGATTGTTTAAGCGAATTGAATATTGAAACTAGCGGTTTATTTATCAAATTTGAGCAATGCAGCTTGTTTTTTGCCCTCAAATGATAAATTAGTTTGGATTTGATTGGATTGGTTTAGGGTTAAAGTTGATCAAATGCACTTTTGATGGAAGGATGTAAATTTAAATGAACCTGATGAGCTAAAAAGATAATATCAGGAGGTGAAGTTTGAAAGTCTGTATCTTCATTGGTGATCGAATTTAAAAATTGGCCATAGTTTTGATAATTCGTATGCCGAATTTGCGGGTCTTATCAGAAACTCTTTATGTTTGTTGTAATGTAGATTGCTATGTAATTTGAGCACTGACGAAGTATGTTTTTTTCTAATAAAAGTAATGATTTTTTTATTTTGAAGCTTTTGTTCTCCCGCTTATGTAATAGTTTCCCCCTTGCACAAGACACCTTACATCTTTTGTGTGTGCAGCGCGTTCTGCAATCCAGCTGATGTTGAAGCATTTACCGAGGAGAAAAAACAGTCACTTGTGAAACGTCAAGGAAAGGGTGCTGACTTTGTTCGTGCTGTGAAGGAAATTGTTGATAGTTATGAGAAATTAAAAAAAGAGAGACAACTTGATGAACCTAATTGTGGTGGCAATGTTGCTGATGCAAATCTTTCAAATCCATTGAACTCATATGACAAGGATCAGACCGATGCTCCTGAGTTCACACCTACATTACCTATGAAATCTTCAAATTCTGTGATTGACAAACATGAGTTAGTATGTCCAGTTGAAGATGACTCAGCTTGTGAATTGAAGGATCAATCTCATAATATTAAGGAGACATCAAAGGAGCTTACTAATAATGTTCCTTCTGTACAATTGTCGAAGCCAGTTACTTACTCTTCTCGCAAGAGATCTGCTGGTGACTTATGCCCGCAAGGCTTTGTAACAGATAGACATATGCCAGTACGAAGGTCTAGAAGCTCATCGCGGGTCCAAAACTTTATGTATCCTTGTAATGACAGTGGAAAGAGTGCTGGCAGCCCGTTAGCCAATGCAGCACAGGGTGCATCTGTAAGAAGGAATAAACGTCATAGGAAATCACCTGATATTGTTAGCTGTAATGATTTTGATTCATCTGCTTTTGTCTTGAATGGTAGTGTGGAGGACAAAGACAATAGCTCTTACACAATTGATTCTGATGAATTTAGCTTGAATGAGGGTAGTACGATAGATTCAAATTTTAAACACACTGAAGCTATTGAATGCCCTGAAGAAGTTGAGCTGAACAAAGGCCTTGATCTTAAAATAACGGGTGTGGTCAATAAGAAGAAAAGAAACCCAAATAGGAAGAGGGCAACCAAAGAAGCTTCCAAGCCTATCATTAAGCTTGAGGAAGAACTTGGTGTGCAGAATGCCAGTCAAAGTTCCCAGAATATTTGCAGAAATTCAGAAGAGAGATGCTTTGAACAAGATGGAGATGAACACTTGCCCCTTGTGAAGCGAGCGAGAGTCAGAATGGGTAAATCATCTTCCACAGAGGCAGAACTCAATAGCATTCTGCATGCTCCTGGGAAAAGCGTTAAGGAAGATATTAACTCACCACCACAGATGATAACATCCTCAAATTGTGAGAATGGGAGCTCTGCTGATGGAGGCTCATCGGTCCTGAATGGTGCTATGGATAATGTTTCTCCTTCAAATATTTCTGCTCCATGTTTAGAAAATCAGATTTGTAATACGAAACGAGATCAAACATTCAGCTCTGTGGATGATGAAGCTGCTTTACCTCCATCTAAACGCCTTCATCGTGCTTTGGAAGCTATGTCGGCTAATGCTGCTGAAGAAGGTCTAGTTTGTAAAGAAGCATCGTCCTCTAGAATGACATCAATTGGTATGTGCGGTTTATCTGCTATCAAGACAAGTCCAGATATGACTATTAATGATCATGAAGGTGGTGGCTTAAGGTTGCAAAAGTTTGACACCTGCAGTGGTAATTCTTCTCATATCATTGTGCAGAGTTTGTCAGCCAATCCAAATCCGGTTATTTCAACGGAGAATAAATCATCTAAACAAGTGGATAAGCTATCAACCAAGTTCCAACAAGAAACTGGCAATGATGTTCAACCAAATGCTGCAGACCAAGTTGTAAAACTTAGTGACTTTGTTGCTTTTCATACTGCTAATGAAGATTTCAAAACTGAGGTACATAGAGAAATTTCTCCGAATCATGATTCAAAATGTTATGAAGTTGAAAGCAATCAAAATTCACCTGACCAGTCATTACCACCAGCACCAAATAGTGAAGACAATATTACAACTGTGAATTATTCAAATACAACATCTGATGCATCAGAGCATAATGGAATAAGCCTTCATTCTGTGACAGATGTGACTAAGAAAGAAATTAGTTCCCCCCCAAATAATATTGATCTGCCTCAGAAAGATGTTGTTGTTTGTGAGGATAAGAAGTGTTTGAGTCCAGCAGTTGATGATGTTAACAAAGCAAATGACATGTAAGCTCCGTTTTGGATTTTTGTAGTTGCCTTTAATCTTTTTATACAATCTTCACAGCAAATTTAGAAAAAGAATGAAAAAAAAATCTTTACAGTCTTAAATGACAAATTTTTTCCTGCTTTTCTCCCTTCACTGTTATATATTTTGTTTTAGATTTTAATTAGACGGACTTATGCTTTCCTTATTTAGATAATTTTGATTAGTGCTCACTATGGTTGAAACCCATGGAGTAAATTGATATTTTTGTATTCATGTTTCAGTGATTGCCACTATTAAATGAGATCAATTAATGAGAAAAAGCTATTTATGCTCCAATTATTTTATTCAAGAAAGCTCATGACTGTTCCTTAATTTCAGGAGTGAGGTCATAAAAGAGGTACAATGGAAAGGGCCAGAGGAGGATTTGAATTATGTTTCAACATCTGATGACTGTTTGGGTGAAAAGGTTATTTCGGGCATTCGGTCAAGTCCATCCTTGACAGATGGGGGAGATTGCATTCCACAAGGATCACCTCCAAACACGTCAATTTGCAATGTTTCTACATCAGACAGTAGTAATATCCTTCACAATGGTAGTTGTAGCCCTGATGTTCATTTACACCAGAAGCAAAATTTATCTTGTCCTGTTGATGAAAGTAAGTATGGGTCTGAAGCAACCCAACAATCAAGATCCATGGGCAAGTCAACAGAAGCAGGACGTGCTGCTTTGTTGTACTTTGAAGCAATGCTTGGGACCTTAAAAAGGACAAAGGAAAGTATTGGGCGAGCAACACGCATAGCTATTGACTGTGCAAAGTTTGGCATTGCAGCTAAGGTAATACGCTTTTGTTTTGAATTCCCCCTCTCCTATCTGAAAATGTTCTGTTGTTGAATCTGAATGCTTGTTGATCTAGATTAGATCTACTTTTATCCTAGCAATTATGTCTATTTAGGATCTTCATTGAAGATTTTCAGACCATTGAGCTAATGCAATTGGGATTTTCTGTGAGCATTACTATTATCAACAAGTACAAGAGAATACAGATTTGAAACTAGCTAAAAAAGTTATTGTTTATATGGTCTTTATTTATAATCAGTCTGCTGGCTCTGTTATGGCTTCCACTTTGAGGGGAAGATGGGTTATTGGTATAAAAAGTGTGGGTAATATTCTGTTGCGTCTAGTGCCCTTGTTCTTCACTATGACGCTAATTTTTTAACCTCTTCTGAAAATTATCTCAAGGCGCATATGTGAATAGAAGTTTTTTTTTTTTTTTGCATCCTAATTTTGAATTGTTAATACATTAGATTAATATTGACAATAGGTGTTTAGGTATGGATTCCCTAAGGAGAATCATTTTGGTATTTCAAGACCGACAATTTGGAGGAAAGGTCTCTTGAAGACTGTTTATTGCTTGATGTGCCCGGAGTCAGCATAATGTTTTTTTTTTTTTTTTTTTTTTTTTTTTTCCGTTTTTACCTCCCCAATAAAATACAAGGTTGCATCGAGATTGATCCTCCTTTTATTTTTATTTTTATTTTTTTTAAATTTTTTATTTTAGCCGGTCTTCTCTAATATTATCATTATATCTTTTGCGTTGTTTAAGTTCTTTTTGATTGCAGCGTTCTAGCTTTAGCCATGTTGTCAAATAGCAGATGTAGAGCGGCACTTAAGAATTGCAAATTTAAACAGATCACTATTATTATGCGATACACAAATTCAATTGAAGTGTTGTCCAGTAGTGACAGTTATAGCGCCGTAGGGCAGCAGAATTTGAACAAAATTCAAATTTTCATGATCTGCTATTGACAACACTAAACTGTTGTCTATAGCGGCAATGTGGCCGTTATAATGCTGCTGCATACTGTTACTTCCCCTAGCTGCTATACAGCCATGTTGTGGTTTTTAGTGGCTGTAGCGGCGCTAAAGCATATCAAATTTAAACAAACCAATATTATAATGTGATACGCAATTTTGTATGAACAGTTGTCTGATTCCGGACAGTTATAGTGCTGTAGCGCAGCAGAATTTGAACAAAAAACAATTTTCTATAATCTGCAATTGACAACACTAAACTGTATTCAATACAGTGTGGCCATGATATTGCTGTTACATAGCATTACTTGTCCTAGTTGCTACACAAAACACTTGTGTGTTTTAGTAGTTGCTGCCACAGTGTGACTCATGTAATAACTGCCACAGTGTGACTCATGTAATATTTATTTGCTTTAGATTTATTTGTAATAACTGACTTTTTTGGCATTTCACCCTTAAACTTACTTGCTTTAGATTTGGCTTGAATATTGGTTAAGAAGAACCTTGGTTATTCGTGTCAAATGTCTTCAATTGCGTATTCTGTTTTTGAGCTTTTATTCGTGTTGTAGTTTCTTGTTTCCCTATACTTTGACGTGGCGGCTATACCACTACCTGCTTTGTTGCTTTAAAGTTTTGAGAGTATGCAACTAACTATCTTCCACCATTGATTGCATGTTTTATAGAAAGATCTTTAATTGCTTGTAAAATTATCATTATTCTGAGTAAAGGTTATTGCAATTGCTAATATAATAGAATTTGGTTTCTATCTTTTTTTGGGGAGAAGTTTGCATGCCTTCTACACTTGGCATGACATGAAATATCTAAGTTCAAATTATGGTCAAATTGGATAGTCAATGTTATAGCTACTTGTTGAAAACTCCCATCAACCATGATAGGGATTTTACTATTTGATTATTAAAACAACTAAACTTTCAAATTGCTGCTTTTTTATTTATTTTTATCAATACTATCATAGTAATAGGATACCCTTGGTTTTCTACTTTAATTCCCCCTAATGCAAACATATTTTGATTTTCCTCTAACTACCGAGGACAAAATCATCACTAGACATTGAAAGAAAAATAATTGTTTTTTTTCAAAGAAGCATTATTTTTATATAATTTAGTTTCTGATGTTGTATAATAGGGTAGATTATACAAATTTTGTACTACATTTTTGTTTACATCACTGGTTTCTCTTCTATTTTAGAGAATTACTCCAAGGATCATTCATCTACCATTGATTTCCTTGTTGAAGTAGAGATAAAAGTGGGCATGTTATAATGTGGGAAGTTTCATTGAATCTACTTGTTAAAGTATACTCCCTCTGGCCTTACTTATGTACAATTTTATTGATTCACACATATTAAGAAATTAATTATGATTGCTAAAATATCCTTTTTTATTATAATTATCATGTTAAACTTGAATTGAAACTATACTCCATCCTAGCAAATAGAAGAATTAATTAGGGGTACTTTTGGAACAATGATGTTAACCAAAATTGAATTTGGTGACTTTTGCTTATATTTGAGGGCTTGAGGGCAAAAAATTATGACGACTTTTGCTTATATAAGGCTGGAGGGAGTAACTTAAAAAGTTGGCCATGTAGCAACTGATTCTGAAATATGGGCATCAGATGGAAGTCAAAATAATTTAGTGGGATTTGTGGTTATTTCCTTTGCAAAATTGTTAATTATACTTATAAAATCTTTCATGCCTTTTATTGATACCACATGCATATTTTGGGATGTTGGGCTGTGTTCCAGGTCATGGAAATTCTTGCCCACAATCTTGAAAGTGAATCAAGCTTGCATCGGAGGGTGGATTTGTTTTTTCTTGTTGACTCTATTGCACAGTTTTCACGTGGTTTAAAAGGTAAGTTATTTTTTTGCTTTGCTACACTTTAGTCATGCTATAACCAAAATAGAAGAAAGAATTGATAACTAACTGATATATAAAATGTCTGATTTTTCCAGGTGATGTTTGTGGAGTATATCCATCTGCTATCCAAGCAGTCCTCCCTAGACTATTATCTGCTGCTGTTCCTCCTGGAAATGCTTCACAAGAGAACCGTAGGCAGTGTCTTAAGGCAAGTTAATTTAGTTTCATTTTTTATAGTTAGATCTGTATTATTTTATTTCTTAGAGCTCTGTTTTTATTATCATTCTTTTGTTAACACTATCGTTAAATTTGTATAGGTTTTAAGGCTGTGGTTGGAGAGAAAAATATTACCGGAGTCGATGATTCGCCACCATATCCGGGAATTGGATTTATATAGTTCACTTTCTTCAGCTGCCTTTTCACGACGATCATTAAGAACAGAAAGGGCTTTGGATGACCCTATAAGAGAAATGGAGGGTATGCATGTTGATGAATATGGAAGGTTTGTTTTTGTTAGTATATTTTGACTTTATCATTTTTATATACTGCTGGGAATGTGTATACTTAAACTTTGTATTTGATCTTGTAGCAACTCAAGTTTGCAGCTACCTGGATTTTGCATGCCCCGAATGCTTAAAGATGAAGATGACAATGAAGGGAGTGATTCTGATGGAGGGAACTTTGAGGCTGTCACACCCGAACATAATTCTGAAGTACATGAAATGACTTCTACAATCGACAAACATAGGCATATCTTAGAAGATGTTGATGGTGAGCTTGAAATGGAAGATGTGGCTCCTTCTCGTGATGTTGAAATGAATTCATTTTGCAACGTTGATAGCGGAAACGTCACACTGTTTGAGAAGAATCCTTCTGTGTCGTCTGCCCCTCTACCTCAGTATATACCTTTATCGTCAGCACCACCACCATCAGCCCCTCCACCACCACCACCACCTCCTCCTCCTCCTCCTCCTCCACCCCCACCTCCTATGCTACACCATGTTTCATCTACCTCTGATCCATGTCGTACTGTTTTTAATTCAAGAGGTCATACTGAATTGCAGGTATGTTTTGCAACTTTGGCTTAGGATTTTTATTATTTCAATTATCAGTGGCCCCAAGAAGTAACAACTAATTATGTATTTTCTACTGCTCTTTTGCAGTGTGTGAAAGACAATCCACTTCACTCTATAGCTCAGCCCGTCGCACCAAGGAGTAGCCAACCTATTAGTGATGCAGTGCACTATCATGCTCCAGAATACAGAGAAACGCACATGCCAGACAGCTTCCCTGTACCACCCACAGTAAATTATCAACATTCTGATGGTGTTACTATGCATAATAGAGGGTATCCTATACGGCCACCTCGCCATGTTCCGTCCAATCAATTTTCTTTTGTTCATGGGGAACAGCATAATAGACATCGAAGGGAGATTCCACCACCTCCTTATTCCAATAGGCAACACTTTGTGGAGAACATGGAGAGAGAGAACTTCTATAATAATAATCATGAAAGATTAAAACCACCTCCATATGATTACCGGGAGAGATGGGATGTTCCTGCACCTTATTCTGGTAAAATTGATATAATTGATGCTTATTTTGATAGTTGTAGTGTATATTCATATTGATTGACCATGCAATGTTTTTTTAGGTTATGTATAATGAAATTAAGTTTTTAATTGTGTAGGTCCTAGGTATCACGATGAAGATATGCCCCCATATGGGTGTCATCCATATGAACCAACTAGAATACCAGGTCATGGGTGGAGATTCCCTCCCCGGTCAATGAATCACAGGGACTCCATGCCATTTAGACCACCCTTTGAAGATGCAATTCCAGTTGCAAACAGAGGTTCATTCCTCCTAACCACTAATTTTTCTTTATCATGATAATTCTGTATTAGGTGATCTTTTTGGACCCTGTGACTTACTGGAAAATAATATTTGCATGTCAGGTCCCAGCTTTTGGCGGCCTAGGAGGTAGTACCAAGAATCCAAATCTGGTATATTTTTTATTAACCATGAATTGTCCTTCAACGATTGGTGTTTTTGTTTTGGTACTAATGTTTTCTTCCTTCATTGCTAGGTATAACCAACTTTTCGGCCTGAGCTCTGGCTTTGTTTAGGAGGTAATTTATGGTCTATCATTCTGTACATGTAGGACTCTTCGGAGGAGGATTCACCAGAATCTTCACAGAACATATGAATGATCTAGAAGATTTGTTGTACATATGTATTTAAGCCTATTCTGCAGAATGCAGGGCAGGAAGAGTCATTGTAGATTTGTCGGAGGGGTGTAACCTTAACTTGCTTAGGTTGTCGTGTCAAATTTTTCCCCCGCCAAATTTTATAATTTATTTCGTGGAAGCCCTCTTATAGAATTTAGATCAGTATATATATAAATTTCAGTGAATATTTCTTGAAATTGTTCTTGATACAAGGAAAAACTTCTCTCTACTGTATTCTCTCATTAGTTGTTTACTCTGGTATTCCAACACAAGTCTGTGTGCATGGTCAGTTGGTGGCTGCCAACTCTTCTGAAATAAACCCGTGTGGGCCAGTTATTTGATATGCTTGTCTGAATATGGCTTCTACTCACCCCTCGTTCAGTATTCTCAAGAGTTTCTAATAGTAAAACATCTTTAGATTAGTTAATTCGGATGTATTTTAGATGTCATTCCTTGGCGACGTTGTTTTTTTGGAGCTGAAGATACTTCTCTCCTAATCTTCTAAATTAGTACCCTTAAAAATGTTATAAATTCTTTTTTTTTGTCTATTAAGTTTTTTTTTTTTATAAAAATTAAAGTCGAATGCATCCCAATTTATTTAAATTAATTACTTTTTTGATCTATGTTCAAATGTATTTTATTAATGAATTAATTTTCATTTGTCTTAAATTAATACATATTTAAATTTGTAGATAACTTAAAATCATTAAAACTGAAAAAATGACTGCAAATAAAAGCGACAAAATGCTTCCCAAATTTACATAATCAATAAATATGATAAAAATACAATGTCTAGAGCGAGTTTGTATTGTTTATGTCAAAATCTGTTGCAATCCCTTCTATTTATTCAAATTTACCTTTTATTTCATTATTTGTTGTTGAATTGTTCAATTTTTTACACAAATTTAGATAATTGGATATGTTATTAAGACTTGTCAATTGTGAAGATTTTTGAAGTTCAATAAAAGTGTATATAATATTAATTTCGATGTACCTTATAAAAGTGTATGATTAAAACACTACAATGAATTGATTGTTTAAAGTACTTCGTTGGTGGAAGCAGTTAATGACAATTAATTATATTGACAAACATTGAAGGTAATTAATAACGTCAATTATTTTGACAAATATTAAAGGCAACTAATGTCATTGATTATATTGACAAATATTTATTAATAAGTTGATAAGGCTATACATGTGTGTAAATGATTATAGAGAAAATTAAATAATATAAATAATTTATAAGATTTGATGAATATTTTTTAAAAGACTAATATGAGAGATATATTATTAAAGCATTTGGTGGAATTTCTATTCATCATATGCTTTTAATTTCACTAATTATTATTGAAAGTGACAAAAATAAATAAATAACCGAACAAACAAAATAGAACTTAAAAAAATAAATCGGATCAAAAACTTAAAATATTTGAGCGAGAATTATGTTAAATGGTCACCCTTTATATAAAATTATAACTTGGCATATTTATTTTTAATAAAAGATGATCTGGCTCATCCACTGCTCTGAATTTTTTGAAGCATAAAAAGAAATCTAAATAAATAAATTAATGAACATAAACAATTTTTGTGATTGGATTTGTTTCTTGCTAGTTCAAAATACAAAATCATGGTAGCCATGTTATGATTCCAGGGTGTAAGATGACCAATCAATAGATTTAAAAACATGAAGTGCGCAACATTGATCCAATGACTATTGGTTGTGATAATGTTAGAAAAATGAAGTAACGTTGATTCGATATAAGGATTCATGTCAATCAATTGAAAAATGTTAAAAGTACTAAATTATTATTTGTTGACTTTATTACCAAAAAGATAGGATTATACGCCACCTATTCACAGAACCAGATTGAACAATGGAAATGCTATAAATAATTGAACTGTGATGTGCAACATATAAACATAAAACAACGTTCAACTATAGCATATAAATTTGGAGTTAGAGACAAGAAAGAGTTTTAAGAGTGTTTTTTTTTTACTAAAATCACAGGAGTGATTGTTTAGCTGTTGAGTACAAACAGAGAAATGGGTGCTTCACAATCAGTCATACAAAATTCTATTCATGAATTCACAGTCAAGGTAATGTCCCTATCCAAAATTTGTTTTTTTTTTTTTTATTTAAGTGTAAAATTACTTTTTTTGTTTTTTCAGTTGTTTCAAATATTTTCTTCTTCTCAAAGTATCATGGATACATTTGCGAAAAAAAGTTGTTTTGAAAAGACAATTATTTTTAATTTTAAATGCAATTTTAATTTTTTTTTAACTGTATCATCTCATTAATACTATGTATACCATTCTTAAATTGTTATTCTTTATTTTTTATATTGTTTATTTTTTTTTAATCTATATAAAATAATTATATGTGAGTCTAGGACCAATAGATTAATATTTTTTCTTTAACTTGTTGAGACATAATAATGAGATGTAGAGAGTATAGTATATTAGAGTATGAAAGTGTCCACTAAAACACTGATTATGATTGGCACAGGATGCAAGGGGCAAAGATGTGAACCTGAGCGACTACAGAGGAAAAGTTCTTCTTGTTGTTAATGTTGCTTCAAAATGGTTATTTTCACTTTCTAATCCTAATTTTCTTATTCTCTTTCTTTCTCTCATCCTTCTATCACTAACTATAACTCATACATGTTAAAAAAAAAAAACAGTGGCTTTGCTGATGCCAATTATTCTCAGTTAACTCAGCTTTACACCAAATACAAGGAGATAGGTATGCTATTTTTTTTTTTGTTCATAAATAAAAACTACGACGTCGTTCGATCTATGTAGCAGACAGTATTATCTATGTTTGTATGAATGTTGATTTCAGGTCTTGAGATATTGGCATTTCCATGCAACCAATTTTTGAGGAAAGAGCCAGGAAGTAGTCAAGATGCACTAGAGTTTGCATGTAACAGATATAAGGCTGAATATCCCATTTTTGGAAAGGTATATTAATGCTTAATCTTCTTTGTTTGTCTTGAATCTAAATAAAGAATGAGATGAATACTTTAGTTTGTATGTGTAGGTACGTGTGAATGGAGAAGATACAACACCTGTGTATAAATATCTGAAAGCACAAAAATGTGGAAGTTTGGGATCAAGAAGAATAAAATGGAATTTCACAAAGTTTTTAGTTGATGAGGAAGGCCATGTCATCCAGCGTTATAGTCCAACCACTCCACCCTTAGCCATACAGAATGATATCAAAAAGGCATTGAGAGTGGCTTAATTGTGAGAGATTATACCATTGGTCGTGTGAAGATATATCTTATTTACTGTTTGTTGATTGCATATATTCACTTCTAAGTTTAATATTGTTTTGTTGTATCAATATTTTTTATATGTTGAAGTGCATTCAATTTGTTTTTTGTCCACTAAACATCATCATGGTCATGCTTGGTTGGTGTAGTGGAATCATTTATGAGTTGATTAATGTGATCATAAATAAAATGTGTTCATTTTCATTTGTTTAATTAAATTAATTTTATTTTTTACTTATTCTACTGTTCCCATTCTCATCCTATTAGAGGTTTTGATTTTTTTTGGCTGGAGAAAGTGTAAGCAAGATATGTGGTGATGGTGAAGATACTACAATTAAGAAGAATAAACAAATCAGAAAATATAAAATTAATGTGAAGATGATGATTTTTTTTTATTTTTTTTATTTTTTTATCAATGAAGATGAGATGTTGTAGAAATGAAAAACAAACAAGATGAATAATGCACAACACTAAATCGTGTGTGCACAATAAACTTTAAGAGGGGTATTGCATGTTAGAATTTGCACTACAACATATTAAATGTTTACCTCTAAACTGCATTTATGAGATAATTTCTCAATAATCTGATTACAATGATAAATCAACAGATTTCCTTTTGAGTTGTTTGATTTGGTTTGCACATGGACAAATAATTCTATAGCCGGATAGCATGTAAGTACTCAAAGAGCGCATAATTTGGTGGATGATGATCTAAATCGATAGATTTTGATAATATATTAAACTTTTACATTAACACTAGTATAAATAATGTTTATCATATTTTCATTAATTTTTAAAATTGGTTATTTTATATTAAAATTCAAGAGTTGTGATTCCTTCTTTAATTTTTTTAACTAAAAATTAGTGACGTGACATATTTAAACTACGTGACATATAATTTGATAATGTTGAACGATTGATACTCATGAAATGGTAACAAAATCCTATATTAATTTCAATTTTTTAAATATTATTTTTTGCAATTTAATTAATAACATATAGATAATTAATATATTTAAATTGATAAAATCATATGTCTTATCATTTAAAATATGTTAATCATCATTTTTTTTAATTAACAAATTTATAGAAGATACTAAATTCTAAAATATGTTAATCATCAATATGTAATTAAACATAAATTCTATTGAGAGAATATTGTACTATTTCTCAATATAAGACTTGTAGCTTGTTTGCCAAGGCACTTGCCTTTTTTTTCATATACATATGTTGGCTTGTATCTTAGTATTATTGGATTATGTTTCGGACCAGACTCCGGTCGACCAAATTCCTCTTAATGAATCTTAGTCTACTCTGTCATAAGTTCAAGGTACTTGCTTTTGTATAAGTCTGATACATATACACAATAATCGAATTCGTTTTCTCATTTGATCATGAACATTTAATGGCCATTAGACGATGATCCACATTTTATGCCAAATTAACCGCAAGAGTCTAATCTTTACTATCACTTCTCTTCATAGGAACTTATATATAAAGGACTTCACCTTCAAATGCAAGGTAGATATTATTCTTACTTTGCATTGCTTCCAACTCCCTATTGATTTGGACATCAAAGTGCTCACAAAGGGCAGAGTCGTCGTCAACAATCATACGTAGCCACCAGAAACCATCTCCAAGGATCTAACCTAATCAAATTCATATTGATTTTAAGAATACCATTCAATATATCGTAGCAATGAATAATAAACTCCAACCACTATTAATCAGATTTTCTCTCTCAACCACTTTTTCAAGTAAGCATGGTTTGGCAATGTATTTTTCCATCGCTATATATAGGTTGAATTTTAACACTAATCGAATCCATTCCTTTACATGAAATGAATAAACCATTTGCACTCAACTTAGTTTAACAGCTCATAATTTTGCTTTTGATATTTTATTTTCTTTTAATAAAAATCTTACCAACATTTTAATCTAATGCGTGAACTTATTATAGAAAATAAAATTACCAAGCTGTGTCACTAACAAGAGTAACTTTACATTTTATTTTATTTTATAGATAGGATAATATAGTTATTTGAGATATAATATTCAATTTAATAATATTAACTTTACTTTTATCCATTATTATATTGGGTGAAATATTATTATATATATTTGTTAAATATGTCAAAAACTAATCAAACTCCTCCACTAGTTAGAGTAACTTTACTTTTATCCATTATTTTTTGTTTTATGAAGTCAACACTTTCATTCAACTTTGACTGATTAAATATCTTGTCTTAATAAGAATTAAGTTTGATTTCATTGTCAACAATACTCGTGTAACCGATCTATAATTAGCAGTTACCATTTCAAGCGATTGTAGAACGTATCACATGTCTTTTCTTATCATTATTGAGATAATATTCCTTCTCTCTTGTTCTATTTTTCATTTAAATAAATAGTTAACATATTCGACTTAAAAGTAAGATCATTAGAGCCATCATTATGACTATAAATACAATTTTAATAAATAATAAATTAAAAGGTGTCATATTCTAATATTTTTAAAACTAATAAAAAATAATATTAAATTAACTAATTTTATTATCAATTGAAAAAAAATTATATTAATTTAATAAATAATTTTATATTATGAAGTGTTTAAACACAATTTTTAATAAAATATTAAATACTTTTACTAAACATTATTTATAAACTAAAATAAAAGTTCTGATATCTCAATTTCACTTTAAACTTTTATGAGTTGGACTAATCCTAATCCTTATACCGCTAATAAAGTTTTGGCTTGAAATAATTAGCCCATATATAAGATGTGAAGGGATGATGTATATGTGGGTTGGTGAATTCAATTATTTTGTTGTTGGGTCTAGCTACCAACAGTCTTATACTTAATTCACCACCATATATCTTTTTATTTTTTGTGAGGACAAACTTTTAGTAAATCAAGAGAATTTTGCCGTGTAAGATGATATTACCCAATGTTGACAACAAAAAAAACTTTTGTTTTTTTGTGTAAGATTGAATGGTTGATGAAATTTCCAAGTTTAGACCAACATTAAAGCTTCATCCAGCATATGGGGTACACAATGCAATCACTCAGTTCCACCACAAATATCTTATCTCTTCATTTATTGACACAAGGGCATGAAAGCTTCACCTACCCAATATCCACAAAATTCTTATTATTTTATTGAATTTAACACTAAGTTGATATATATTGGCAACAGATGAAAAATTTATAACAATAAATGTATATAAGAAAGAAAGAAAAATTCATGGTACGAAATATAAATAAATTCTAATTAATTTGACTATATTAATTTAATGTTAATAAATGGGGTGGATGTGAAGAAATAGGTGAATTAATGAATCATATGGAGAGGGAAGGATAAGTGATATTGAACCGGGATTCAATTTTCAATGAAAAGTAATTTTATATGGAGGACAATTTTATGATGTGTTAAAGTTGTATGGAAAACATTGCATATAATAGTAGTAATTACTTGCATGATGTGTTAATACTTGATTGAAATGCATCATGATATGGTTATTTCTTGTATGATATGTATTTAATATACTAGTTATTACTCATATATTCTCAAAATCTGCAGGAGCTAATTAAGGCCACTTCAAGTCATATCAAGATTTCATTGTTTGAATTTGCATAGATTAATAACATTAAGATTTCAAAGTATTTTATGAATTTTTAAAATTTGAAAGAACTCCATGAAATTTTATAAAAAAACTCAAAGTTACAAAAATGAATGAAAAAGGATAGTAAATAAATTCTGAAGTTTGGATAAAAAAATAATTATTATTATAAGTTTTAGGGAATGAGATGAAGATGTATGTATAACTTGTTGATATCTGTTATATTGATTCCTAATTTATGTCAACAAGTTATACAAATGCATTTACTTCCTTGTCGATCAATCTTCAGATTTACGTCAATAAAAATAATACTTACATACAAATTAATATTTTCAAGTTGAAACAACATAGACAATTTTAATCAATAATAATAATAATAATAATAATAATAATATTATTATTATTATTATTAGTATTTGTTTATTTTTTTTCCAATTGCTAATAAGAGAATGATTGAGTATACCGTGAATGAATAAAAAGACATTCAATAGTGTTGTCAATGAATAAAACTTAAAATACATTTAATAAATAACGTGAACAAAAAAATTAATGAATAATACTGTTGACCCATGAATAAAAAATCAATATTAAATAGAATGAATAAAAATACATTCAATCAATAATTGAAAGTGATATGTAAAAGTTGAAGTTGATGATAATAATAACGACACAAACATTAATGAGAAAGAAAAGGAAAAATGACATGATAAGAAACAAAGTAGTGGAATGTGAAAGATCTAATGGTTAAAAAAATGAGTCTAGTAAAGTCTTAAGGATTTTAGTGGGATTATTGAGTGAATGTATTTTAACTAAAAAGTATCATAAAATCTATTCTACAAAACAATCATTTAAAATCTATATATTTTTTAAGATAAAAAAAAAATCTATATATTTTTTTAATATCAACAAACATTGTTATAAGTTGGAAACACCATTGTATTTTATTCTACTCTTAAAACAATTTGAAAATTGTTAATTGGATACCACAAGAATTATTTATATTTTTTAAAGTTTGATTATATAATACAAAAATAATTTATAATAAAAAGTCTTTTAAAAACTATTAAAATCGATAAAAAAAAGAAAATAAAAGATGATAGTTGATTTTTATTTTCTGCATAGATAAAATGATAAATATATTATAAAAAATTTATATACAACTACAACCGAAAGATGATATTTAATTTAATGATATCACAATTTTTTTCAATTGATATTAAGTACCAAATATATTTTCTTTATCATAAGATTAAGTAATTGTATAAGCATTCTATTCTTTGAGATATGATGATGAACAATCTCGAACCCACATAGATAAAACTTGTTTCCCCCAAAAATAGAAACAATAATTTTGAGCCACATATAGAGAATTGTAAGTGTAATAGATAGATACATGTCATAGAACACAATAACCAAAAGAGTGGCCCAATTATGGTCACAATGTCTACTTTCACAAATAACATATCACCACACTTTTCTCAACCTGAATTTCAACATTAAGTGAAATATACGAAGGAATTTGATTTAAGTCAAGAACAACGACCACTCGGTTATTTATTGAGACAACAGAGTATTCGTGACTATATTCTACCTCGTATTAGAAAACATTAACATTAACATTATTAATTAGTATACCGGATTAATGTAACAATTTGAATAATGTTGTCATGATTTTCTACTATCCCTAACCACTCCCAATATAAAATAAAGTTAGTGCTTTGACTGATGATGGTGCTCATACTAATAAAGAAAGATGGTATTGGATTAAGGTCACTTTATGATCTCTTCTTGAATTTACAAATATGAGAACAAAATATCATATTGTCCATATTCTATATGCATATCGTGTACCTGACTCAGCTTGCATGCTCAAACAGAATAATTGCTGTTTTTCATTTGAATTATGTCAACCATGGACTTGAAGGCTTCAAACATATAACCCCACTCCTCATTTTAACTATTTCTAATTAAGAAGATGATTCATGGAGGAAAATAATTATAATATAGATTAAGATTAACTGCAGTTATTATAACACAATTTTACGGTAAAAATAGCATGTCCACTGTGGTTGGACTATTTATTTTTTGTATGAAAATCATTTATACTTTATTTAGTCATAATGACATCTTTAAATATATATGTTATCCACCGTCTTGTTTAATATTTTATTGCCGTAACTATAATTAAATGGGGAGAAGAAATATGTCAGGTATAACTGTTTTTAAGAATATGTCTTTATTAACAACCAACATAAAAAAACAATAATCAACACATTTATTGGTTGTCCATTAAATATTTGTATAGACTATATGGTCCATAAAGTTTGATGTTACTATGATTTAAAAAGTAAAAAGAAAATAAAACAAAATGGAACGCAATAGAATGCATTATAGCCAAGTAGATGCAGAGTCACCCTCAGCCATCCCACAAAAATCAAAAGGGATAAACATAAAGATTAGTAACAAATAATAACAATGAGGCGATAAAGATGACCCTTACCCTTAGTAGTGGGATGACTAGTCCCTCTCAAACAGGTTTGGCAAAGGAGACAATTTCATTGGTACCTAATGCGACATGTCATCTTCCCTTTTATTTCTTTAATATTGCTAACAAGTGTCTTTATCATAATAATAATGTAACTTAAGACATTTGTTAAAGATGTCAATAAATAGAAATTTTCCACCTAAAAAAAGATTAAAATTCGAACTTCCAATGTATTTTTTATATAATATTTGTATATATCCTTAGAAAATGTATTAAGTGCACTTGTGTAATGACATGTATTGGGCCATGACATGTCGTCCACCACAATTTTTCTTCCTTCATATATCTTCAAATTAAACTACCTCTTCCACTATATATATTGAGTATTCAAAACCACAAATACACCTTAATTTCCTATTTCTAAGTATAGAGTGAATTAATGACTACCAGTGCATTTTCATCATTGAGGGGTTCAAATTCAAAGGTTAGATCATTGGGGAGGTATAGTTCGAAGCAAGTTCGACAGCAGAGGGCAAGGCTTTACATAATATGGAGATGCACTGTTTTACTATTGTGTTGGAACGACTAAGTGTGTGTTTGGTTCTGCCTTAAGAGTTATGGTTCTGCGCGATTTCAAAGAAACTACAAAACTTACTATATCTTTGAAAATAAAGAAAATCGCAACAGAGATGTGTGTTTGGCTAACTTTTGAATTTGGAGCTTCACAATTTCACGACTGATCATGCCTTGAGATGCAAGATAGGCATGGTCGCCGTGAAACCAAACACAATATAAGCTTTTATTTGGATGCGGAAAATTTGACATGATTTTGAGTAACGTGCAACCAAACAAACACTAAGTGTGAGTTGTGTTGAAGAATTTTAGACTTCTATTGTTTGTAATTGTACCCTCTGCCAAAGGAACTTTTTTTTGTTGTTACTGGGTAGGGTAGGTAAAGGAAATAATTAAGGAGCTAGATGAAGCAGGAGTTTCTATTTAAACTGTAAATTACAATAATCTAGCACTCTAGCATGTATATATAGATATTATAATAGCAATAATTCAAGTGAACTTCTTCAACAACTTTGGCTTATGTTTCATTTTTTGTTAGAGGTTATTAGGTTGATTATTTAGATTTGAGAGTAAAATGTTACAGTCCTAAAACGTCCCTCTGAAGCTTATTCTTGACCATGCCCTTTTTGGTCCTTATATAGAAGTTACTACATGAAATGACATATTAATGATGCCTAAATCAACCATCGATTATTATTATTATTATTATTATTATGAGAAACCACCAAATTGGGTGTAGTGTTATAATCAATGTGCTGCCACACTTTTTTTTTATCTAACTTCTATTACATAATTGATCCAATTACAAGTGGTTTAATTTGAATCAGCCAATGTGTCAAAGCTTTCAACCAATAACTAATCACAATTACAATCTGAGGTAGTCATTGACTTTGTTTTTAATTCCATCGAAAATTGAACCTGGGAGCACTAGGTCGACTCGAAAGTGTCTCAGCATTGACCTTACAACCACTAGGCCAGGAGGCTTAAGTTAACTACCACCCATTTCTTGTTTGCAGTTTGCACTAAAAGTCAATGTGAAGAACTAATGTGCATTTTACCTTCAATTTTGCTAATGTTTATCTTATCCAATTTTATTCTTTTGAAACTATTCAAGTCTTGAAGTGTTTGTTGTTGTTACTTACTACTGAGTCTTTTAGCAGGAGGATAGCATAATAAAAATAAACAACCTAGTCTAGAACTGATTTTCCGTTTTTCTAGGTATAGGGATCAAAAACAATTATAACAGTTGAGATGACGTTCACATAATGAAATTTATTTCAGTCAGTCGCCTACATGTCTTTTTGTGTAAAAAAAATTTAGGTGAGATGAGTTTTAAAGCTCACACGTGGCTGATATAGAATAGGGACTTTGACTTCATGCTTACCATAAAAATGGATATCCAATTAGTTGGTATTGGTATATGAAGACATCCAAAACATGAAGTAGCAAATGGTAGGAAGCAAATATATATAACTAGACAAATAGATGAACCAGTAGTAGAACAACCTCTCTCGCACATACTATATTAACATAATGCCCTTACATCAGCCTCCTTCAATAATCTTTTCTTTTTGAGATGATTTAATTTAACAACACTAGCAAGTGATGATAAACTAAAAGATGCTCTAGTCTTTGAACAGAACATCTGATGGGAAACATCGTATGGTTTTTTGTACCAAAAAATCATTATGAAACTGTTCAAGCCAAGCATTGGTGTGGTTGAAGCTTAAATCTGTAAATGTGGGATGCCATCAGGACAGTTACGAGAACTGGAGGTACAAGTTTAGGCAATTCCAGTGTTTTGTAAGACACGCATTTCATGCCAAAAATTAAATGAAAATGGGGATATAAATATACTGAACAGGCATAAACCGATACAGATAATTAAGAATAACCCACAAACAAAATACTAAACGATCAACAATAATTGTGTCTTCTGTACAAAATTTGGAAATGTTGAGCAGCCAACAGAAACTGGACGTGTATAAAGTTGTTGATCAAAACCTATTATTTACGCTATATGTTGTTCTAGAGCTCATGCCGCTATTATATGCTTATCTTACCATTTTATATTAAAACAAAAGTTGTAACCAGATCACTGTCAATTAATAACATCCAAGGAATCCTAAGGTTTATTTTGAAGAATAAACAGCAGCATGAGCTTAACTTTTTTCCTTCTCTTTGCACAGAACAAAAAGCTATCAAAGTCCAGAATCCAGTTCTGCATCTTTCTCAAAAATATCCCACCCATCATCAAGAAGAGCATTGTGTTCAGCTTTGGACCTCTCCTCTTGATCAACTTTGTCAGAAAGGCTTTCAACTGAGGCTGCCTGGGTGATCTTGAGTATTTCGGAAGAATCACTATGCTCAGAACCGACATTAGATGCCAAGGTTTTGTGGGATGAACCTGAAGAAGCTAAGATGCAACTTGTCTGACTTGATGTGAACGATTTACTCAAAGGAATATTTGCATCAAATTTCTCTTTTAGAAGCCTAATATCCTCACAGATAACAGAAATTTCTCCTCTGCAAAGTTAAACAAGAAGTACATTTATATTAAATAAGGAATTATAAAAACATGATAATTGCAAAAGAACTATTCCTTCATAACATTATAATCCCCAGGGAAGAGAAAAGAATCATGTCCAAGTTATACTAAAATAAGATTTCTAGGGAAACAGAAGTTAAACAAAATGACTTCCAGTTGCACAAAACAAACATATAGAGAAAATTAGCAATGAGAGATGTAACTTCATGACCATAATAAAACACTGAAAAGGCAGCAAGCATTCACATGATACTAATATGAAACCAAGAGTCTTGCATAGAAAAATACGACTATACTATAAACAGATAAACAACTTACTGCAACGTATCAACAATCTGCCCTCGGTCCATCAGGAACTCCCGTAACTGCAGAAATGCAAAATGGAAGCAAGAAAAATCATCAAACACTAGGAAAAGGCTTCTCGAGTGAGTTTGTGTCTAAATTGAGTACATAAGGTGCATCCAGCATTATTAATTAATCATAAGTTTTTTTTTTTTTTTTTTTAAATGGTAAATATTAGTTGTTAGTTGGTAATGATGTTTTGTTAGTGGGCGGTGGGGGGAGGGAGATGAAGCCACTAAATATTTGAGGACAGGTATGACCTTACTTGCACACTTTAAAAACAAACTCTTTTTCAGTGAGCACTACATGCATATCCACAAAAATAAAATGGTTTAGAGGCAGAGGAAACACTACCGACCTTTGAATTCTCGTCTGCCGCCTGTTGTAATCTCTTTGATTCCTGTACTACCTTCTCCATCATTGCTTCTTGCTCAAGAAGAGCCAACTGTGCCGATTCCTCCTTTTCCTGCATTTCATGTTCAGCTGTTTTCCTCAACATATCTGCGGCAGTCAATCTAGATTCAAGAACTAGGCGCATCTGCAAGCAAGAGAATATTAAATTTCACAAAGTGTTATTAAACTTAAATCTCATGTACTCCCTTTAGTTATAACAGTGAATGATTCTGATTAGTTTAAACTCAGTGAGCCAGGAAGATGCTCAAGGTATTCTGAAATGAAACAACATAAACAGAAAAAGTATGACAATTATTCAAAGAAATACATCAAGTTGAGCACCTCGTCAAGAATTGCAAGAGACTTATCCCTTTCCCCAGACAAGCTGCTCAAACGAGATTGAAGTTCCTTCAGTTCGGTTGCCAAAATTGCTTTTTCTCCATAAATTTCGCCTGCATGCTGCAAGGAAAAATCTGAGGTTAAATTCTTTATCATCAAGTCTAAAACAGCATAATCAAATATTAAGTAGCTTCAACATCTATATTTTTTGTTATTGAATTCATTGCCAACCATGTCATTTGCTTCTTTAGCGTGCACCAACATGGCTTTATACTGTTCTACCCTATCCAGCATATCAAACCCTCCCCTAGAAGCTGCCATATTAGCCTGCTCTGCAGCTTTCTCCTGAAGTTCCACTTCTCTCATCAAGTTGATGAGAGATTCCATTGACGAAAACAAGGTTTTCTGCATTGGTGTAGAATAATAAGCATAAAATGTCAGAAGTTTTAAGATCTTATCATATTTCAATGAACAAACTGTAATTACATCATTTTATAGTAACAAAAATATTTGTGCATTGCTATGCCACTTACTCTTCAGTTTAATAATCAAAAGATGACAAGTCATTATTCAATATAGCAAAGATGGTTTTTGAATGGCAATGTCACAACTTCTACCACATATCATTTATAAGGCTAGTAAAGCTTGTATTCGTAACATTGAAATATAGTTAAAGAGGGCTACATACCTTGTTAGTTTTTGCTTCATCAATGGTCTCCTCAAGCATATCAACACTGCATGCTCGATTATATTGGCTAAGTGCCTTATTCCCATCAATCTCATCTTCAACATCACTAGTTTCAACACCAATGATAGAAGGACTGGCATTAAACTCTATTTGAAGACAACCTTTAGCATTTTGTGTAGGCCCATGAACTTGAGATGTCGTTTCAATTTCATATCCTTCTAACTCAATCAAGGCGGAATCACATTTTTCCAATATGTTACTTGTATCACAGATAGTAGCATCATAACCATAAGTTGTAGGAAAAAAATCAACCCACTCTTCATTGAGATGGTTTGCATTTCTATGGCCATTGTTACTGGTAGAAGCAGCCTCCTCTGTAAGATAATTCTTTTCAGTCTCCATCACTTGGCATATACCAAAAGATGCCAAATTTTCACCATTGACCTCCATGTCAAGTCGCCCCTGATCAAAACTTGCATTAGCTTGGTGCCCAAAACCATTTGATGTCTCCTGAGCAATTTCATTTGGGATCCCTCTTGTTAAGTTACCTTCACCATTTTGTAAGATATTTGGCTCGTCACTAATCCCAATAAATTTATTGGTTTCATCATTTATACCACTGCAATTTGACAGTGTAGACTCATTAAGAGCCATATTAAGATCCAGTCCACAAGAATCAGAAGGTTTGATGATCTGTACAGGTATAGAACATGATGATGATGAAGAAGACCCCACATCAGTATCTTCAACAAGTTGGTTTTGCGTCAACATTTTCCCTTCCTCCTCATTGTCATCTGAAGGTTCAACATGTCAATAGAAATAAATTAGTAAACCATTTCAAAACATGCAAGGTATAGAGCGATATGGAAATGCATGTCCAGAATAAGTGAACAAACCTTTAAGGTTTATTATGACTACAGGGCTCAAATCCTGTGGAGAAGTTACTGGAACATTCAGATCTGGTCCAGAAGAAGAATTGGCAGTTCTGATTAATTCTTCAGGTACAGGGCTCAAATCCCGTGGAGAAGTTACTGGAACATTCAGATCTGGTCCAGAAGAAGAATTGGCAGTTTTGATGAATTCTTCAGGTACATAACGTGAAGAATAAGAGCCATGTTCTGTCTCTCTAACATGCTGACGGTGTGCCAACCTATCCCCTTCCTCATCACTATCATCTACAGGTTCAACAAGTAACCAGAAATATATTAGTAAACCAAGTCAATGCGAGCTAGATAGAGAGTGGGATGGAAATGCATAATACATAATAAGTAGACAGACCTTCCAAGTTTATTACGATTCTAGGGCTCATATCCTGTGGAGGAGTTACAGAAAGTAACTTTTTAGAAATTGATGGGATGATTTCAGTGAGAACAATTTCAGCCGCTACATCAGCATCCTTTGGATGTTCAATAGCCACAGCCCTCAACAACCTGCTATCAACCTGTTCAAGGAAAAAAAAATACAGGCTTCAGCTAGGAGGAAGGCTTGATAACATCCCATCTACATTTCCAGAGTAATATATTCTTAATGGTTTAAATATTAGCATCGAATCATTATTCATACCTCGACTACAAACATGGATTTACTACAATCAGAAAATAATGCAATCACTAGAGTAAGACAAAACAGAATCATTGGATATTTCACATTCTTATCTCAGAAAATGAAATTATGAAGGGAAAAAAAAACAACTCTGAATGTGAGTCACTTGATCTTCATCTATAAACTCTAATATATTAAGTAAAGCTACCACACCATTTTTTTAAGGCGGCAAAATCAATTACAATTAGGGATTCCTTGAAAATCAGACAATTTATTCTTTAGTCCTCAAAGTGTCTCATGAAGAAACTAATAATCAGTGATTGATCCAACCACCCCACAAAAAACAAGTAATAGTTAGAATCTTATAATAGAATTTATAAGAGTACAAAAAGGGAATTAGAGATGAAAGTAGCAAGAAACATGTTCATTAAAAAAAAACACATAACGTCATTATGCACTTAATGCTCAAATAGAAAGTTCAATTTAATTTGATAATTTTACAAATCGGAACACCGATTCAACTTCAAAATTCAGAACTATAATACATATAACACTGGATCACAGAGCATAAAAAAGTTATAATTAAAAATAATCAAAAAAACGATTATTCTGCAATCATTTAAGAAGAAAAAATGCGAAACTAAGTAGCTATACCTGTGGAAATATATCTTGCAATGATCTATAGACTGAATTGAAACCCATGATCAGAAATCAGCAATCTGCAGAAAATAAAATAAAAAAGCGATTAAAACCTAATGATTAAGAAAAGAATTGATGAATGTAAAAGAGACACTAGGGAAGCCAAAGGTCGATGATTGAATTAATTGAATAGGCATAAAAATGAATGAAAAACCCTGTTACTTACGAATTACGATATGCGAAAAGAGTATGAAGAAAATATGGAGAAATGAATAGGGGTAGTACCTTATTAATTTGAGTAATACGGAAATAGAAAGGGAGTGAATTGGGAACCAAAAATAGAAAATAACGAGAAACAAAAAAATAATTAGATATAGTGAGAAGCAATGAGTGGGGTTGATCTAGTCTAGTGTAGTGTGTGGAAGTAGAATTGGGGCACACGAAATTAGAATTACGCTGTTTCCCAATGCTATGGAAATTAATTGATTAAACATGGAGAGAGAAACTGAGGAAGCGACCTAGCTAAGCAATTGGGTAATACTGCCAATATCTATAAAAACTGAGGGTGTTTTAGGAAAAATAAACTGCATGGGTGATCATTTGGATGGACTTCACTTTGTTTGCCGTCGGAAAAAAGTGGTGTGGTGAATATCATAATGTTTCAAAAATAAATTATGGATAAGAGATAAATTATAACTCAAGTTATAAGGAATAAATTATAAATGAACATACATTAAATAAATATTTGACAAAAAATAGACAAATGCTAAAAAGAACTCTTATAATTTATGGTAAAGCGAAACATATTAATTTTAACAAGTTTGAATGAGAATTATGCGTCAATCATTTGAAATCATAAAAGGAATATATTTCACAAGACCTCCTAAATAAATTATAATGTTGTTGGTAATTAAATTTGTAAATCATGTTTTTAAATTTATGATTTCAAACAATATCTAAAATATGTGAGATGATTTAAAGTTCAACATTAATAATAGAAGTGAACTACTCACTACCAACAAAATTTATAATTCAATTTCTCATGAACCGACATTAAACTCAAAATATCTCAAATTACCAATAAAGCTATCATCAACGTTGACTTTAATCATATTTAACTTGTCAATAAATAAATATACTGTCTGAAACTTTATTGGAACCACCAAACACTGTAAAGTAAAAAAATACTAACTTAGTTTTAAATATACAAAAAGGTGAATGTTATCAGTAAAAGATTATTTATTGCGAGAATTCCAAACCATCCGACAACAAATGAGAAAGAGGAGGGTTTATAATCCTTAATTGCAATCATTTTGAACCGAGTGATAAGATTTTCCTCATAAATATGGGTGTGAGATGAACAATCAAAATAATTTCATACTTGCATGGCTTTGGACAATCCTTTCAGAGTACACAAGTTTATTTCAAGTGTTGTACCACATATATTACAAGTAGGCATCGTAATAGGTCAGAAAAAATATGTAACTGCTTTTTATCGGTGTAAAATTTAAATTTTCATTTATATCTTCGATAGAGTTTGTATTTTTCCGTCTATATTTGTATACATTCATATATATAAATAATAAATTTAAAATTTATATGTATTATAATTTTATAATACAATGATAAAAAAAAATATTAAAATGATATTTTTTATACAAAGTACACCAATTTAAATGCTGTTAAATAAAATCACATGAATGTCAATCTAAAAAAAATATTAAAATGCTGTTAAATAAAATAAAAATCTCATGAATGTCAATCTGTTCTTATTAAATCTAAAATATTACACCAATTTTGATTATAAATAAAATATATAATTTTACTCTTGTTAACAAATTTAATTAAATACGATTAATCTTATAAACAAATATAATCTAAAAAGTACCATTCATTATTAGAGCTACTTCCACAAGAATGAAATAGTTAATAAAATTTAAAAATTATATTTATAGAAGAACATTTAAATATAAAAACAGTTAAATACACATAAAGTAGTCTATATTTAGTTTATAC
>JBBPBS010000968.1:28705286-28716367 GCA_037974835.1 Cicer judaicum
AAATAAATTTAAAAAAAAAATCTCAAAATTAACAAAATATTAGAGGTATATAAGTCTCTTCCCTTAAACCCAGAAAAATAATAAAATAATAGGTCAAAATTTTTAAAAAAAACAACTATTTTAATAAGAGACTTAAAATTAAGGATTTAGTAAAAATATTAAATGAAACCTTGGAATTTAAGACTTTTTTGCCAGCTCTATTTATCGATAGGGTCTTAAATTTAGTATACGCTTTGATCTATTACGAATCGGACAATTAACTTATTTTTGTAAACATGCCTTGTTCTAATTTGTTGTATTATATATAAGTGTAAAATACTATTAGAGAATGAGAATTCTAAGATCATATAAATCTCACGATAAGACATTAAGTATTGATTAAGGGGGTATTATGAAGGATATCTAGTTCATGTATAATATATTATACTCACCTTAAAGTAAATGATGTTCTAAAATCTGGATTTTGAATTTGGCATGTTCAATTTGCTTAATCAATTACTAATCGGTTCAATATTTTGTTTAGTTTCATTTGAACCACAATTTAATTAAACCATATTATAAATTATGTTAAACTTATTTGAAACTGATTGAATCACAATAAATGATTTATTTTTCAAATATTATTGTTAGCTTTTTTTATTAGTTGAAATAAATGATATTTTAAGCAATTTTTTTTATTAAAAAAAATAACGAAAAAGAAAAGCTGAGGGATCATAGATATCTTTACATTATATCAATTGTTGATCTATTATTAATAATTTTTATTACTTATTTTATATTAATAATTTATAATTTAAACTATGCACTTTAAAAAAAATAATGAAAAACTCAAAAATTATTTGTAAATATAATAAATATAATTTGGCATGAAAATAAGAATCACAGCAAAACGATATTGTTAAGAATGATCTACCCATGAGTAAACATGGGGCGATGAAATTGAGGGTTTTAAGGTTGATTAAAATCAGAATTTTCCCATCACACTTTAGATAATGACACAAATTCTTAAGTAGGAGGTATTTGCGAGTTCACCTCAGTTAGGTCTAAAGTTTAAAGTATCACTTGGAATTAAATTTGAAAGCATAATATAGAAAACGTTAGACATTTTATATGGATTTTTGTAATATAGAAAACTATGATTTTGTATTTTTTTAATTTCTATTAATAATATTAATTTTGCATACAAAAATAAAATAAAAATTCTCATAGTTTAAAATATGGAAAATTAAAGCTATGTTATTTTCTAAAACTCATTTTATGTTTTTAAAAACAAAAATACAATATTTTTGTTATTATTAATCTTGAAAATATGCAAATTGATCTTTAATATTGTAATGTCATCAAATTAATTCATAAATTTTGTAAATTGACATTTGCATCTTTCAAAAATTTAAAATATAGATCAAAATAGTCTCTCATTAAATTTTTGGTGTTATATATATAACTGAATAAGTGATTTATTAATTTTTTAGAGATAAATTTATCAATAAAATTTTGTAATCTCAAAGATAAATTTGTGAGTAATTATAATTATATACAGACTAATTTTTTAATAAATTAGTACATAAAAGTTTTAACTTTCATAAAAAAATTAATTAATATTTTAATGAATAATATTATATAAAATTAATATAAATAATCATATCTTTAATTAACATATTATATACTATGATAAACATTTAAATACAAACTATTTTTAATAACATTTTATAATTATAAAAATATATTTATTAATTAATAAAATTTTAAGATTAATTTAATTGATACAAATTTGTCTGTTTATTCACTGTTATGAAAAGAGAATGACAGATAATGGTAATTGTGACTTTTGATTTATGGGATGGAATCTGGTACTCTTGATAGGTAGGATCGCACACACGCTGCATATATATTGTACGGAACACAGTGATAATTACATCGATTTGACGGACATGCTGTGCAGCTGTACGGATTCCATATCATCGCTAACAAAAGCTTCTTTTTCTTTTTTATTATAAAAATATTATTACTATCAATATCACAAAAATATTCTTTGTCAAAAAACAAAATCATAAAAATATTTATTTCATTATAATTAATTTTATAATTTTACAAATCAAATTTATTAAGTTATTATTTTTTTTAATATTAAATACTCAATAGTCTATATTAAATATTTTAAAGTTAAATAAAATAATATATTAAGAATAATAAAATAAAATAATTTAAAAGTTGTTAATCATAATAACGATTAAAATTTGAAACCTCTTTTGAAACTTTTTTTATTTATGATAATGACTAAAAAGTGTATCTCTATCTTTATTATAAAAGAATTTTAAGAAATTTTAAAAAATTATTTCTATGTTATTTTAAAAAATTAAATTTATACAAAATATTTTTACATTTATGAAAAAAAAATTATTAATGAATTTTAAAATATTTTTATTTCATTTATATATTCTTTAATAATTTAATAATATTTAAACAGTTAAAATAAATAAAATTACTTTCTGAACTAAATTTTAAGTGTCTAAATTATTTTGTCTTAATCTCAAAAATTCTCCATACAATCGAGTTGTTGTGATTGACAGACCTTTGCATCAATAGTAAAAAAAATTAAATCATAATTATTAGTTAGTGTCCGAGAGCATGTTGTCCAATGTGTAGATTCCATGGAGTTGTAAAATCACTCTATCAATGTCAAGGATTAATATGATAATTTTGGGAATTGAACTGCACATTTGAAGTGAAGTTGGAATTAATTCATTGGTGGGAGAATAAAACAAAGTGTAATTAGCGATGTTAACAATCATCTTAATACTAAGTTAGATTAGAATGTAAAATTATCAATTGAAACTATTTATTAGAAATAAATAAATAAAAATTGATTAATATTAATAATAAAAAAAATACCTGTACTTATACAATCAATTGAATAAATAATTAATTAATACAACAAATTAACCTACCAATACTAATTAGAATATTACTTAAAAAATTAATAAATCTAACGACGTAAACTAACTAAATATTTCATACATATAAACCGTTATATCATATATTACATAAAAATAAAAATAAAATACATAAATTTTTTCATACAATATAATATGATAGATTGAATAAAATTATGAGAAGACATGTTAGATTTATCATATAGGAATCTAAAGTCATATTTGCATCGTTATAGCCTTCATTCTGGCGCACACAATAAAGAACACATTCAGTGTGTCAATCTTGAAAAGTTACTGAGTACCTTTCCTTACAGTTCATAGGAACAAATGCATTTCGCTTAGGTCATGGTTCTATTTCACATCATCGTTTGTATACAATTATTATATGGAAGAATTTCCATATATGAGACAAAGGAGTGGGACACTAATCACTTTGATAAGAAAACACATGTAGACATTACATTCCCGCGAACAAATCAATTAATCAAATGATATGGACATTGTCTACTCATACACAGATAATAATTCATTCTCCACATTTAGGAGAGACTATATATATATAATTAGGAGTGTATATACATACAACCTTTTTTTAAAACAGATTCATCTCAAATAATAATTTAATTTTACAGTGTTTTGTCGTACCTTCTAATTTTAATGTATGAGAGTACAAATTCAAAGTTGTCCAAAAAATATATAAAAGTTTAGTGAAAATTCAAATAATTTTCTTTATATAAAGAAAAAGGAATATTTTACCCTATCTTGACTTGTGTGAGAGAGGATGAGTGGAAACGTGGTACTAATCACTAACTAAATGGTAGTGTAACAATATAGTGTGGCTGGATCTGCAGATAAGTGAGTTCTTTAAATATATAATTATGAATGAAAAAAATATTTATTTCAAAGATAATTTATTGAAAAATATCGATTTTTTAAATAATTATTTGTACTTCAAAAGATCGGTCTCTAATTTTTGATTAACGTATATTTCCAACAAAAGTATGCTATCCAACGCTCAAGAAAAAAACGTATATATAAACATCAACACGTAGATACAAAATACGAAACAAACAAAACATTAGGGAATAATAATAGGAATGACCATATATATTGTCATGGTCTATATATTCTTTATGCAATTTGCCACTTTTTTTTTTCATATAATCCACTAAAAGTATAGAACCTACCGTGCCCACTGTTTTTTCAAAAACAAGAATTAAAATGAACTCGATTAATTGAAGAGCTAGCTAGCTTCTTTGAGCCTGCTGTGGACCAGCAACATTTGTGTATGGCATAAAGTACTTAATACAAAACCAATATTGAAAGAATATTTGACATGGCCACTACCTTCCTTTTCTAGTTGACAATCAATAATTCCTATACAGAGAAGCAGATAATGACACTTTAGACCTATTTCTACTTCCCTTATGCTATAAATATTTCACAACACCCTTCTCTTGTCCACAATATATTTAGTTAATTACCACGTTTGAGTTCTTGTGTGTGACCTTTCAAAACATACTTTAGCTACATAGACTTGTATCTACACTCACTTAGACTCAACTTTCTTCATAGTTACATGTCCTAATAAACTAGACCAAACACAACAACCTTAGCCCTTCACAAATCAACATCCTATAAAACACCAAACATAAACAAAAATCACATCTCCATCAATTACATCTTATAAGTAAGATCAAATAATTAACACCTCCAAATTTCTTTTTATTTTTTTTTATTTCTGTGAATTGGTTTGATCATATCATCATGAGCATCTCAATGTCCATGTGCAAATTAATTAGACAGCCCCTGATAAGTAATGTTCCATGTAGTGGCAAAAAATTGAATGTGAGACAAATTCAGAAAGAAAATGTAGTGTTGGTGATGGGAGCAACAGGGACAGGAAAGTCAAAGCTTTCAATTGACTTATCCACTTATTTTCCATCAGAAATAATCAACTCAGACAAAATTCAAATATATGAAGGTCTTGACATCGTAACAAACAAAATCACCAAAGAAGAACAGAGAGGTGTACCACACCATTTACTAGGAACACACAATCCAAACATGGAGTTCACATCTAACGATTTTCGCAAAAAATCAACCTCGGCTATTGAATCAATCACAAACCGGGAACATCTACCGATTGTTGTTGGCGGCTCCAATTCCTACCTAGAAGCCTTAGTCGACGACGATGATTACAAATTTCGATCCAGGTACAACTTTTGTTGTCTTTGGGTCGATGTGTCAATGCCTGTTCTTCATTCCTATGTGGAACAACGCGTCGATCAAATGCTTAACAACGGAATGGTGAATGAGTTAAGACCCTTTTATAATCCAAACGGTGATTACTCGAAAGGCATAAGAAAAGCCATTGGTGTTCCTGAATTTGATGAGTATTTTAGAATGGAAAATTTAGTGGATGATGAAACTAGAAAAATGTTGGTTGAAAAAGCAGTGAGTGAAATGAAGATGAATACGTGGAAACTAGCTAGGAAACAGTTGAGGAAGATTCATTGGCTTAAGAATGTTAAGAGATGGGAGATTCATAGATTAGATGCTACACCTGTGTTTAAGAAGAGTGGAAAAGAAGCTGATGAAGCCTGGAAGAAGATTGTGGCAGAGCCTAGTGCTATGATTCTGGCTCACTTTTTATATAACTCATCTAATACAGCAACAAATGTTGTTTCTTCCAATCTTAGAGTGCCAATTTCATCTCATAATGTTTTGGCTGCTGCAACATGCTAGAAGATGAAATTTTGTTTAGCACAGAAATAATGGTAATTGAATAATTGTTTCATTTTTGCTTTGAGAGGGGTAAGGAGAGTTTTGAGAAAAATAAAAAAGTTTTATCTACTATCATTGGATATAGAACATAATATATGCATAGAGAAAATGTATCAGGTGAGATCTTCTTCAACTTAGACTTTTAAATATAAGCTAGAGTGTAAATTTTTTACATAGTTATCTGATTAAATTTTATATTATGTGAATATTTATTGAGATATCTTAAAAATCATTTTAACAAAATGTGATTATATAAAAATCTAATTTGATGGATATCCTCCGCGAATAATTACATAAACTAATTTATCGAGTCAATCACATAAGTACAATCACAAATGACAACTGAACTATTTTTCACGATTTCTAACGTGTTTACATTCTCGGTCATAAAAAATATAGACCTAACTATATGTGTATAACATATTACTCAAATATACAAAAACATTCAAACTTTATCTCATTAAATATGATCAGCTACATCGATTAAACGATGTCCTATGTTCTATCTAGTAACATATCTTTATTCACTAACGCATACATACATAAAAAAAAGTAATATACATAAAAAAAAGTAATATTCACTATTAAAAGGGTGTGAAGATGTTTCACAATACAAATTATGAAGCTACTATTATTGTCAAATAAAACTATAATTTAGTGCTCGAATGAATCTCCAAAATTTAAAGTTAATCTAAAAAATTAAATGAGAGAATTCCACTTCTTGTGGATCAACTTGTTATGGGTGTAACATCATATATATATATATATATATATATATATATATATATATATATATATATATATATATATATATATATATAAAAGAGACAAGTAAATAAACTATAGCATTTGTTGATATTATTCTCTATTAGTGCGGTACAAAATTAGAATAGTACATATTCCATCCTCAACTTTCTATTATCTATAATAAACAAGTACTTGAAAATAGTTCAAAGTTTCAACATTGACCTTCGAATATAGAAGTTAACAACTCTCCTAGATATAACATCTAAGATACTGACCTATATGATTCGTATCAATTTAGCAAAAACAGCAAAAAAACAGATATACATGTGTTAAAACTGAACTCATTTGTTTTCTCTTGTCAAACCAGCACGAGATAGCACAAGTGTTTTAAAAAAAAGGAATGTGTTCCACATTGTAGTCGTGTTCAAGGATTGAAATTAATCGATTTGGAGAAAAAAAAAATCAATTTTAATATTTTAAATGTTTCCCAGTTAATTAATTGCAATTTATATTGTATTGGATTGGTCAAGGAACACCATGACCATATTTGATGAAAAGGGGCTAAATATCTAGATTGGATTGGTCAAGGAACACCATGACCACATTTGACGAAAAGGGGCTAAATATCTAGATTCTACTCCTCCTTGTGTCACCGGAGAGGATCCATTCTCATCTATCTTTATAGAGTATTTGAACCATTAAAGAGAATCCCCTTTCTACCTACAAGTCAAACTAATCAAATTCTGCATGAAGTTAAAAATAAATTGATACATGAGACAGTTTTACACCATCAATCTATCACAATTGTGTCCAACCCTACTTATCGTTTGAGTCTCATAATCGACCAAAGGATTCACGAGCCAAACCAAACCCCAACACAGAAACAACAATACACACCACCTCAGAGTACCATAGATTTTCAAGAGGTACATTTTAGAAAGGGAAAAAAATAAAATAGAAACTACAATCATTGGCCTAATCGTGTCAAATTGGTTCTCATACTTGTTGTGTCCTCTAGAAATGAACACACAAACTAGATATCACCATAATGTAGAATGAAAATAAGTAGTTAGCCATTGTCAGCTAAGTGAACTTCCACCAAACAGTTGAATAGCTTGGCTCAATTCATCAACCAAAGCAATAGGCATCAGAAAAAGACCTTTATTTTCAAGTAGCTGATTTGCTGCTGCTGAATGTTCTTCAAGTAGTTTCCCCATTATCTCTTCGAGAGGCTCATCCAGCATCTGTTGTTTTATATAATGGCCATAACCCTGTAAATAAACAAAGGAAACTTTGCAGTCAATGAATGTGCTATAAAAAATTATTTGCTTGGAGCAGAATTTGGTCATGCACGAATTCAGAGTGATGAAATACTAACTCAGTCAGTATTTATAAGTTCTTGTTGTCGTTTTCACATAAATTAGGAAGAGTAAATAATGTATTTATTGTGTCTATTTTGTGTATAGATGTTACTGAAATACCCTTTTGGTATAGACGTTTCAAACTTTGACTTTTCATCTCCCGAGACAAATTAGTAGTAATTTGAAATGAGACTTATATTTTAAGGACAAAATCTTCTTTTAAAAGGTGCTTATGATTAAAGACAAAGATAATACATAATATATCTATCGAAATTAAGAAACGATGTGTACCTCATGGAAAACAAGTGGTATAGCATTTGAGTCAGCTTGCAATTTACACCCACTTAATTCCTGCAAGGAACAGTTTCCTTAGCTATTGTCGAACGACTATCTGTTTATTGAACTAATGTTGTTCTAACTTATTGTAAAATGTCTTTTTTGCAATAGATGACAACATTGGACTTAGAAGGTACCTTTATTTGATGCTGCAAGTATTTAACATAGTCAATGATATCATCCAGTACATAAGCTTGACTACCCTGCAAATTTAAATTTAGTTCATTAAGGTAGATGTTGTGAAATTCAGTATATGTGAGTTGCTTAAGTACTAGTATCATATCAAATTCAATTGAAAGTATAATTTTTTGACAAAGTTTTATGATACTGTTTTGACATATATATTCAAACACTTGGAAATTGATTGTCATTTAAGGATATGTAAATTGACAACATACTTAAATAAATTAATACACCTTTGAAGACCAATGTTTCAATCATAAACAACAGATTACCTCTTCTGGATTTGGAAGCAATTCGTGTAAAGCTTTAAGGTTATCAGCTATACGTTGCCGGCGTTCCTATATTCAAAGAGTACATGGTAAGTAAGCTAAACTGTCTTAATGAATTGGAATAAGATTGTTAATTTGTTGTCAAGGACATAGTAATGAATCTAAACTAATGTTATCATATATCTGCATTTTGATTTTATTAGAGAATGAAAGAGTTTTACTTACACGGTCGGTGTAACGTGTTTTGTTACTTTTCTGATTTGAAGAGCTGCCTCCTGACTTTGGAAGAAAAGAGGGTGCACCGACCTTTCCCATTGGATCAAATTTTGAAGCATTGTGCTTATCTCCAACTGAATCTGCTTTCCATGCTGCATGACCCTATTACAAAATTACAATAACACTATAAACCATTACCACTTCGTGTATGTATTTTTGGTTTCATTTTTGAATCATGCAAATGCAAAATTGATTCTGGAGCTGTATAATAGAGTTTGACATGTTTGAATGTGTTTGAGTATAATTAAATTTGTTTTTGGAATTAATTCTAATTAGAGGTTGAAATTTATCATTCAACTCACTTTTACATGAATGTAATTAAACCTAAATTACTTCGCATATATTTCACTTTTAACTAGAATCAATTTTACAAAATAAAATCATTCAAAATCAATATTTATCACTGCATAACCAAACCCGTCTATGTATATTTGGTTTGACTTTTGAAAGAGATAATTTATTCTAGAGTTATAAACTTGATTTTGATATGTTTGGATGAGTTCAAATATGATTGATTTTACTTTAAGAAATAGATTCTAACTTGAAACCAAAATTTGAAATTTTGTCTTTAGAATTGATTTTTAGGCTAAACACCTCTAGATTTTACATGAATGTATTTAAACAAAAACTACTTCAAATTCAACTCACTTTTAACATAAAACAATTAATACAAAATCAATATTTATCACCAGGTGACCAAACACCTCTAAAAAAATTTAACAACTAAAATATTCATAAAAAATGTACATGGCATTTACTAAACTAACCTCAGCATAGGTAAGATCTTGACTACTACCAGTTGAAACTTTAATTGCTTCCTCTACTTCATCAGGTCTCCAATACCCTACACGCTGAAAACAAACACAACAAATTCTTCAATTTCCAAATCTCACATTTTTTCACCACACTTGCCCAAATTGATACTACATTAACCGTACCTTCCCAATGCCAAAGTCATTAGTTGAAGAATCAACAGGTTTAAACCCAAAAGTTTTTCCATGATCATTGTAATACAAGTCTCTGTCTTTTCCACTAACCCTATTACCACCACCAAGTGTTTGATAATTATCCCCAACGATATTCACATACTCATTTGTTGCTGTGTTTGGAAGATAAGTTGAGGATTCAGAGAGATATTCAACATAATTATTATTATGAGATGGTTTTGGTAGACAAGTCCAGTGGGCCCCACTCCTTCCAGTAATGACAAATTGTTGATTTGGAATTAAATTATCCTCTGAGACATCATTGCCTTGGTTTGTTCCTCCTCCTCCTCCTCCAGTGTCATCATATATACTATTGTCTTTGTTACTACTCATATCTCCTTCCATTTTTGCTATAAGAAAAACAAAAAGAGAGAGAGAAATGTAATACAAAATAACAAACTATTTAGTTAGTCTAAAACATATGTATAAACTATTTAGTTATATTTGGTAAAGGAAGAAACTTTAGCTTACCCAACTGAAGAGAAGGTATCAAGGTTGCAAGTTTTAGGAAGCAGAGTGTATAAGTAAGGTTTTGGTTGTGAGGGAAAAGTATAGATGGTGAGAGAGAGTGAGTGATGAATGTGCTCTGTTTCTGGTGTGCAACGACTCTAACAATGTGGCAGCGGTTGTTGTGCTGTGCTGTGCAGTGCAGTGGTAGTGCTGTGAACTGTACGGTGGATTCTGGTGCACGCTTCACCTGAAATGTCGATTATATCCCCCGAAATTAGTTTCAAAATAATTAAACTATGCTACTTCTGTTGGATAAATAAAATTAAATCATGTGGGTTGTAACTAGTTGCATATTATTCAAAATTTGTGTGGTCTTGTAAATTGTAATTGTGACACAAGATTATAATTGGAATAACTGTATGTTTAGTCTGGTCATTTGAATTGAAACACAAAAGAAGTATCGAAAATACGGCTATGTTGCTAATATTTTTCTTGTATCACAAAAATAATTATCCATTAATATTTATTTATACGATTTTATGAATTAATTATAATAAGATTTATTATTTTTTTAATATTATTTTTTTATATTCTTTTTATTATTTAATTTATATATATTTCTTTTATGGATAAATATATATTTATATATATATATTTAGTATGACAAGTTTTTTTTTCTCAATTAATCAATCATAATTATTTTATAATTTAAAATATTTAATTTTATTATAATTATTTTTAAAATTATACTTA
>JBBPBS010000968.1:28727052-28747011 GCA_037974835.1 Cicer judaicum
TATATATATATATATATATATATATATATATATATATTCTCATACTTCATATGTATGCTTAAGGCTATCACTACTTACCACCAACATAACTTGAAATGTCATTCATGTATGACATGTTTCTACACTTTAATTTTTACTTAAAAAAATGTGGAAGTTAACAATTATACTTTCAAGAAAAAACAATTATCTTTATGTGTATAAATTGACTATAAATAAATAATGAAATAAACATTTAAATGGTGAAGAATAATACATTTCACTCATTAAAAATTTAATCATTAGTTTTCAATGAATTGTACAAGCTCTGAGTAATTAATGATTAATTAGTTGGTTTTGTGTACCACCATATTTATTTTTCTTTAAATGTAGGCGGTCATATACTATAAAAAGTAAAAGATTTTATTTAAATTATTAATGAATTTTATTTAAAAATTTAAGTTATAGAAATAATTTTTCATTATATTTTTTAATTCTAAATTTCCAAGTTAGCATACTAAAATAATTTATTATTTATTTTACATGCGTTATATTGTTTTTCAAAAAATAGTCAAACCACTTTCCATGCGTTATATTATTTTACATGCGTTATATTGCTTTTTTTATAACACCGTAGTACGAGAGATATTTTTAAAAAAAATCACGAAAGTTAAAATTTTAAATTGAAAAATTTAACAATACACTAAAAATAATTGATTGAAATAGTCAAAATAATTTTTCAAAAAAAAACATCTATGCTTCATTACTTTTCATTATAACATTTAATATTTTTCTTTTTATAAATTAAAAGATGCATCAAAACATGTATATGTTCATAAGATTAAGAATTTATAAAACATTGACAAAAGAATGACTTTATGAAATTAATAATTAGAAATGTTATATATATATATATATATATATATATATATATATATATATATATATATATAATGTTTTTTCTCATATGTGAATTCAAAATCACCACCGATATCAACGTAATTTAGATGTTATTTATTAAAAGATGTTTTTATACTCTAATTTATACTTGTAAAGAAAATGAAAGTTAACAATTCTCATTTCTAGCCCAAACAATTCTCTTTGTATGTGTAAATTGCCTACAAAAATAATGAAATAAACATCTAAATAATGAAACATGACTCATTTTACCCATTAAAAATTTATTAATTTATCAATGAATTGTGTCAATAATGAAACATAAATCATTTCGTGTGCCACAATACTTATTTTTAACGAAAAATCAAAATGGGTAAATATTAACAAAAGTATATAATTTTTTATGGAAATATATATAATTGATTACACGAATTATATTTTGTAATGTTAATTATTAATTTTCATGTCAACAAATTAACATAATATAGTAATTTATTATATGTGCAGTATACTTTGATTTGTGAAATAGCCGACTCCTTTCTCTTTTAAAGGTTATATTTTTTTATAAACCCTCACGAATGCCATTGAACATTAAGTTTGAGCATGCTCATATATACTTATAATGGCATAAGATCAAGTATTTATGAAATATTGGCATAAGAATGACTTTATGAAATTAATAATTGTGAAGGGTAATCATTTTTTACACACACATATATATACCATGTAGATTCTTATTTTCCCATATGTCTTTAACGGTCTCTTAGAATATTCAATGGATTCTTTCAAGTTTATTCCAAAGGTACATTTTAAACTAAGAAATCTAATTTGATATTTTTACCAATAAATTACTTTATAAAAATATTTTTATTTTTAGTTTTAATTTTTATAATTCAGCTACTAAAATGTCATTTCATTTTGAGTTTTTGTATTGGTAATAAAAGATATTGTGAAATTAATAAATATGAAGATTATTCATTCTCTATACATATATAATATAAGGTAGTTCTTTAACCTCTCAGATGTCTTTAGCAGTGTCTTAAAAAATATTTGACGAACTCGCCTAACATTCCTCCAACGGTACATTTTTCACCGCTTATAATCCTTCTAATTTAACATTTATATTAACAAATTATTTTATAAAAGCATTTTCAATTTTAGTTTTGATTTTTGTATTTGAGCTACTAGAATGTTATTAGATTATGAGTTTTTGTATCGGTAAAAAAAGAGATTATGAAATTTATAAATAAGATGGTTATTTATTCTCTACATATATATAATATAAAGTAGTTCATTAATCTCTCATATATTTTAACGGTCTCCTAAAGTATATTCGCCAGATCCACTCACTTTTCCTCTAAAGGTACATTTTTCCCCACTTACGAACTTCCTCTAATTTAACATTTGTACCAACAAATTACTTTATAAAAACATTTTCAATTTTAGTTTTAATTTGTGTATGACAGTTGCTAGAATGTCATGATTTGGTCAAGAATATTTTTAATTGTCATTGAAACAAGATGAAAGCTAATTAGTTATGAAAATAAATTTCCAAAAACATTGAAAAAAAATGTCAAGACATTTTGATTTTTTTTTATCATATCTTTGCTAATATTTGTTTTATTAGTGAAAAAAACAAATATACATAAAAAACACATGAACTAAATGGAAAGCCTCTAATATATATTGAAATAATTTTTTATGTTATTTTCTTTATTTCATTGTAGACATACTCTTTTAAAACAAACTGCTCAAAATATCAAAAAGCGCTGAAAAAATTAATGTCGAGACTGAAAAGTAGCACATTGATTTGTACCTTACATTTTTTTTGGACAATGAATTTAAACCCTACTTGACTTCACTAAAATATGACAATACAAGGAAGCTAATCTAAATAAAATATTTTGTTTTACATAATTTTTTGTAGGTTGTTACACCATTGAGGTTGAAGGAAAAATAGGAACAATAATCGTAAAGAGTTTGACAGATCAACAAGAAATGGACAAAGCCATAAAGTTACCCAAAGATAATTGTAAATGTTATACTAATTATAATTACTATGAGGAGGGTTCTCAAAAGGGGTGTGATAATGATAATTGTAATAAGGGAAACCCATCAAAGCATAAAAAAGATGATAGCTCATCTCATATTTTTGCTGAACATGGTGTTACTTGCGATTACAATTACATTCAGAATCACCCTGTAGTTCAACATACTAACAACGATGGTGACAACAAGAACAATATGACATCTTCTTTTTTGTAGACAAACCATACGCGACAACTAGCGACTCCATTGGGGATTTTTGAGAGTCAAACCAAATCTAATTAATTGTATATAATTATTTATTGTTTTATTTACCTGTATTGTTTTATATTACCTGTATTGTTTTATTTGATTGTCATGAAAGTCTCACCTAGAGCTGACTTTTTCTAGAATATTTGCATTTTAATAGTTTACCAATTTTTGGTTTAATATTTTAGAATTGATTTATGTGCTATAGGAGTCAATTTAGAACTATAGAGCCACCCATAATAAAGGTTCACAATAAAAACCATCAAATAAGAAGAAAACATGTAAGGCACATGTATATATGAAGAAAAAAATATATACTTTATCTATATCTCATATTTATCATAATGCATTGCACAATCATATGTGTTTCATCTTTTATTGCATTTTACAACATGTTATTTTTCTTTTTCTCCTCGTTTTTTAAGAAAAAATAATTGCATATTAGGAGGTAGTAAAATATTTCAGTAAAATATTTCTGATAGTATTTGCAGAAGCCTCCAATTCTAGTCCCCTTTGTTCCAAGTCGAACCTTGATTATGTATCTTATAGTCCTCGATAGTCCATGAGATGTGTGTTGGGGCAACACAATGAAGCAGGAAAGATAGAGCGTCATTTTCTATCTGAGTAAAAAAATTACATATGTTAGAACGTATGTGTTGTGCCTTAGCATGGGACAATCCATTGCTTAAGGCAATACATGATATGTCATATGACTTGTTTGATATCCAAGATAGAACCAATCAAGTATATTTTTGAAAATATGCTCTCACAGGACAAATTGCTCACTGATAGGTGATGTTATGAAAATATGATATTACTTATGTTACTCATAAAGCCATCAAAAGAAATGTCTTGACAAATAATCTGGTTAATCAACTTGTGGATGATTATCAGTCAATTCAATGCAAATTCCTAACGAAAATATCATAGTTTTGTTTGAAAAGTGCGATAATAAAAAATGGACAATGTTGTTCGACGGAGCCTCAAAAAATAGCTCGTACCTTTATGAACTTAATAAGATAACGTATTTATGAAATATTGACAAAAAAATAACTATATGAACTTAATAATTAGGCTAAATTATATTCGTGGTCCCTTAACTTAATTTCAGGTAACGTTTTAATCCTTTATTTTAATTTTAAATGACAATTTGATATTTTATGTTTTAAAATTTCAACAACGTTATCCTTTTATAAACAAAAATTCAAAAAAAAAATTCAATCAAAACTCATAAAATTAATTATATTCTTCAATAAACTCATATTTTCATCAAATCCGTAATGCAAATCTTCAAATAAACTCATATTTTGATACTTTATTTGATATTATTAGGAATAAAGGACTAAATCGGGAAAGAAAAAAAAAGATAAGGGACTAAAACGTTACCTGAAATTAAGTTAAGGGACCACGAATGTAATTTAGCCTAATAATTATTAAGACTAAACCTTTAATATATATATATATATATATATATATATATATATATATATTATAAACTATAAATCCAATCAAGTTTAAAATTTAAATAAGAAATATTATCGATATCAATTTGTTCCTCGACTTCATTTCTTTTCACTTTTTATTTTATGTTTTTATATTTTTTTTTGCATACATACATAAAAAAAATTAAAAAGATAATAAAAATCATATGTGTGCATGTGGGGAACGCATGTACATATATCTTTCTACTAATATTATATTTTGTAATAATAATTATTATTTTCCATGTAAAAAAATTAACATAACTTATTAAAAAATCCCTATATTTTTATTTGATTTTCTATATTTTTATTTGTGAAATAGTCAGTTCCCTTCCCTTGTATGGCTGTATTTTTTATAAACTAAAATCATCGTTAGGACTTCTATTGCACAAAGTAATTTGAGCAAAAGTATCATTATTTGTGTAGAAATTATTTCAAGATAAGTTGTCTACAAAAGAAAATTTGTTCCGTCGAGGAATCATTTCTGTGGAAGATACAATGTGTAGCAGATTGTGGGGAAGTTGAAATATTCAGTCATTTGTTCTTTGTGCGCCCTCTTTTTGGATCCGTGTGGTATAATATTTTGAATTGGTTTGGACTATTTGGTGTATTTCATAAGGATGCAGTCAACCACTCTAACTAATTTGATGACCTTTTTTCATGCAGTTGTGTAACGCGTCAAATAATTAATTTAGGTTGATTTGCGGTGATGTGTTCAATTTGAAAATCAAGAAATGAGGCGACTTTTTGTTCGCATGTGTTGAATACAAATCTTATTATTGAGCATGTCAAACTTTTAGCATGGAGTTGAATCAAATTGCATGTAAAAGAATTTTGTTATGAGTATAACCAATACTGTTATCAACCCTTAAGGTGCATTGGTATCGTTTGTGGTTAATTGTTTTACTTCTTGTTTGAGTAATGTAATTTTTATTTTTATTTTATTTTGATCATAAATAGAAATATTGTAAAATTTCTTTTGAATTTGCTCTAAACACTTATTGTACTTAAAACGTTTCTTGACTATACTCATCTTTTGGATTTTTCAAAAAACAATTTGAGCATGCTCATATATAATCAATGACACGTGATCTTTCCTTCTAAAGTTGTATTTTTGATAAACTAAATGCATCTTTACGACTTCTATTGCACAATAAATTTAAATATTTCATATATGAGAAAATAGATTAATATAATTCAATTTTACACTTACATTTTAATAATATTTTTTATCCTCTCACGTTATAAATAGTAATTGTTATCCTTAATTAATTAATATGTTGGATGTCCATTAAACCCTCGTGTTTATATATATATATCTATATATAAAAGATAAAGAATTGATGAAATATTAGCAAAAGAATAAATGTATTATGAAATTAATAATTAGGAAGACTATTAATTTTATGCGAACATATGTATCTATCATAATATTTGTTTATCTAACTATCTCTATATATACTATACATATATAATAAAGATTTGTTGACTTCAAGAATTATTTTACGGTGATTTATTCTATTTAATAATTTAATATTAACGGTAAATTTTATTAATTTAAATATTGATTATTGATATTGTATATATACATATATATGATCAAGCACAATTTTTTTTTTATATAAATTTAAAATTGGCAGTTATATAATTTAGTCATCGATATTTAGTTATATCTCGATTGAACTCTAAATTTTTAGCATATATTCTTTTAAGAACTATATGATTTTTTTTTTAACAAGTCAAAAATAACTATATTCAAAAAATATTTTAAGCACAAGAAGTGCTTAGCACAAAAACAAAAGAAACTTTACAATGTTTATAAAGTATGACTAAAGCAAAGCAAAAATACAAACTAAATTTCTCAAACTAGAAGTAAAACAATTAATCACAAGCGATACCAATACACTCTAAGGGTTGAGAGCACCATTGGTTATACCTATAACAAAATTCTTTTACATGCAATTTGATTCACCTTCATGCTGAAAGTTTATCATGCGAACGAAAAATCGTCTCATTTTTTATTTCCAAATTGTTCACATCACCTCAAATCAAACTAAATTAATTATTTGACGCATTATATGACCGCATACAAAAAACTCATCAAATTGATTAGCATAGTTGATTGGATTCTTATGAAATATAACAAATAATTCAAACCAATTCAAAACAGCATAACACGCGGATTAAAAAAAGAGGACACAAACAAATATGATTTAAACAAAAATTTATATATATATATATATATATATATTAAAATCTTGATCGTTAAGCAAAAAATTCAAAATATGTAAATGTTAACAAAAATATATAAATTTAGTAAAAAAGAATATAATTTATTATATTTGCATTATATTTTGTAACTTAGTTCTTAATTTCCAAGTTAGCATATAAAAATATTTTATTATTTGTTTTACCTGCAATATATTATTTTTTTATGGAGAAATAGCCTCACTCCCCTTTTATGATTGTAGCTTTTTTATAATAGCGTAGTAAGAGAGGCATTTTAAAAAAAGAAACGAAAGTTAAAATTTGACAATGCACTAAAGTAATTTGTTGAAAAAGTTAAACTAATTAAAAATAATAATAAGTAGGCTTTCTTCCTCTCATTACTTTTCATTGAAACATTTAATATTTTCCTTTTTATAAACTAAAAATTGCCTAACAATGGCTATTGCACAATAAATTTGAGCATGTTCATATATATTCATAAGATCAAAGAACTTATAAAATATTGACAAAAGAATGATTTTGTGAAATTAATAATTAGGAAAGCTATTCATTTATTATATATATATGCAATGTTTGTTCTCATATGAGAGTTTAGATGTTATTTATATTATAAGATATTTTTACACTTATTTTTACTTAAAAAAAAATAAAGTCAACAATTCTCATTTCTAACGTAAACAATTTTCTTTGTATGTACATTGCCTAAAAAAAATAATGAAATAAACATCTAAATAATGAAACATGACTCATTTCACCCATTAATTTATAAAATATTAATTTGTCAATGAATTGTGTCAATAACGAAACATAATTCATTTCGTGTGCCACAATATTTATTTTTAACGAAAAATAAAATGGGTAAATATTAACAAAAGTATATAAATTCTTAATGAAAATCTATATAATTGATTATACATGCATATTTTGTAATGTTAATTATTAATTTTTAAGTCAACAATTTAAAATAATATATTAATTTATTCTATATGCACTATACTTTTATTTGTGAAATAGCCGACTCCTTTCTCTTCTAAAGTTGTATTTTTTTTATAAACCCTCACGAATGCTACTGCACATTAAATTTGAGCATGCTGATATATACTTATAAATGCATAAGATCAAGTATTTATGAAATTAATAATTGTGAAGGGTAACCATTTTTTACACATATATATACCCATGTAGATTCTTATTTTCCATATGTCTTTAACGGTCTCTTAGAATATATTCAATGGATTATTTCAAGTTTATGCCGAAGGTACATTTTTAACTACTTAGAAATTTCTTCTAATTTCATATTTTTACCAATAAATTACTTTACGAAAATATTTTCAATTTTAGTTTTAATTTTTGTATTTTAGCGACAAGAATGTCATTTGATTATTAGTTTTTGTATTGGTAATAAAAAGAGATTGTGAAATTAATAAATAGGAAGAATATTCATTCTCTACACATATATAATATAAGGTAGTTCTTTAATCTCTTAAATGTCTTTTCACAGGGTTTTAAAGAATACTCGATGGATCCGTCCAACATTCCTCAAAAGGTATATTTTTCACCACTTATATTAACAAAGTATTTTATAAAAAACATTTTCAATTTTAGTTTTGATTTTTGTATTTGAGCTACTAGAATGTTATTAGATTGTGAATTTTTATATCAGTAAAAGAAAAGAGATAATGAAATTTATAAATAGGACGGTTATTCATTCTCTACATATATATAATATAAAGTAGTTTTTTAATATCTCATATGTTTTGACAGTCTCCTAAAGTATATTCGATGGATCCACCCACCTTTCCTCCAAAGGTACATTTTTCACCCGAATTTCCTCTAATTTAACATTTATACCAACAAATTACTTTATAAATACATTTTCAATTTTAGTTTTAATTTGTGTATGACAGCTGCTAGAATGTCATGTGATCATGAATATTTTTAATTGCCATTGAAACAAGATGAAAGCTAATTAGTTATGAAAATAAATTTCTAGAAACATTGAAAAAAATGTCGACATTTTGAATTTTTTTATCATATCTTCGCTAATATTTATTTTATTAGTGAAAAAACAAATATACATAGAAAACACATGAACTAAATGGAAGTCTCTAATATATATTGAAATAGTTTTTCGTGTTTTTTTCTTTATTGGATTGTAGACATATCCTTTTAAAGCAAACTGCTCAAAATGTCGAAAAGCACTGAAAAAATTAATGTCGAGACTGAAAGGTAGCACATTGATTTGTACCCTACATTTTTTTTTACATTGAATTTAAATCCTACTTGACTTCACTAAAATATGACAATACATGGAAGCTAATCTAAATAAAATATTTTGTTTATACATAATTTTTTGCAGGTTGTTACACCATTGAGGTTGAAGGAAAAATAGGAACAATAACCATAAAGAGTCTCGCAGATCAACAAGAAATGGACGATGTCTTAAAGTTAGTCAAAGATAATTGTAAATGTTATACTAATTATAATCATAATTATAATCATAATCATAATGAGGAGGGTTCTCAAAAGGGGTATGTTAATGATAATTGTAATAAGGAAAACCCATCAAAACATAAAAAAGTTGATAGCTCATCTCATCTTTTTGCTGAACATGGTGTTACTTGCAATTACAATTACAATTACATTCACAATTACCCTGTTGTTCAACATACTAACAATGACGGTGACAACAACGACAACAAGAAGGTGCCACCAAAGGTCGACGACAACAACAATGTGCTACCAAATGTCAACCCCTTCAACAATGTGCCACCAAAGGTCAGTCCCTTCAACAATGTGCCACCAAAGGTCAATCCCTTCAACATTGTGTCACCAAAGGTCGACCCCTTCAACATTGAGCCACCGAAGGTCGACTTCTTCAACATTTTGCCACAAAAGGTCGATCATGTTGACAAATCTAACGACACAGATACAAAATGTGAAATAGTTGGAGAGCAAAATTTGCCACAGTATATTAAGGCGATGATGTTAATTGGGGTGAATGTTATTTTTTTGCTTTTAATTGTTATTTTCGTGCGTGGTTCTTGATTTACAAGTGGTTGTATCGCCATGCCAAAGTTGCAAGGAAATGGACTCTCTACTTTTCTATTATGTGACTTTAGTGTAGTCAAGAGATAAATTTGTGGTTGAAATAAAATTATTTGGTTTAGGAGGAATAACATTTTGTATACATGGGAAATTTACATTCGTGGAGTTGAAATTGAGTTGCAAACAAATCTTGTCTTGTTCAAAATTTGTGAAACTGTATATTTAATTCATCTTTGCATATCATCATTCATGTCTCAGAGTATTTGTATCTTAGCTAGCTGCTACTTTTATATGTTTGGAAATATAAATCATAACTAAAGTAAATAGACTCGCTAGCCCGCATAGAATTCATCTACCTCCTCATTATAAGGATGGCACCGATTAGGGTTGTGCATAGTTGGTTTTTTTAAAAAGTCAAACCATATACATTTTAAAACCAATATATAGATTTGGATTTATAACTAAATTCATTATTTGATTTAAAATCGGTTATAAAACCAATTGTAAAATTGGTTATGGTTAAATATCCGGTTTATAATTAAACAATCGGTTTTGAAAATTTTAATTTTAAAATTGATTTTTTTTTAAATCGATTAAAGTTTGATTATTTTTTAAAATATTATTTATTCATAGTTTAAAAATCGGTTATTTAAAAAAATCGATTTTTTCGATAAATTTTTTTAAAATTTGTTTCATCAAATTTTTGGAGAAAAAATTCAATTTAAAATTTTTTTTTATTTTATTTTTTTCTGATATTTTTTTGAAAAAAATAAATTTCAAATTTTTTTCAAGAAATAAAATCTCAAAATTAATAAAATATTGGTAGTGGACAAAAACCGGTTAAAAACCAAATCCAAATAACCGAATTATAACCATATGTTTTAAATCGGATTTTTAAAATGGATTTGGATTCAGTTTTGGATTTGAGCCTTATAAATGTATTTTTTGCACAGCCCTAACACCGATATGATGAAATTTAACTGTGATTAAATATACCAATCAAACCATGTGAGATAATCATCAACAACATACCTTTTAGATTCAAAGACATGATCATTGAGAGAACAAGGATTAACATGGGATGAGTGGTGAATCACCCTCATTGCCATCTAGAGTTCTTAACAACTAGATCATATGTCTGTCTAATAGGGTAACAATTAATTGACTAAACGGCTCAAGGTAGAGACATTTCATTAGACTTAAATTCATTCCACGATGGTTTGTTTAAAAACAATACCCAACATATAATTCATCAATTAATTAGTGTTCAATAATAATTGATCACATTGTTCTTAAACTCTAGCCGACAAATGTCGATATTGTTAGATTGAAGTTTTTTCTCAAGTTCACACTTGTTAGTGGAATTTATTATATTTTCTAAAATTAATAAAAAATACAATTGACCATAATATATATTAATAAACTCTTCTCACATTTGACTTACAACGCGCATAGACATGTATCCGGTACCATAAACCATTCGCTTGGCCTTGTTCCCGCCGCATTTAACCCAAATTAATCTTAGTTGGATTGTAGGGTCAACCTCTTGGGAGACTTTGCCAAAATCGTATGCTTGTTGTGACTTGTGACCTCCTCTTAAAGGTATTTGATCTGAACTGGACATGAGATAATGGCCCGCTTTGTGGTTCGGAGAAAAATGAAAATGAAAGGATGGTATCTACAAACATTATGAGGCTCAAGTAATTATAAACAAAATAAAAATAAAAAACTTAGAAGTAAAAAATAAAATGTAAAAATAAATTTTTCTACTCTGATTATGAAATCTCAATTCAACTCAACTCGTTTGGAAATAAGCCTATTATACATCCAATTGCGTTCCGAGGAGCAATGATCCATTTTCTACAATCACATAATGTGATGGCTATTTGAGGCATAAAACCATGTATGAAATTTTGAATATCATTCCCATTATGGTATGGACATATCCAATTCAAAGAAGTTATAAAAAGAATTAAGACGTATTTCCTAGATTATGGACATATCCAAATTAGAGAGAAAATATAAAAAATATAAAAATAAAAATAAATCCAGAAGCATTTTGTATATAATTTACATATCACAAATCCAAATAAATGAAAACATAAAAACTCAAAAAGTATTTTGTGTATCAAATGAGTTTGATGTGAGGTACTACTACTAAAATAAGCTTCAATCAACTCCGTGTTTCAGTCGGATTTTGCAGTAAGTAAGGTTTTCATTTTTTATTTTATTTGCTTAAATACAGGTTCTTTATTTTTATTAATTACATAATTGATTTTCACATTTTAGTAGTTATTTTACTATCTTTCTCATATTTCATAATTAAAAAATAACAATTTAATATATTTTAAATAATATGTGATATAGTTTTATAATATAGAATAATTTAAATGTATTAAATTATTTATATATTATTAATTAATTTACAAATATAAAAAAATTATGAAATTAAAAGCTAAATTTCTAAAGAGTTTTATTATGATTTCATTGATGTTAATCATATGACACAATCGTATATTTAAAATATATTACATTCTCGTTTTTTTATTACAAAATTAAAATAAATGATACACTGTAAAATTTTAAAACAGATAATCAATTTCATAAATTCCTAAAAATAAAATTATTAAATCTGTAATTAAACATTTTTTATAATATAAGTTGGTGTATTTTTTTTATATTGGCAGAATGATAATATACAATTGTGTGGTATATTGAATTCGAAACCGTAACATAAAATATAACATAACAATTAAATTAAACGTTACTAACTATGGGTTAGTGTATTCTCTAGACAGTACAAGAATTGCAATCAATCATATAGTAGAAAGCCCTTCACCACTACGAATACATATTCTCCACTTTCCATCGTTGGTGATGTGAATGTGTGTTATGAACTACATTAGATACATAGATTAATTGACGGCAAAATAATTTATAAGTTACTCGACAAAAACAGCTAACAAAATTATTATTTTATATAATTAATAATAAATATGACACGTCACAAAAATATATTAAAATGGATTATGAATAAATTTTTCAAATCTTATTAATCAGTGAGACCAGAATTTTGGATTTAAAATTTAAAGACTAAAATCTTATTTGAGTTAAAATAAGAACAAACATACATTTACGTCATTAATTTATAAGTTAAATAAAAGTATAAAAGTTTTGTTAGAAAAAAAAGAAAAATGATTATTCATTTGCACCAAAATAATTGTTTTATTTTGAATATTTAAATAAAAAAGAAAATAATAATGTTTTATAAAATTGTCTATTAGTCAGTGATGCTTAAAGTTGATAATAGTACTCTTAACAAATTCAGAAAAAACAGATTTTGAAGATTTTACGCTGAACTATTATAGAGTTTTTTAATTTGAGTTCTAGAGATTAATATATTTTTCACGTAGAAATTAAACACTCTTAATAAAAATTCAGCTCTGTTGACGAGTTGAACATAAAAAAAATATTGTGTTGTCTAACTCATGTGATTTAATAATAGCTACTCAATTTTTTTAGTATGCAATTTAATTTGAGATCACTAAATATTTCATATAAAAGATATTGATTAATTCCTCTCCACCTCATCCTCTAGAAAAAGAATGCATATTTTATCAAAAAATAAGAGCCAGGTTTGATTCTCTTACTTTAATTCGAGAGAGTCGCATTTGACATATGAATATTGAGGCAGAGGTGTTTAAGTTTGACCAAGAAACGAAAGTGATTTCCGGTATGCAACAGCCTGTAGTCGTGTTAACAGAAAGAAACGTGGCAATCATTTTTGACAATGCTGTTAACATCTCTATCTATCTTTGACTTCACCAAATTCTTAATAAAACAAATCAAAACTGGCAACTCCTCCAATAATCATTTCCATGCATAAATATAGATCTTTGCCTCTGCACCATCTTCTCCAATTCACTATTTACTTTTCATAACACTATCTCAAACCATGGCTAGTTCCAATTTTCAAGTTCAACACTTCATTACCCTCCTATTATTTTTCTTCATTTCATCCACATTCTCTCAACAATCTTTCAGACCAAAAGCACTTGTCCTCCCAGTCACAAAAGATACAAACCAATACATAGCACAAATCAACCAAAGAACCCCACTCGTCCCACTAAATCTCGTCGTTGATCTCGGTGGCCAATTCCTTTGGGTGGATTGCGAACAACACTACAGTTCTTCCACATACCGCCCTGCACGGTGCCGCTCCGCCCAATGCTCCCTCGCCAAATCCACCGCCTGCGGTGATTGCTTCTCATCCCCCAAACCCGGTTGCAACAACAACACCTGCGGTCTCTTTCCCGATAACACCGTCACCAATACTGCCACCAGCGGCGAACTCGCTGAAGACGTTTTATCAATTCAATCCACCAACGGCTTTAATCCAACACAAAACGTTGTCGTTTCACGTTTCCTATTTTCGTGCGCGCCGACTTCATTATTACAAGGACTCGCAAGTGGTGCTTCTGGTATGGCCGGTCTCGGTAGAACCAAAATCGCTTTTCCATCTCAATTAGCTTCTGCTTTTAGCTTCGACAGGAAATTTGCTATTTGTTTTTCATCTTCAAACGGTGTCGTATTATTCGGTGACGGTCCTTACGGTTTTCTCCCAAATGTCGTATATGATTCCAAATCGTTAACTTACACGCCCCTTTTAATTAATCCAGTGAGCACGGCTTCGGTTTTCACTCAAGGTGAGGCGTCAGCCGAATATTTCATCGGCGTGAAAAAAATAAAAATAGATGAGAAAGTGGTTTCGCTGAACACAAGTTTGTTATCTATAAACAGTAACGGTATTGGTGGAACGAAAATTAGTACCGTGGATCCTTACACGGTTCTAGAAGCTTCTATTTATAAAGCGGTTACAGATGCTTTTGTTAAAGCGTCGGTTGCTAGAAACCTAACGAGGGTGGATTCCTTTCATCCTTTTGAATTTTGTTATGATAATTTGGGTGGGACGCGATTGGGTGCGGCCGTGCCTACAATTGAGCTCGTTTTGCAAAATGAAAATGTGGTTTGGAGTATATTTGGTGCGAATTCGATGGTGAATATAAATGATGAGGTTTTGTGTCTTGGGTTTGTGAATGGTGGTGAGAATACGAGGACTTCGATTGTGATTGGAGGGTATCAGTTGGATAATAATCTTTTGCAGTTTGATTTGGCTGCGTCTAGATTGGGATTTAGCTCTACGCTCTTTGGACGCCAAACTGGATGTAATAATTTCAACTTTACATCCGCAACTTAAATTCGCATTTTTGGCACGCTTTGAAGTTTGAATAATTAGTGTTGCATTCATTTATAATAAATGGCGGAGTATAGTTTGATATGTAAACTAGAGTATACTACTCGTACGTGTATATAATACTTTTTTCCCCTTTTGATTATATGATTATGCACACGGGTTTTATGTAACAAAGATTGAATAATCTGTTCAGGATGTAAACAAATATTATTGTATTTTATTTATCATTGAGTTTCTGTGTATTAAATCTTTGATTCTTTTTTATGAAAATAAGTAATATTTATTGGTTTAAATGGTAGACGGAATGACGGGGCAGGGCATACCGGACCAACTTAGATGGTGGTGACGGATTGATGTGTTTGCGAGTTGATTAGTGAAAAAACACTTTTTTATTTTTATATTTTTTCAAAATAATAAATATAATCATAATTAATCAATAAAGATAAATATAATAATAAACTTGTCACTAGAATAAAAAGTTTTAAAATAAACTCACGATATTAAACAATCTCAAAAATATTATTACAATTTATTTACTGTGACAATATATTAATTACTAAAAAATCATAAAATTTAATAAGTATATTATAATTCACGGTAAGAGTTTAACTCTATTATGAATATAAGATTGTATATTATCACTTTTGTAATGTATTAACGCACTAGTTAAGGTTATAAGGTTCGTTTTTTTTATCCATGTGCATAAAAATCCTTTTTATTAGCTTTTAATTTGAGTTGATGTTTTTAACTGGATTTGATAAATTATTAGGTTACTTTGAGTCTTTAAGTTTGGTTGAGTTAGTAAAATAAACTTAAACTCATAAAAACATTCGAAAAATAACAATTTTTTTTGTCTGCTCCACGAACCAACATGCTCTATCTCGTTTTCACCTCAATTTTTCAACATGCTATATAAGTCGGATCAACTTAAATACATTAGTTTAAATATTCAGATTAATCAGTCTAAAATAACAAGTAAAATAGATTGATCTAGTGAATTCAACCCATATTTTTTATTTGTATAACAAGACAATAAATTAAATTTGCTACTTTTGATACAATTTTTTTAATATCATTAATTATTTATTATCTCATTTTAAATATTTATGTTTTTACAATAAATAATTAAAAAATTTATTGATAAAAAATAATTAATGTTGCATTCATTTTGAAAATAGTAATTAAATAAAAATAATTGTTTTGTTTATAAATATAACAACTAAAAAGAAACCGATGAAATAATATAATATATTTATTTATTTATAAAAGGATAAGATAAAGATAAGAGATGTCTCTCAAAGTCAATAAGAAAATCAATTTGGAGTGCACATAATCTCTTTCTAGATTATAGTTCTAGAAAAATCTTGTTAGTTAGAGTTACTGTGTATGGATTTGTATATGTTTGATTAACTTTTAAATTTGTTGGATCTTAATTCAATCAAACTCTATAGATATGTATAGGTTCAACAGAAAAAAAATAAAAAAAATAATAAAGATTGAGTTGATCAAGCACTTGTTAATAATATATAAATATTTAAAAGAAAATTAAAAAGTAACACATAGCTACTAATATTGTATTATAGTACAAATTTAACAAAGAAAAAAGAAAAATAATTAAAAACTTTTATTAAATAAAGATAAACTATTTATACAAACATCGTTAAATAAGCGATAGAGTTATTTTATTCACAAATAATTATATTCTTTTGTCTTTAACTAGTATTTGTTAAATACAACAAATAGTATCCAAATATATCACTAACACAACTAAATTTTTATCGCTCCTCTCTTGATAAAAAAGTCGATGTTTAAAAAATATTTTATAATTCAATTCATTTCTTATCCGACTCTAGGTAATAAATATGAAGTGATATTATATTTAATTATTTTTTAATAGTAAAATTAATAGTAATAATAATAATTGTAATATAAAATGATTTATTATTCATAAAACAATTTGAAACGGAATAATTAATTCAAACATTGTCTTTCATTCTACCATATCTCTATTTTATTTTAAAAAAAAGTGTTAAAAATACACTTTTAATATGTAATTTTTAACAATATATCTTTAATTGATGAAAATTCACATTAATTTCATTAAAACATATGAATTCCATATAAATTTTGATATTTTAACTTTTTAATTAATAAAGAAAACGTATGCGTGTTATTAACATTATTGTGTTTTGAAGATTGGGACGAATTGATGGACTGACCTGGTAGACCCCTCTTTAGAGTACAACTTTGTAACTCCATGTTTCAGTCGGATTTTGCCATAAGTGGAATTTTTCATTTTTGGTATATTTTTTTATTTTTATACGGCACAAGAATTGCAATCATATGCTACATTCCATCTCAATTATAAGATTTTTTATTGAGTTTATTTGGTTTTATTTATAGAAAATAGCTGTAACTTTTAAGATATGTTGATCATTTATATAATTTTTTTATTCACATTTAATATTTATTTTTTAAATATTAGTTGATGTACTTGATGTCTCACATCTTTTTTTTATAAGAGATATTTGTAAAAATATTCAAAAAAATGATAATAATAAACTTTTTATGAGATATATATTTATGAAAAATATTCAAAAATTAACAATAATAAATAAATGTATTAGTATTGATATTTTTCTATGATTGATATCAGATGGAGTAATAGAAAACACCTCACAACTCCAATAAATACGGATACTCATAAATACGTGTATTTGTATGGTGTCGTATGAACTACATTATTTATGGAGACTATTTATATCTAAAAATATTATAAATTGTTAGTTAAAAATATCAATAATTGAATGTTATTATTTAATATCACTACTAAATGAGAGTGTTTACTATACATTTAAAAATTGAGGTGTTTTATTCATCTGATCTCTAAACAAATAAATTAATGAACATTTTTATGAATCAAATAGTTATTTGTTGGTTTTTATATTTAAAAAAACCATTTAATAAGAAAAAAATATTATTTTATTATTAATTAGTAGGTTAAATTATATTTGTGGTCTCTTAACTTAATTTCAGGTAACGTTTTAGTCCCTTATCTTTTTTTTTCTCGATTTAGTCCTTTATTCTTAATAATATCAAATAAAGTATGAAAATATGAGTTTATTTGAAGATTTGCATTACGGATTTGATGAAATTTATATTATATTGAAGAATATAATTAATTTTATCAGCTTTGATTGAATTTTTTTTTGAATTTTTGTTTAAAAAAGGATAACGTTGTTGAAATTTTAAAACATAAAATATCAAATTGTTATTTAAAATTAAAATAAAGGACTAAGTCGGGAAAAAAAAAAGATAAAGAACGAAAACGTTACCTGAAATTAAGTTAAGGGACTACGAATGTAATTTAGTCTAATTAGTATTATACTGATATTTATATTTTATCAATTTTTTTATATTAAGTATTATGAGTAATAAAACGTTTGAAAAATAATTATTTTATTTCACCAGCACACTTTTGATAATTATTATTTATAAGTTATTATAATTTTTTAAATGATAAAAAATAATTTATTTTTAAATAAAACTCATTTAACTATTAAGTTGAAGATCAAATATATCTGTAGGTGTCGAATTAAATACATCTATTATAGAATTTCTCTTAATAATTATGGCATGTCAAAAAGATAAGTATAAAAGAGGGTTATGTCACGAAGAAAAATTACTAAACTTATATAATGGTGAGATTAAAATCTTGAATTTAGAAATGTATAGACTAATATCTTGCTCTTTATGGTTTTTGGTTTTATATTATTAAATTTTCAAAATCGAAAATCAGTTTTAATTTTTTATTATAAGGTGAGTGTCAATTTTTTAATCAAATATTCTATATACAATGTTTTATTATAAATTCACCAAATATAAAAAAATATTATTACATAGCACTAATTAAAATGAAAAATTAATAAAAAAGTTAATTATTTTAAAATAATTTAAATGTTATAAAATTATAATTCATTTATAATAATTTTAATAATAGCATTGATCATTTGTCGAAGTTGACTATAATGTTTGAAATTAGAGATGGTCGGCAGTAGGAGGTGGTGGTTAGTGGTCGTTGGAAGTAGATGATTGATGAATGTGGCGGTGGTGAAAGAAAACGGTGGTTAGTGGTTGTTAGAAGTAGGTGGTCAGTGACAATGATCATAAGTGGTTGGTTTGTGGAGGTAGTCGGCGATTTGCATATGTAGGTTTTCAGTGATGATGTTAGTTGCGGAGGCAGGTGGTTGACAATAGTGGTTAGTAATGGTGGCTAGTCAAAAATGGTGATTGACGATAGAAGATGGTGGATAATGACGACGGTAGCCAATAATTATTAAAATGATGTGCCACATCCAATAATTAATCAACTTTTAATTTCAAAATACAAACAAGATTATAAATTTTTTTTTTCTTTTTGAGTTTAAAAGAAAATTTGTTCCAAAACAACGTAAAAAAATCATTTAAACATGATTTTATTCGAACAAATTTTTATTTTAAAAATAAATAAGAAAACAAAAAACTAAACTCACAACCAGTCAAACTAACTCTAAAATTTGTTTTAGTTAAATTAAAAGCAAAAATGTATTTAATGAATTAATTTATAAATTAACTGATAATATACAAAATTTGAAAGGACAGAAGTTCAGAATATAAAAAGATATAAAAAATATAAAACAATTATTTAATTCATTTTAAAATAATTATTGTATTTAAATATTTTATAAAAACTAAAAAATAAAATTTAATTTATTTAATTATATAATTTTCAAAGAAATG
>JBBPBS010000968.1:28752437-28765893 GCA_037974835.1 Cicer judaicum
TTAATCAAAAACTATTTTAAAAATTAGACTTGCCAAACATATATTTTTTTTTTTAAATTTATTTTTATATACTATTTTCTAAAATTTATTTATAAAATAATTTTCAAAAACTAAAAAATAAAACACAATCAAACAAATATTTACTTTATATTTTTTAAACTATCTAGTCAAAAACTATTTTAAAAATTAAAATTAGCAAACATTTTTTTTACAAAAAAAAACTATTTTATAAAATAGTTTTCAATAGCTAAAAAATAAAATACAATCAACCAAACCCTTAATCTATTTTTTTTTTTTTAGTGTAAGACCCGACTTCCTTGCCACTTGCCAATTGCTATTAAGAGGTAAACATAAGAGAAATACCAAAACGGTGTCGTACTACGAGAGTCTAAAACCCCCTTGTGCACAGTGCGACTAGCGGCTTTCTCTCTGTCCCGCTCCCTCAGTGAAGTTCAAAGGTGGTGCTCATTTTCCGCCGCCATGAAGCTCGTTAGGTCTCTTTCCTTCATCACCTTATTATTTACACTCTCTCTTTCTCTCTTACTGTTCAATTTTTCTGATCCTGAAAATGTTTGCCTTTAAATCGGACCAGGTTTCTGATGAAATTGAACAACGAAACCGTATCAATCGAGCTCAAGAACGGTACAATTGTTCATGGCACCATTACAGGTTCCTACTAACCCTTCCTTCTTCCTTCTTCCACTCTTATTACACATCTATACCCTTCACGCCGTTAAACCCTAATAACTTCTCTTTGCGCTCAAACATTTCTCATTTTTCAACATAACTGTGTTTATCATATCGTAATAACCTTTAGTCGCCGTAGAATTTTATAATGTTCGCGTTATTGTTCTCGATTAATGCTTCTGGAATTTTAAAATCTTAAATTATTTTTGTTTCAAATAGGTTGCTTAGTTGAATATGGTTACCCATCATTTGCAAACTGATAGTTCAGGTGCTGATAGTAAAGATCTATTTTAAGCTTTGTAGTTTACTGTTTGACACATTTTGTACTGCAATCAAGATATCACCCTTTGATAATTATGTAGTAGCAAGTCACAACACTTCAGATTGAATGTGTGCTCGGCAATGAAGCACAAATACGGTTACAGACACATCAGTAATAATTTGAGAAAATGAATTAATTTAACCTAACTAATGTGTCAGGGTTGTGTTAGTGTCGGACACCGGAACACACCTTTGATCAGAAGTTTCTGAGCTACTGAGGTGTTTGGTGACACATGTTGGCGTGCGAGACTGAAACACTGACACAACACCAATACATGTGGTTATATTCAATTGCTTCCATCTTCTCAATCTATTACTGGCGTCAATGACTCAGTATTGTTTATGGTGTCTGTGCATATGTATGTCAGTGCTTCATATTTGTTGTTGATGATGTTGATTCCTGTATGTACACCTTTCTTGTGTAAAAATGAATAGCTGGTTACCCTGTCATTTTCTTGGTGTTTTCGTTTTCCTAATTTAGTGCAGCCGTGGAGGTAATCACGATGTTTGAATTATTCCTATTGTCCCTTTGCACCTAAACTTGCTACCATATGATAAGATTTTATTTGTGGTTTCTCTTCAACTTTCTGCTCAAATTTTTTGCTTGATTTTCTTTCTGATAAATTTTTGTTTTCAATTGGAATGACAATAATAATGTTTAATGTAAAATAGAAGTCGATTGTTACCTTGTGAACTTGAGGCTTGGAACAGTCAGAAGGTGTTTGTTTACAATTACATTTTGGCAAGATACATATTAAACTCTGAAGTTTTAATTGATTCTTATGTTGCAAGTGTATCTTCTTAAATGTTAGAGAACTAACCAGCCTTCTAGTCTATGGACAATTGGACTGAAGGATTATGCTTAATAATCTTAAAATTTTGAATTTCAACACAGCATCACAATCATTTGGAATTGAGAAGTGCTATTTGTACTAAAACATGTGCTATAAAAAGTGAATGATACTTTTTAAAAGTTATTTTTTTCTTGAATAAATAAAAGTTTAAATAAAGCAAAACATAATTATGATCCAACGATAATGATGGTTTGCTGACATTTTCTTTGAAAATGTTTTTCTTTTGCATTATCAATCATTTTCATTTCTAAACCTATTCTATTCTTTTATTTCTTTATATTTTTTCTGTTATGTTGTACTGTAATATGAAGATCCCCATATCAGCCAAATCATGTTACCTAATCTAAGCCAATTTTTTAGAAACACACCAATCTCATCTGCAGCTTCTAATTAAATCTCATACAGCCTGTACTGTGGAATTTTCAGTGCAGCAGCCTGGATTTAGTTTGATTTTGTTAGCTAAATAGAAAGTTCACAAGTTATTTATGCTTGTGCTAAACTTTGTGATGTTTGAGACCCAGGTGTAACTAGCTTCATGAATTGTTAGTGAACAGTTGAACACTAGTACTTTTTTTTGCAGAGGCTTCAAGAGTTTGATCCTGTATTACAATTTGGCATGTAGCTTGCTTATAATGCAAATATAATAATCATGCACCAGGAGTTTTCCTTGTTAGTCGTTAATAAAAACATGTGGGTAGATATTGCAATGTGTCTAAATAAATTGCTTGCCACTTGGTTTCTGAATCTTTTATTATTGGGATGAGATCATAAGTGTTTTGAAGCTTTAGTTTTTATTGTTTCTGTCTTGTTGCTATGCTGCAGGTGTTGATATCAGTATGAACACACACTTGAAAACTGTCAAACTAACACTGAAGGGCAAAAATCCAGTGACTCTCGATCATCTCAGCGTGAGGGGTAACAACATTCGTTATTATATCCTTCCTGACAGCTTGAATCTTGAGACTTTGCTGGTTGAAGAGGCACCTAGGGTCAAGCCTAAGAAGCCAACTGCTGGTATTTTACATTATTTGATTTGCTGCAGTTTTTTATTTATGTTGGCTGCTATCTGTTTGTTTTTAGTTTTCAACGTTTTAATTTTATTTTCAGGGAAGCCTTTGGGGCGTGGGCGTGGCCGAGGTCGTGGACGCGGTCGTGGCCGCGGTCGTTGAATTGCATATTCAGAATTTTTGTGCCATATGGTTATATTGTAGGAAGAATTTCTGAGCGGTCTTGTGGAGACATCAAAGGAGTGTTCTTGCTGATTAGTTATGTTGGCTTTGCCTATATTTTGCATTTTTTTGAACAAGTACTTTCAAGTTCTTCTGTATAATTCCGTCCTGAGTTCTATAACTGATCGATATTACTTTTTTAACTCCTAAAAGATACCTAACGCCACTCAAGTCTCAACTAAAGTCTGCATATATGAGCTTCTCATATCTTGTCGAATTCTGAATATGGTCCCCTTTAAGGTTTTGGTTCCTCTCCAGTTTTTAAAGAGCTAAAACAATTTGTTTTAGTTATTATTCTAACTGATGGATCTTATAATCAATTATGGGTTTTGTAAGATAAAAGTTATAGGGAAAAACTGTAGACACCTGCTAGGACTAGCAGAAGTGTTTTAATTATTTATTTATTTTTTATGGAATTTTTTTTATTAGTAAAATGTGTAGGAAAAAAAAATGTACCTTTGAAATAAAGTTTCCGAGGACTTTGGTTTAGTAGCAAAAATTTAGTTATCTATAGTTTCCCCCAAATTGTATCTTTCTCAACAGTAGAGGATTCAAATTTGGTTAGTACCCAAAAACTTCTAGAAGCCATCTATTTTCAACCCCATCCTTTTCAGCATTTATTATTATTTAACAAATGTCGCAGTTGAATTATAAATTTTTCAATTTTAAAGAGTTCTAATTTCTTAGAGAATGATTTAATAGTGGAAAGCATACACCTTGAAAGAAAGAGTGATTTATAAGGTGGGCGGGCTGATCAGCAGAATTGATGTTATTCAACCCCTTGTTTAATGGTAATGGTAGGTGGTGGTTGTGTGTTAATATTATATATCACTCATTTTTATGCCAGTTACCTACACTGATAATTGAGTTTCAACGCCATCGGTTTCATTAAAATTTATCTTGTTATGTATTCTCTAAAGTCTGCATCCAAATGACATTTCTATTATATGCAATGTTACTTACTCGGTAATAACTTTTAAAGAGAATTCTATAAAATAAATTTTAATTCAGACTGGTTGGTGTCAAGACTTTCAAGCTTAGCTTGTATATATTAAATAAGTAGATCTTGAACTAGATCATGTTTGACTTGATTTCCTTCCTTAATTTAGTTGAACTTATTTCTCATTGTTTATTTCCTTTTTTATGCCTTAACAAGTGCCCACTTAGCATTTTTTTAATATTTTTATTAATTATTAAAGTATTCATCATTATCATTTATCAATACACCACTGGTTAGTATTTCTCTAATACTTTTATTAAATTATTTTTATTAATTATTAAAGTATTAACCATTATCATACATTAATATAGAAAGATAGATGATGTAAAACTGATCAACACTTATTGAAGTATAAAGCAAACTCTAAAGTAAAATTTTATCCTAAAAAAATAAATGTTATTTTAATACCAACAACAATATTTTACTATAAATTTATTTAGATTCTACCTTTCTTGTTTTATGAGATAGAAAGTGTTTTATTAAATATGTTAATGGTTGTTCTTTTGTGAGGTCTTTAACTTGTTGTATTATTTAATATTTTTATTTTTTAAGCTTAAATATATATAAAAAATTAATTATTTTTTAGGAGTCTTAAAATCTTAGCTTTACTAGATTAGGCTTTGTGTCGAATTTGAGATGATCCGTGTAATATTAATTAAATGATATAATTAGAATATCATAAGGTGGTTTGGTGAGGATTATCGGGATTGTTATTGACATCAAAATGTCTCTATTTTCTTTTATTTATTAAAATTTATATATAATTTTGATTTATTTATTTATTTAATATTCATTTTTATCATTCATTTTTATTTTAATCATTTTGATCCTTTATCTTTTAGAAGTGATTTATTTTAGTCTTTGTTAAAATAGCAACTAAAGTTATAACAACATTTGATAAGTGAAATATCTTTTTTAACATTTGTCAATATATACATCCTATAATATTCTATTAAAAAAATATTCATTTAAATCAATAATAGACTTGTACTTAAAAAATTATCTGTTTTGAAATATTTGTAAACTCTTTCAAACAAATGACATTTTTTAGAGTTTATTCATTTGATCTTAATAGTTCATGACAATAAGTATTTAGTTGTTTGGAAGAATTATAATTAAAATCATTAAAATGCACCACTTATAAAATATAATGAATTAAAATAAAATTAAAATATAAAAAATCAAAACAAATATTAAATAAAAAATAAAAAATCAAAACAAATATTAAGTAAAAAATAAAAATTCAAAGGTTATATTTAAACCATTTAAAATTTATTTTAGACACCTCAATAAATCTTGAGTCGCCCTTACCTTGCGCAATGTTTTGTGACTTATTTTTATATTTTTATTCATACCATTTTATTAAACCTTAAATTTTATTTTATTTTAAAACTTTAATTATTATTTTTAAACTATATTTTTTCATACATAACAATAATTCAATATCTAGTTAAACCTTAAAATTCAAAGTCCCTTTATTATAGTTTATTTCATAAAAAAATCATTTTCTTTAAAGAATAATTCTTTTGAAATTTGTTATTTGTTTGTTACCGTTTCAAAAACAAATAAGAATCTTAAAAAAGAAAATAAAAACTGCTTTAATAAAAAGTTATTTTAACTGACTTCTTAAAAAAGTTATTTTTATAATGATTTCTTTGTTTTTAAAAAAATAATTTTTATTGGATAGATAAACACAAAAATTCTTTTTTTTTATATCTCTAACAAATGATATCAAAATTATTAAATACTGGAATCAATTTTTTTTATAAACTTACTAGACTATGGACTAACAGGAAAAATTTATATGCTATTTTTTTTTTAATTATTACACGAATTTTCATATACTTAAATTGGAATTCCCTCTTTGTAACAAAACAATCGGTATTCCCTCGAATTGAAATAAAATAATATATCAAATTATTTGTCTCTTTCAGTGGATTGAGATAAATAGTTGATCCCGTGCAGTACACATACATTCATAAAAAAATCTTGTGATAAAGAGGGTTATAGTCGTGGCAAAATTTGTGGGGTTTGAAGACCTGAAAAAGGTTGTTTGGGTTCAGAGAAACTGCCTCGTATTCTTGTCTTTCGAAGAACAACCAATAAGAAAAATATAACAAGTCATACACAGCAACAACACGTTTCTTCCAAAAGTTCAAATAGATTGTGACCCTTAACCCGATCTTTATATATTATTGGATTTTTTAGTTCCTCTCTTCTGGATTTGCTTCAAAATCAGTTTTTTTTTCTTTCTCTGCCCCATATGTTTCTGTTTCGCTGGTTCTGTTTCAGACAGCTTTCTCGTGTTGTTGATCATTAAACGGGTTTTGTATTTTAAGGTTAGTAACTACAACTGATAACTTTTTCTTTCTCTCTCTTTTTTTAATTTTTGAGTTGCTGAATTTGACTATATCTTTGTTCATTTCACATATATGTTTGTCATTTCTCAATTTTGTTTAGCTTTGTTGGTCAATTTGTGATGTTTATGTAAAAGGATATTCTGCTGGTAGCATATAAAGGGTTGCAAGTTATTCATTTGAAGCTTTTTGTTGTTGTTGTCGTCGTCGTCGTCTTCTTTTACCCTCCAGTTCCTGGGGAAGGAGCTTGTAAATTCAGAGTTTGGTCGGAAAATAAGTTAATTCTGATTGAGGATTGTTTCAGGTAGGACTCCAGCTTGGATTCTCCCGAACTGTTCGTTGTTAATCATTTGAGTCCAATTGATTAGTTGTTAATTTAAAGCTTACTTAAACTTGATATATGTTGAGCTATAAAAATATACTAATTTGATACTTTTGTAAATGTACAACTTGATGAAATTGAAATAAATCAGGGAAACTGAAAACCAGTGTTGAATTTTCTTTAATTCTAAGTGCTGAAATTGTACTAAAATATTAGAATTTAATGTAATATATTTGGATCTTTTCAGTGCTAATTGAATGTGGCACAAGATGTATGAGGTTGAGTCAAATGTCTGAGTTCTTCTTTGAATTCTTTGTATCTGATACCTTGATTAGAATCTGCCATCAATTAAATGCTGTAAATGCATATACATGAACACGATATTGATGCAACTGCTTGCTGATCTTGCTCTTAAGATGTGATTTGAGTATCTTATATTATTGAAACATTTAGCTTCCACAATCTATTTAGGATATTGAAATTTACTTAGACTACTTCTAAGATGCACAAGAACAGGTTCAAAAGTGACTCAAGAGGACTTCACTAGTCAATTATAGACACCTAGATAGCAAGTTCTTGATTTATATTTTGATATATATTATTTGACATTGGTAATAGCAATATTTTGAGTTCTTTCTTTGTTCCACTTTCATGTCATATGATGCATTACTCCTTTTACTAATCTTTGGTTTTGAAAAGCTGACATTTATTTTGAATTCAACCTTCTAGTTTGCAACTGATTTCCAAAATTATGTGAATTTTTGTTGCTACTTCGTGAAGTTCAGCATATTCAATTATTCCCTCACAAAATGTCAGCATTCAATATTGTTATTGAAATTAAAGATAATTTACTTTTAGTTTTATATGATAATTTTATGCTAGCATGTATGCTGCGTAGCTCACTTGCCTGTATATGGAACATTCTTGCTGGTAATGGTGATGTGTCCTCAGCAGAGATTACTTAGGAGAGATGGTTATAACTTATAATGGACTAAATCTATATCTGATTAAATATTTCTTATAAACTTCCTAATTTATGGAACCTCTAGTTTATAAGAATATTAGATTATCTTTAAAAGAAGTTTGTCACAATGTCATTTGTCAAGCATCTATATATTTGAATTTGAATTTTTCTTTTTTGACAGTCAGGATTGTTGCTATGTCAATTGCACCAATTGATAGCATAGACTCATTGAGTAGCGATCTCTTCTACGACATATTACGACGACTCGATGGTCCTGCATTGGCTAGTTTAGCTTGTACATGTGCAGCTTTTTGTTCCATCTCAAAAGAAGAGAGTTTATGGGAAAATGTATGTTCATCTGTGTGGCCTTCAACCAATAGGGAGGATGTTAAAAGTTTAATATCCTCGATCGGCGGTTATCGAAAATTCTATGCTGATTGTTTTCCTCTCATTGTAAACAAGGAGGTTGGAGAGTATCAGTGGAACAACCATCTCGAGTACCCTGATGATTGGACTGAAGCCGAATACTATGGCGATACAAATGAATTTGAAAGCATCACACCATCTGATTTTGTTTCCATTGTAGACATCAGGTTTAAGGGAAAACCAATCTGCTCTAAAGTTCAATGGGGGATTCCAAATGCAGATGGCTTCGACGGTTGGTTCTACAACTGTCCTTTTCGGATTGATCTCCTCGCTTATGCAGATAGAGATGATAACAATGACGGGGTGGTGACTCTTTCTGTATCGGACGGTCTTCCACCGATTACATCCATGGAAAGAGAAAGGAAAGACGGGAAACTATGGCACGAGCTGCGGGACGGTCTCCTTCTTAGTTGGATTTTAGTAAACAAGAAAATAAAGCAGGCTGCTAATCTTGCAAGCTGGAGTCCTCTCGACGGTCAGAGACACTGGCCAACTGATAAAGATTTTGTTATCCGATTCGGATCAGTTCTCCCTGCAAAGGACATTCTTTCTTCTCAAGTAGTGCAGTGTATTCTTGTCATGAAGTTTAGAGTTGTTCACATTGAAGAAGAAGGGTTTCAAACTAGTCTTAAATTAACAGAACTTAGCATGCAATTGAAAGACATGGAAGGTGCTCATGTTAATGGAAGGAACAGTTTGCATATTCTTAAAGAAGCACTTAGCTGCAGAAGGAGCAAAAATTATAGTGAAGTTCTTGAATCTTGTCATATGTATTCAAAAGTGCAAAATGAGTTGAAGGAGGAAAAGATGAGAAGTGAAAGTAGGTTGGATACACTTTGTATTTTAACTGGCATTGCTGCTTTTATGACATTTTGGTACTATGTTTTGTGAATTTTATAATAAAGTAATTATATTGGGATACCCCTTTTTTGTAAGTTAAAATTCCTAATAAAGTAATTAATTAATGAAAGTTTTACTGGATTGAGATTTGAAATTGCAAATTTGTTTGACTGTTTCCTCCATTTCTTAAAGAACTACAAAATATCAATTAATTTTGCACTTGTTAGTTGTTCCCTTGAAATTATTTTACAAATGGTATATGTTTAAAGAATTAATATAGATCCTTACATTCAATAATTAAGGTTATATCATATCTTTAAATTTACAATTGTAAAGAAAATCAAGATAAATCCATCTTTGTTTGTGTGTGTCTCATGTAACTGTTCAACTTTTCATGATATTCAAACACATATGGAGAGTGTAGGAAGAACTGTGGTTTTTCACTTTTTAACTTAAGAGATACAAATAATATTTCATACACACTGAATAACACATTAAATTTGATATTTGTGTGTAAAATATCGGTTAAATTAGTAATTTAGCTTTTTAAAGTCTTAAGTGTGATACTAACGTAAAATAAAGTGTCATACTAAGATTAATTAAATTTTAAAATGGTTATTAGAATTATAAATTTTCGATCACAATAGTTTTTCTATTTGATCAATGTAATATTTATAATTTTTCTTGAAGAGACTGATTTAAACGAAAATTTTGAATTCAAGTCGTATTTTTAAATTTTGTTAATTTTATTGTAGGAAATTTTTTCTTATCAATGCATTTTCAAGTTTAATTAGATGATTGGCTCATTAAACATTTTTCCACGACTAACATTTCTTTTAGGCAGTGAATTTGTTCCCATATGTTTAACCTTTTACTCTTGCGTTCCTTTTCGATTGTTGTTTTTATATACATTTTACATGTATCAAGATATTTAATAAATTTTATTACTTTTGATGTTATTTTTTATTTTTTTGTATAACATTCTTAATCATTTATTATTTCATATATTTTTCTCTTTGCAATAAATAATAAAAAATGTTATTAATAAATTAATAATTAATATTGCATTGAATTTTATAAATAATAAATAAACAAAAACATAATTTTTCTACACGTACGACAATTAAAACGAATGGAGGGAGTAAGTTGCAAACACAAACATACAAATCAGTTTGAGCATTCCTATAGTTATGTTTTGTTTAACTTAAATTTAGAAAACTATTGTTTTAAATCAAAAATCTCTTTGAATGAGTAGTATTTAACACTTTGAAGTAAATAATCTGTCGACTTAATGTAAAGTAATTTGCCACAATGATCATATGATTGCTCCCTGAATCTCATGTGGCATGTCGACTTAATGTAAAGTAGTTTGCCACAATAGATTTTTCTGATCTATATCATATCCACTTTTTTTTCTTTGAATATATTATAAATTTCTTCATAATTAATTGAGTTATCGGTTCGAACTTAAAACAAGGCGTTAAATCTAAAAATGTTGATATTTGTCGGTTGAGTTACAATTTAAAAACACTATATCTAGACATAGCAACGAGGAGAGGCCGGGACGGATTTTTCCTTCTCCACCCCTACACGACTAATCGGGAAAATCCACATATGCCCTTATTTTTAGTGGATGTGAAATTTAGACTCATTGCAGTCTGCAACAGGTTTCTGGTTTTCCCGCGCATATCTACACTCATTCATATATATAAAATTATAAATTTAAAAATTATATTTATTATAATTAATATAATAGAATAATTATTATTAGATAATAATAAAATGAAAAAATATTTTTTATAGAGATGAGATTATAATTTTTAATATTTAAAAAAATATGAAATATATTTAATATGTGTATGGATGTAAATTTAAAAATTATAATAATATTATTAGTGAGACGAATTCGTGTGCGGGCTGGATATCAACACACCGTACTCGTCTCTGCCTCCGAATTTTAATTGCGAAAAAAACTCACGAGTCACACCCAATCAAAACGGATTTCCTACCTCAAATCTACAGTTGAATACCTACACGGATGCATATTATTTTGCCGTCTCTAACTATTTCCAAACTTTTTAAATAGTATAAATATGAATAAAATACACCATCAAATCATAATTTTTTATAATATATTTGGAACAGGTAAGCACCCACATGGATGGGGCTATTAGTGACCATCAAATATTTATTTTGAAGAAAAAGTATATTTACTATCAAATTCTTACACTATGCAATTCATCTACTTTGTCCACCCATTTTTCTGAGTTGTATTCAAAGAGAACTGGGACCGTTTAATTAAGATTTAAGACATAGTACGTCAAACATTTAAAGTTCAATAAATCATACTCAGAGAGAATTAAAATAAATGCAAAACTTTAGCAAGATTAAATGTTCCCAACCACCTGATTGTGTCACACTCACAATACATTTTATAACTTTGAACTAATTTTTTAAAATTATATATATAGGACACTTTTTTTTTTAATCAAATGACACTTGTTAGTATTTTTACAAAATATATTATTGAAGGCCAACCAAAACACAAGAAGTGCTACGGAGAAGAAAAAGCGAGATGCAAGCCAATCCAACAACAAAGATTGAATTAAAAAAATTCCCCCAAAAAAAAATAAAGAAAAAATAAATTCTCCACCACAACCAAAGACAGGTAGACCATCCTGAACCAAAATCAACTGCATTGTGGATTGGTAGGCTCATTGTATGAGTTGTGAATGTAATACTTGTTAATGTAATTGTTTAAGTCAGTGGTTGATGGTTTTGAATGTAACTTTTATGAACATAAATGTAATTGATGAATCTATAAATTAATAGATAAGAGTGAATATTGTGACAAGAGGAAGGATAGCAAAGGAAACAACTGAACAATTAAAAAGAAATATCATTTATATCAATAAATTGAACAATAAAATAGAAACGTTAAAATATCACTAAGTTATCCAAATTGAATAAAAGGGACCCAAACTCATTCAAGTTGTGGTGGACGAAACCTATTTTGTTGTGGTGTGGATTTAGAATAATGAGTGGTGGTGAAAATGGAGGTCTCATAGATGTTGGAGCTGATATGTCATTGGAGTTGTAGTTGAAGTTTGAGTCTCACTGGAGTTCTCATTGGAGTTGGTATAAGAGGTCCTCTATTGGGCTTCTCTCGTTAGAACTAGGAGGAAGCTTATAGTTACTATATTTATCACTTTATCAGTTATTGAATAAGTAAATTTATCAAACAAATCAACTATTTTTTCTTCTTCAAGATGATTATTAATATGATCATAATAAATATTAATATTGTTTCTATGCTTCAATGTAATTTATATTACGATTATGTGAACAATTTTATGTCATCCAAATCTAATTCCGGGACCTTCCACATTAATTTAGGAGAGTCTATGGTAGCACTTCCATTTTTTCATTGATAAGATAAGTTAATACATAATTATATCATTTCATGTCTCTTTTCATGTCTCTTTATTTGAAATTTATATCTTAAATATAAGTTGAGTTAGAAACCAACATATAATAAGAACAATAATTTACTCAATTAACTTTTTAAAATATAAAATTGAAATATAATAAAATTTAGATATAATTGCTCAAATGGTCATTTAACTTAATTTCAGGTAACATTTCATTCTTTTATCTTTTTTTTTTCTCGATTTAGTCATTTATTTAATTTGAAGTAACAATGCAATCCTTTATATCTTAAAATGTCAACAATATTATCATTTCTTTATATAAACACAGCAAATTCATCAAAATCTTTAAATAATATCCATAAAATTCAATACCAATTTCAAAAAAACTCATGTATTGATGAATAACTCAAATAATCAAATAAACTCATATTTTCATCTCCAACAATATCAGATAAAGAATGAAAATGTGAGTTTATTTGAAAATTTGAGTTATGAATTTGATAAAATTTGATTTTATATTGAAGATGATAATTAACTTTATGGGTTTTGTTTAAAATTTTTGATGAATTTTTGTAAAAAATGATAACATTGTTGACATTTTAAAACATAAAACATCAAATTATTATTTAAAAATATAAAATTATACAGAATGACATTTTTAATTAAAAATAAATTTTATTAATTTATGCAATATTTTAAAAATAATTTATATATTTTAAAATAAAATAAATAAATTATTTACTTTAAAATATTAATTAATTTGAAATTTAAATAATTTATAAATAAGTAATTTATTGATCATATATTTTTGTATTTAGCTATTTTATTTATTTAAAATTATCATAAATAAATTATTTAAAATTATTTTTTTAAAATTATTTTTAAAATATTTTAAATTATAAATTATTTATAAATTTTTAAAATTATAATAAATAAATTATAAAAGGTAAAACATTATTTTAACTGGCTAACTGCCCATATAAACTTAACCTTTTTGTTTTTGCTGCTGTACGGAAGGTGCAAGT
>JBBPBS010000968.1:28776147-28786340 GCA_037974835.1 Cicer judaicum
GTAAACAATCTAATAATAAAATTAAATGGACACTAGCAAAACTCTAAAAGATTCTTCATTACATATTTTATAAAATTGATTAAAATTCAAATGAATATCACCATTTTATAAATAGGACCCAAAATTAGTGAATTCCACAAAAACAATATGAAATAAATTAAAATATTAAAAAATAGTTATTTTTCAAATATATAATTTGTATAAAAATTTAATAACATACATAGGTATCATTTTATATTTATCAACTAGTTAATTTAATAAAATATATATAGGTTTGTTTACAAGAATAACATACATAGGTTGATTAAACATATTCATTTAGGACACTTAGACAATATTTTAAATGGCTAATACAACTCATACACATGACTTAAGAAGTATTAAATTTAGTTAATAGATATATTAAACGCCAGAATTTATTAATCAAACTTCATTAACTACAAAAGGCTTCATTTTGGTACGTAATGAACTTTCATATTGTTGATCACAATTTTAAATATTCAAATCTATAAATAGTTAAAACACCTAAAATTGTACTCCCTTTGATCACTAATTTTTTTTTAAAAAAAAAAACATTTTCCATTTTGTATTCCTAAAATTAGAAAATGAAAGAAAAAATGTTGACTTGTGGTTGTTATTACATTTGCAGTGCTTCATCATCCACTAGAAGACTTAACACAACAAGACACACACTACTCTCAAACAGTTTCCAATATTCTCCAAAACAACTCAACCCAATCCCCCTCCATCAATTTCATCACTTACTCAACCCATTCATCTTTCACCAACTCCACCAACCACCACTTCCACGCGCCACCTCCCGACTCCGCCACCTCCCAATGCCTCCTCAAATACATCCTCTTCACAGTCCCATACCTCCACACCAAAAACCACGACGAAACTTCTCCACAAACCCGCGACACCACCGGAACCGATCCCTCCTCCCGTTTACGCGCCAAAGGAACACCGCAAGACGAACTCAGCGCCAACCACGTCCTCGCCGAGCGAAGAAGAAGAGAGAAACTCAACGAGAGATTCATCATTTTAAGATCATTGGTCCCTTTCGTTACCAAAATGGACAAAGCTTCTATATTAGGCGACACAATCGAGTACTTGAAACAGCTTCGAAGAAAAATTCAAGATCTCGAAACGCGTAACCGTCAAATAGAAAATGAACAACAACAAACGAAGAAGAATGGTGTTACCGTTACGGTGGGCCCCAGTGAGAAGAAAAAGGTGAGGATAGTGGAAGAATGTGGGGCCACTAGAGCGAAAGCGGTTGAGGTTGTTGAAACGGTTATTGTCACGTCAGTTCAAGTTTCCATTATTGAAAGTGACGCTTTGTTGGAGATTGAGTGTCCTCAAAGAGAAGGGTTGTTGTTGGATGTTATGCAAATGCTTAGGGAGATGAGAATTGAGGTTATTGGTGTTCAATCTTCGCTTAACAATAATAATGGTGTCTTTGTTGCGGAATTAAGGGCTAAAGTTAAGGATAATGGAAATGGGAAAAAAGTTAGCATTGTTGAAGTTAAGAGAGCACTTAATCAAATTATTCCTCATGCCAATTACTAGCTTAGTACGGTGTTGCAGTTGTGCTGATAATTAGATTTTAAAAGATAAACATTAAATGTTTTTGATATTTATCTCTTTGAATCTAATTGTCTCTCTCTAGTTGCAGTATCATACAACAGTTATAAAAAACTGATTTGATTTCATTGTGGCTTAATATGTATATATGTTTCAACTCAAGCCAAATGTGAAGTTTAGTAATAAACAAGGAATGTGTGATTTAGATACTCTATAGCTATTGCACCAATTTGAAAAAAAAAAACTAGGAATTTGTATTGTCTTTAGAATTTTAGTGAATTGAACTAGATAAAATTCTATTTAGTACATATCATATGATTTATGATGCGGAAGAATAAGTTGAAATTGATTTAGAAATTGTATGTACAATTATTTTCTAAGTAGTATGAAGTTTAATTATGAAATTATTTATGATTAATTATATGTTTGAGAGAACATTTTGATAAACTAACGCATAAGATTGTTTTAGTTTAAGAGCTGAGACTATTTTTGCATATCATTAGAACATGTTTTGTAGCTTGCCCCCGTTGTTTTATTTATTTGTATGTACTTTACTTACATAACATAAGCTACTTTAATTCGTGCCAACATCAAATTTAGTTGTTCTTTTATTCCAAATGAAGATCTAGCTAGTAAGTCCATTCCTTTGGGAGAAATATCCCTTGAGCAGAATATTGATTCTGAGATATAAAATTACATTTCTTAGATGAATCTTTCTGATCTTTTTTCTTTTCTGTTGAATTATTATTGTATGCTTCTCTGCATCTTGGTTTATATTTCTGAACTGCAACCAGATGAAAGGCCATGTTAGTTACCTAGCCAATTTTTTTTAAGATTCTGAATTTGAAATATAAGATTTGAATGAATATTTGAAATATAAGATTTGAATGAATATGTGAAATCAAAATAAGAATTAAAAAAAAAGAAACTTGGTTTTGAGACCTTGCGGTTGCAGGGGTGATATCTGCACACCCAATGTATGCACATTAATATTTAGAGCTTGAACAACTCGGGCCGGAAGGAGGACAGGTGCGCAAGCTGCAAAACAATTATAAATGTAATTAAGTCAAACATGTTTTTTTCATGTAAGAATTAAGTTCCAGTTGTTCAAAAATGATAAACGCGCACACAAAACAAATTTGATCAACCTGGCCTATTTCTTTGTTGGAATTTTGTATCTGCTCTTTGGGGTAAAAATACACCAGTACCACAGGATACATGCCCTGATCCTAGAAAAATAGCTCGCATTCCATTTCCAATGCCACAGTTGGCATGTTTTGGCCTTTGGTAGGAAGATTTTGAGTACTGAAGAAAACATTTTGGTAAATAAGAAGAAAAAGAAGAAGAAGCTATTAGGTATATGAAAATAAAATTGTAAATAGAAGGTAGTGAAACATGATATACTATTAAACACACATTGAGGTGGATCTGGATTGCATACAGTTAATTAAAACTGCATAATTCTGATGTGCTGACTACATAATTTTGACTGCATGGATTATATCTACAAATAGGTAATTGAATTTTAGACCTGTCTTTAATGTTTTAGCTTATAGTTTTTTCTTCTAATTATTTGACTATTCTTTATTTAGTCTACAATCAATGTTATACTGTGGGTGTTCTTTGTAGTATTCATCAAAACCTTAAAATTCCGAACCAGATGGTAAAATGTGCTTATGATTAGGCATGCATCGATCACATACTAAGCAGAAATGGATTCAACAAATTCAAAGGAATCAGTACCTGTAATTGTGATTGTTTAGATGATGATTTGTGATATTGAAGATGCTGATGCATTAAATGATGGTTTAGAACCTTTTGGTGGTGGTTCCTAATGCATACCTGAAGGAAATCAAATCATACAAGAAGAAGTTATAAGAATGATAAAAAAAAAACCTCATACATTTGATCAATTAATTCAATCCTAGAGTAATATAGAAATGCTTATGTTATGCATGCCTCTTCTAGAACATAAGAGGGTAAGCAGAGCATTCCTTCTTCAAAACCAACTTCACAATCATCATGAACAGTAGTAGTAGTAGTGGCCATGGATAGAAAGAGATAAGATACCAGAACAGCTTATTGTCGTTACACTGTTTCAGATTTTGATGTCAGTTGGTATCTTATTCTTGAATATTAGAGAGTACGTAGAGACAGGGTTTTAAAGCTCCAATAAAGTGTACTCTAATCCATAGAAAAGAGTAAGTAACGTTGGTGGGTATGGTTGAGGGACATGGAGGAGTATGTGGGTTGGGTAAACCCCTCTTTCTCTACTTCTTGTTGGCTTGCAGTTATTCAATGTTGGATTGGACCAAAACAAAATCTCTGCATTGTTAATGTTGTTGCTCCTAATTGGTCACATTGACTTTGTCATCTATTATAGTAGTATTTTCTTTTAAAGTCAACATCTTGTTATTTTGGTCATCAGTTTTAAAATACAATAATGATATATATATGTACGCTTATATTTTTCATACATTTGTTAAACACTTTATTTTTTTTCTTTTTATATATTACTTTTTATGACACCACCAATAAATTATATCTCATATGACTCTATTTATTTCTCACTCAAAATATCAACTAAGTGTTTGGATGTCTGCTGATCTTTTTATTTAAAATATGTTATCCCAACATATGAAAAAGTAAAAAAAAAAAAAAAAAAATAGTGATTGATAAGCAATAATTTAAGAGGCAACCACTTAGTTCATGCGTATGTTATCTAGGTTTTATGTTATGTACCAATTTTTTCTAACCCACCACACCAAATCCTCCAAACATCTTTAAAATAATTGCATAAAACAATTGTTGTCTAAGTTTCATCAATAATTTTTTTTTTTTATCCATTTTATCTTTTCTTTTTCCATAAATTTTCTCCGACAAAAATAATCATATTCAAATTACGTTGAATACTAAATATAAATATTTGTTTCGATAAAAATTCAAAATCAAGTTCATAACTTTATATAAATTTAGCCTCTTTCATAAATATTAATATTAATAATAACTAACATTGATGGCTTCTGCATTGCTTTCTTCTTTATAATTTTATATATTTCATATTACATTTGTATTTTCTTTTACTTCTTTTCACTTATGTTGGAGAATTGGAATTTCCTTCCTACCTTTTGTTTAAGGATTTAGTTTGTTTAAAGAGAATACTATTACATCAATAAATAGCCACGTCTCATTTAGTTGAAATATAAATCTACTATTATATGTTAAATTCAAGTGCTCATTCTTTTTATTCAGAGACGTCATTATCTAATTTTCATAAAATCCTGTGTCATCATTATATAATTTATATTATAACATAAACATCTTTAGAATTTTATATTAAATCAAATAAATTTTAATTGTTTTTTGTTCTAAATAAATATTAATTTACTCTGAATTATTTACTTAAACACCCGACTTTTGTTCTCTAAATTTCTACGGTCAATACCCTTCCTGCAATAGGACAACCTCAGAAAATGAACTACAATGTCTAATATTACTTTTGCAAAAGAAGTAGCTTATTTGATCAATTAGACTTATTATCAACTAGAAGTCACAAGAATACTATCATGGTGGTGCCACCTACACGATATGCTCAAGAAGAAATTAAGAGTTGGTTCTAGACATATTATGTTCATAAAAGTTGTCATATATGACATCTAAAATAAAACCCTGTCATAAGATTATATTACAAAAACATCCAAATAAGAAAATTATAACCAATATCAATACTATATGTAGTATCAAGAGCCCTTCGATGATAAAGCGGTTGCTTAATTACAAATCACTGGAGTGGAGGAGCAACAAATTTAGACCGCCCCATTTTTAGAATTAAACACCATATCCAACAAAGTAAACCTCAACTATCACAGATAAGATATAGGTGATTCAATCAAGTCATTTGAACCTGGATAATGTATATGCAATGAGGAAGGCAAAAAATTGGTTCACTGCAATCTATTTGCTGTTCTGATTCTGACTCTTTACAAAAGCCAATTTTTTCATGGTATTTGGCTTTGACGGGTATTATTTCTTTCTTTGTCAAGTCTATTGCTAGAGGCAACCTTACAAAGCTTAGAATTCATCATTTGGAGTACTCTTTATCCTCCCTTCTATACATTTTTGTTGTTCAATAAAAGAAAGATATATAAATGGAACCAGAGACATCCATCAAATAAATAAAACAACACTTCACTTTTCACACTACAATTCATAAAAAAATGATCAACATGAAAGGCTTCACAAACTACGAACTTCAAAATTTGTTGTCTAAAAAATATTTAGTTGATAAGAAAAAACAAACATGATGACCCCACCAAACGTACAACTAAGCTATCAAATAAAAGTCATAAAGGTTAACTTCATCAATTTTACCAATAGAAACTTGTCTATTCAATCACAGAAACAGCAAGTGGGTCAAACCACCTATTGAAATGATTAAATACCACCTATTGAAATGATTAAATTAAGAGAAAATTTAGATTACACAGATAGGTCTTTTTATGTAGAGGAAAGGTATATGATTGTCATCCCAAAAAATGTCAACAGAACAGACTTACAGATAACTCCTTGTCACAAAAATGCTATGTCATAAACCAAACATAATGCACTGGTTTTCAACAATAAAATTAAAAAAAAAAACAGAAAGAAATAAACTCGCAAGGGTTCACAGTGGCAACGTCTATGAACATGTCATACATTGGAGGAGAACCCGGTGAAGAATACAACATGAGGGTCTTCAAAAGACTAGAAACAATCATATCCCAAATCTTACAAGTTGTCATTATGGCTATCAGAACGGATGATGGAATTATTGTGATCAAAGTGAACCCCACTGCAAATCTGAATTTTTCAAATCTTGTCGGCAATAATGTAACTGCTGTGTGATAATAATGATTCCTTCAACATTAACTGGTGAATTTGGCAGAACTGCTTACCACACAGCTAGGTACACCGATGACAATGTGCAACAGATCTATCATTTATGGCGTATTACACGATGGCTAGGGTTCTTGTTTCTGAATTTATACCATTCACACTATGACTTTGATGTTCGGAAAATGAACTTCTTTGCAAATCTCTCATCAGAAGTATTATGTAAAAGACTTGGAGTGCCTAATATTTTATCATCTAATGGCTATATACGGTATACCTATGCCGTGCCTCACAGGTGAGGGAATTTTATCCTCCCTCACCCTAGATAGCACCACACATCCAGACTCGATATTTAGGTCGACAACACTCCCATCTTAAATGGGGTGGGCGGTCATGCAAGTAATTACTACACTACTGATTCTCTGGAAAAAAAAAACCTGTAGTTACATAAGGAAATGAACTGGAAAATTATATGTTGAAAATAGATTGGGAAACGCATTTCCTACGCCATGTTAGAGAATCAATGAGAAGTAGAAACTTAACCAATTACCACATATTTTGGCAGCTTACTGGTTGGTATCAAGATCAGCAGCGGCTTGTCTCTAAGTAGATCAAACCAGGGCAATGAAATTGTGAATTTGTGACAAGTTGGACTATAGCCCCTCAATGAACCAACTTAGGAAGAAAAAAAATCATAACAAGCCGACAACATGTCATCAGGAATAAATTGAAGTATAGAGCCGAGGAGTTCATCTGATTCTGCCTCTAAAATCAAGGTTCAGTACTTGACTTAAAAATCAGTAGCATTGCAAAAAAAAATTACTTTCACAAATACTAACGATCCAATTATTGTAGGGATGGATACAGCATAAAGTTGAAGCCAAAAACATTTAAGCCTCCCAATTTATCTTAAGACTCCTTCAATGAGTGTTTAGGACATAAATGGGATTGGTCAGTACATAAAACTGCAGCCCAAAAATATTTCAGCCTCCAGTTTATCTTAAGAATCCTTCAATGTGTGGTTAGGACAGAAACCCCAAAACATCGCCCACACACATTTTACTGGTTAGATCCAAGAGCCTATGTGTTTCTTCATCCAACTGAACATTGTCCTTTTTCATCCTCTCAGCGACAATGAGAGGCATTTTACCAGCTGCTGCATAAGTTTTCAGAAATAAGTTATATACATTTGTATTCACATGTCCAGCATCCCGAAGGATAACCAACAATTGTTCTGCTCCTTCAATATGAGCTTGCTCCTGGATGATGGTGAATGCTTCTTGTACTAACATGTCATTGGGAATCCATTTTTTCACACTAGAAATAGCTTTCCTAAAATAATACAGAAATTTGTTTACGTCCTTCTTTTTCAAATACCCCCATGTAAATACTTCCCATGTAGTGTAAGAAAGAGAGACACCCTTCTGCTCTATCTGATTACAAAAAATTTCAGCCATTTCCATCTGGCCTTGATCAACATATGAAGTAAGAAGTAAATTTGAAACTCTAACATCATTGGTACCGGACACAGATTCCCACTCTTTATAGAGATTCTCAACTCCGGCAGAGTCTCCAAGCTTCAATAGCGATGATATCATGCAAATGTATTCCTCATCATTCATTTTGCAAAAGCAACCCTTCATTTTATTCCATATCCGATTAACTTCATCCACATTCCCCATGTTTGTATGCAAACTCAAGAGAGAGGAATATGCAACTCGAGTTTTTCGACAGGTTCTCTTCTCCATCTCTTTCAAAGTAGATGCTGCTTTTTCAAGGCAATCATCCTTTATGCTAGCATTTCTTATGTACAAATTGGTCAATGTACTAAATGTTACCCAGTCCGGGTCTACTTTCGCCTTCTTTAACTCAAGTAGTACTCTTTCCGCAGTTTCAACATCATTTTCCGAGGCACATGCAGTTAACAATAAATTGAAGGTAACAATATCTGGTGAAGTGTTCATCTTTAGTTCCTCAAAAAGTTTAGGAACCTTTTCTAGCTTCCCATTTGATATGTAGAGAGACATCATGCGATTATAAGGAATAGGACTTTGCAAGAAACCACATTCCGACATTTTCAACATGATGGCCTCTGCTTTGTCAGCCAAATTATTTTGTACATACGCGTGAAGAAGGGCAGTGCAGGTTGGTTGGCCTCTCATCTTATCAGGAAGATCCTCAAAGAATTTTTCTGCACTGTTTAAACCACGAACTTTGGCTATCAAGTCCAAGTGAACAGCATAGTCTCCTTCCACTAGTTTGATATCATTTTGTAATTTCATCCATTCGCATACCTACATTTGCAACAACAAAAGAAACTTCAATCACTCCATCCAATAATATACACTAAATTTCTCAACATGTTCAGAATCCCTAACATACAAAGAAGCCATTGTCGAAAATTCTCAATTTCAATTCTAATCAACCATTTTCACAATCGGTGTACACAGAGCTATGAAGCACCCACACTTCTAATCGAAGGCGTCTCCCAATGTCCAACATGTGTCGGTGTCCAATAATTGATTTCATTCAATTAATTCATTTTCTCATATTATTATTTGTGTCCAGATGTGGGTATAAATGTTGTGTTCAGAGAACGTGTCAATATTCATGCTTCATAGTCACAAATTTATAGTGCGCAAACCATATACTTAAAATGTGGACTATAAAAAATATATACATATGCATATCAGTGCATAGGGAATCAAATTCGAATTAATATTCAAGACCCTAGTTTAAGAAGAAAAGATTAATTGTATGATTGATTGAGATGAGAAAACGCGTGAATAGAACAAACCTCGAGCGCGTGTTTGTAGCGCTTGTTCTTACGAAGCTCACGAATCATGCGATTGAGCTGGTACTTGCGAGGGAGCACGTGACCTTCTTCCTTCCATTTATTGATGGCGATAACGGCGCTGCGTTTTGGGTATACGAGGCTTAAAAGTCTACGCCCCAGCGTGTCTGCACCGGTGCCGGAGTTGGCGGCGGCTCTTCTTGCTGGTTCTGTAGAGAAATGGCGAACGGTGGCGAAGTAACTTCGGAGGGAACGAAGCGACATTTTGGTTTAACAAGAGAATGTCAACTCAAGTGCGTCGTAATCATTGGTGCGCCTTCACCTTGAGTTAAGTTGTTAAACCCCAACTACGATTTTGGTTCCTTCAACCCTAACATAAATGGAGTACAATATTTTTTTACATGAGAGAAAGCAGGGAGGAAAAAATAAACATGTGCTTCTTTCTAAGGTTAAAATTATAATTTGATTTTCTTTCTAAATTTTTTTATAATTTTTTTTATATTTTATTGGGTAACTTTTTGTTGATACATTGTTGTGTGGCTGCACAAACGGCGTATCATTAAAAAAAATTGCAATCTTATAGACGGTCTATAATCTTAAATCCGCTTAAAATGGAAGTTCCCAAAATTTTAAACTTTGTTTTTTTGTTTCAAAGTTTATAATTTTAGTTTTTTTTATTTTAATATAATTATAAATTGTTGATTTTTTTAATATTTATTATGTTAATGTTGATGTGGTGTTGTATTTTTTTTTATGATGAAGTGAATATGCAACTTATTTGTTTTACTTATTTTAAATATATTAAATATAATAATTATTTTTAAATATTGTCACTATATTTTTAAAATTTTGATTAAAATATAATTTTGATCCCTTAACTTTTATCTAATATTTATTTTAGTTATTTATATATTTTTATTATCTTTTTTTTTTTATTAAT
>JBBPBS010000968.1:28788143-28809522 GCA_037974835.1 Cicer judaicum
AATAATTTTATTAATGTAACATTATTAATGATTGATGTGTTTCTTATTTTCATAAAAGTAAAATAAAATAAAACATTTTCTTTTCTTCTTTTATGTGAGTTTTACAATGTTTCCTCCACACACTATTTCTATTATTTTATTGCTATTCCTATCTTTATTTTTATATTTTATTTCTTTTTATTTTATTTATTAGAAGATTGATAGATAAATTCTCAACAATTTTTAGTAGCTACTACTTACTTAAATTTTTACTAATGTAAATTAATTATAATTTATCCTAAATTATATAGAGCATAAAACTAATTATTTTTATTATTATAATTATTCTATTAACTATAAATTTTTTTCCTAAATAGCATAAAAAACAATAAAATCTGTTCAATATTTACCATTCTAAATTCCAATATGTTATGTTATGGTTAAATTATCACTGCATACGATTTTATCAGGAATAGGTGCATTTATCTTTTTTTTTTAATAATAATAATAAGGATATATTTCAAATAGTTTAGACATAGAAAAGTGGGGGTGTTACACATTAATACTTATAAGATATATATATTAAGAGTAAAAGTATATCTACGTGTGTTTATAAAAATGATAAATTTACTCATTTAATAAGAATTGAGCATGGGAGAGCAGAGAGATAGAGGAAGAAAAAAGAGATGAAAATGCATTAATGAATTAAGAAAAAGATTAAAAAGGGTACACGGGAGAGGAAAATGTGAAGAAGTTTGAAGAATTTGATGATTAGAGAATTAAGGTAAGTTTGCAAGATTAATTGGATCGGATCTTAGCAGCATAACCATTTGAATTTGGTTTAGGTCGTTCGCCATTAGAAAGGTCAATTGAGTTGAATGTTGTTGGAAATTGAAAATTGGAAATTGAAAATTAAAAATATAGAGAGACTAAAGAAAGAGGGAGAGAGAAAAAGTAAATCAAATAAATAAAAAATAAACACCAATAAAAATCTTATACGGTGGAAATACATTTTCCTATTAAAATTTAATAAAAAAAACTTTATCAAAATCCCATAAAATCCACTTTTTGAAAAGGATGATCAAAATTTGAAAGATTTTGAATATCACATGATTTTTTGGAAATTATAAAACATCTAATTAAATACTACTAAATTTGTATACTTTATTTAAAAAAATAAAACAAACCTAATTAAATATCTCAAAATTTATTTTTATTATGGTAAAATTTTAATAAATACCTCAAGATTCCATTACGAGAATCTTTTAAAATGATTTGAAATCCTAATTCATTACAGCAAAAAAATAGTGGATTTCCCGTTATTTTTCGTTATAATTTTGGTTGAATGCATGAATAGAATGCAATGTTCTCTTAGAAAATAAAATCCAGGTGCCTCTCACGCATGTCGACGTTCCAGATACAACTATAAAAGAGCACCGTTAGGACCAACCCAAAAATTCGCATTTGCATAAAAATCAAACACAAAACCCCTCCATTTCCGTTACTCTTTTTCTCTATTCTTCGTAACAATGGCATCATCAAGTTCCAGCTCCATCTCCATCCTTCCCAGTGAAGTTAGAATCGTCGTTCTCGGTGACATGAAAACCGGAAAATCCACCCTCATTGCAACTATGGCGTCGGATTCTTACCAAAACAATGTTCCCTCATTTCTTTCACCCATTCGCTTGCCTAACAATTCATTCCCGGATTCTGTCTCCCTCGTAATTATCGACACTCCTTCCAGGTCCTCCCCATCACCATTACCACATTAAATTAAAATTGCTTATTATTGGTTAATCAAATGGAAGCCCTAGTTTTTTCAATTTAAAACGTGCATTCATGTAGCAACTCTGATTATTATGTTATTCATGTTGCAATCTCGTTAAACAGTTTTTTTGTTGTTGTTTATTATAGTGAAAGGCAATTAGATATGGTTACTGAAGAACTGAGTCGTGCTGATGCTGTGATTGTAACCTATGATTGTAATAGACCTGCTACCTTTGAGCGTGTGAGTACACACTGGCTGCCTAAACTTCAGAGGCTCGAGGTTGGTGATTGATTTTGCTTCTTTTGATGTTATTTTCAATGTGGGAAATTATGTGAGAAAAATAAGAGGCGGGGTAGAAATTGACTAATTGTTTTTTTTTTTTTTTTTTATGATATATTTATATAGGTGAAGGCTCCTGTGATTGTGGTTGGTTGCAAGCTTGATCTTCGCGATGTAAGTAAGGAAGTGAACTTAGAGAGTCTCACTACAAATATCATGCAGCAGTTCAGAGAAGTTGTTACTTGTATTGAATGCTCTGCAGCTACACTGTATCAGGTATATTGTTTTTCCTCACTTTTTGTTACTTGGTCATGTTAATTAATCTATCATTTACCCTTTAAATTGAAATTGTTATTGTTAGTATAGTGGAAAATTAGTAAACAACGTCAAAACTTAGGAGTTGTTCATTTTCTTAAAGATCACTCAATTATGTGGTTTACTTATGGCACACCGGCGCCGTGCTGCCATTTGTTGCAGTAGTCGTAAGAAACTTGTGCATGTTTGCAATGGTGTACTTGATTTTTTTTTTCTTTTCTTTTAGGTATATGTGGAGGTTTTAAATTGCGGTTGTGGTTGTGTTGAGATCATTGATGTTGCGAATTTTTTTGTTCAAATAGAATGCAATTGCAGTCATGGTGGACTCACACAGACATTAAAAACCTTGATAAGGATATCTTATGATATTAGAGTTAATATTTGTTTCCTTCGTTTGTAAAACTGAAGTGCATAATCATTAATATTGGTTATTTTTAGGTCCCTGAAGTTTTTTATTTTGCACAAAAAGCGGCACTTCATCCAGTGGATCCTTTGTTCGATTATGAAACAAATGCTTTAACAGATCGGTGTGTAAGGGCACTGAGAAGAATTTTTAAACTTTTTGATTACAACATGGATGGCACCCTCTTCGATCAAGAACTAAATGACTTTCAGGTTTTTCATAGACTTGGTTCCATCCCTGTCTCCTTTTAAATTTGACATGCTTTGAATTTTTATTTAGTTTGATTTAGCCACTTTATTTTTGAAAATTTGTGTATCAACAGGTTAAATGCTTCGGTGCATCATTGCAGCGGTCTGACGTAACTCAAATAAAAAAAATGGTAGAACAGAATGTTCCTGAAGGAGTCAATTCTGCTGGTCTTACTTTTCGTGGCTTCGTTGAAATCCATAATATGTTTCTAAAGAAAGGGCGAACAGAGACATTCTGGGAGGTTCTAAGAAAATTTGGATATGGTAACGATTTGAAACTGCGGGATGATATTCTTAAAGTTCCATCTAAGCAGGCTTCTGATCAGGTCATACTTACTTTTTGTTTTTGGCTATTATTAAGCTTCATTTTTGGCTTCTTGTTTGATATAATTAGAAGAGTTACTTTAGAGTACTGGCTTAGTCATTTAATTGTCGTAAGTTTCAAGACTTATGAACCATAGGAAAACTTAAATGTTAAACATGGGCTGTACTAGTAATATTGGCAATTAACTACCAATTCTATGTTTTCTCAACATTGATGATTGTTCAAAATCAACCATTATGCCGGAGTTTTGAAAATTTTAGCTGTGAGCTACTTGCATTGCATCACTAGAATGAATGATTATGAAAAATCTAGATATTATATTTGGTCTAGAAAAATAACTTTTTTGTGTTGCATGGTTACTCATTGTCCAGATTCCAGATATTTTGTTATACTTTAGCAATTAATTTTGTACAAATATGGAAGTTTGAATTAGAATTAGTTTCCTGCCATTACTTGACATATAGTTTTATACCTCGTCGATCATTGTTGACTTGAAGAGAGGGATCCAAGTATCTGATGGTACTGTTTTACGATGCATGTTTGTTCAATCAAGTGACAATCTTCATAGAATCACGAGACATAGTATTGGTTTTGGTCATCAAGTCTTGACAAGTTGCAAAGAGGTGTTTTAACATTCCTTTTTAACTAGCAACTGATATGTAAGGATATACTTTCTTTGAAATCATGTTGCAGAGTGTGGAGCTGACACGTGAAGCCATAGAGTTTCTGAAGGGTGTGTTTAGATTATTAGATACGGATAAGGTATGTAGTATTTTTTTGGATTATCTTGAACTGAACACTTCTATACTCTTTGAACATCCCATCGTAGGTGGCTTTCCATGTGCAATATTTGATATAATTTCTGACTTTCTCTCCGGAAACCTGATGCTTTTCTAGGATCAATTACTTCAACCTGAAGAAGTCGATAATCTATTTGATTCTGCTCCAGAAAGGTGAATTTTCCCTTTAATGGCCGCCTAATATTTTTTCCTCTAATGATATATATATATATAATCCATGTCATTAACTTAACCTTTTTTTACCATTGATGATGTAGTCTAGAACTTGTTGATTGCCTCCAACAGCTTGAGCTATTGCTTCAGTAGCAAGAGGAGAGATTTTAGTCGATTCGCAGGTTTGAAACTCAATGGCATATTTATAGGACCCGAAAGAATAGAAGAGCTTGCAAACTGAGTAAAGCAGGATAATGGGTCTGAACCTTCGCTAGACTCTACCATAGCTTTATAGTACCTAGTTGCCCTTTTAGTGAGGAAGGAGAACAAAAGTAGGTGACTAAGAGTATTATTGAACAGGTTAGGTGATTAGAGAAGTAAAAGCTGAGGCTAAGCATAATAGTAGGATAGGATCGGAGAGGATCAGAGAGGCTCATTAAAAATGTTACTATTGAGGAAAGTAGTGTTGTTAAACGGCGTCTCGCAGCCATTACGCCATGGCGTGGCGGATTTTTGGAAAACCTTCATAGGAAATTTGTGAAGGAATGTCTGCCATGGCGGTGCCATAGGCCGCAATGGTGTGTTTATATGGCGGACTTTTGGCCTTCCCCCATCAACAACACCGGAGGAACCAAGTAGTAGCTCGGTTGTGACAGGGAAACCCTTTGAAGGGGAAACTCTTGGCAGGATAAATCTCTTCTTTTTCATGTAAAGGTTCAGCTATCAATTACTGTTTCCATCTATTCATTTATTCTCTCTTCCATATTCTCTCTTGACTCTCTCGCTTATCCTCTCTTAGTGCACGAGTTTCAACCAATAGGAGGAAGTGTGTTACTAGCATTTTTCTAGTGCAACGAAAAGAGAACTGCTCGAATAAGATACTGATTATCCACGATGAAAATTGTTAGCTTCCTTTTAAATGATGACTGTGGTTAGATTATAAGTGGCTTATATGGGTTGTTCTGGGGTTTTGTGCACCTCTGCAATGACATTTTCTGAAGATAAGGTACTGCTTCATAGTTGCACTAATGACAATTTTACAGTTGTATTGGAGGAAATGAAAGGGGGAAAATGTCTTAACTGAAATATCTAGAAATGGTTGTATAGGGTAGTGGCAATTCATGTTGTGTCTAGCGATACAATTGAGTTCTTAAATACTTGTTGGATTGTTGCTGTTCATGAAATCTTGGTAATGCTCACATAATTATGATGAGAGCTTATTAGGTTTGGTAAGTACCTTTTAATTGGTTCATCAACTTCATCTATGTACCTTTTAATTAGTTCATCAACTTCATTTATGAAGGGTTTATTTTTGGTTTTATTTTCTTTCATTTAATCCAGTCCTGTAGGCTTGTAAATGTTACTCTCTTCGGTCCTTTTTATAAAATACAGTTGGATTAAAATTTAGTATTTAAAAGTTGATGCATCTGGTCCATATTATGAACCAGATTTACATCAACTTTTGTTGATCAAATTTTAACCCAACTGTCTCATATAAAAAGGACCAGAGGGAGTATTGGTTGATTGTGAGTATGCTGTAGCAGTTCATAGCGGTGTTGTTATAACTGCTTGACGTCTATCTCTCTTATTTTGGGGGAATGAATCATTTTAGTTACTTGACAAATCTGATGGGCTGCTTACTCGTTTTTGTTGTGACTTGTGACTTCTTGCAACCAATATGTGAGTCTGTAACTGTGTGCACGTGTTTATTGTGCTTTTTGTTTCTTGGCATGTACCATTGCCCTTGATAATCACCGATGTCAGAGAGTTGATGTTTCACCCTATTTTTTAATTGATATGTAACCTAATCATTATCCTCTTCTACTACTTTCCTTCTACGGGCTACATCCTAGATCGCTAGCATTTAGCACTTAGCACATTGTGAAATATTAATTCTACACCAATGCCTATGTGCTCGTCATTCTGTACCTCCAAATATGCTACATTTCTTTCCAAGATTTTTTTTATTACTTTCTGTTTATGAAATTGAGGGAGAGGGTGGTTTTCTTTTAGGGTATAGTGCTCACCGAACTATTTCATGCTATAAGAATTTGCTTGTTTCATTCATTTATGTACAACTTTGATCTGTCAAGTTTTTTGGAGCCAATCAAATTCCTCTATTAGTTGGATGCCTAATAACACGTATATTAAAATAATCTATCTATAGAAGTCTTAGTTTTTCCATCTGAAGTTTTACTTCTCAGGTGTTCTACTTGTTCTGCATTTCAGTCCGTGGAACGATTTTCCATACAAAGATGCAGCTGAGACAACTGACAAGGGTTATTTGTCTTACAACGGATTTCTGTCTCAGGTGACTATTTATTACTTTTTGTTTTATTCTTAAACCTGTTGTTAGGATAGTTTTCTGAAAAGATTTTATATTTCCTGATTCTAAGTATTATTATTGTTTATATGATCTGCAGTTGTTTTCTGTTACCTCTGTAGTAGAGAGTGAGGTTGTGGTAGGTTCGAAGTCATAACTTAGCAAGTTTGGGGAGAAAACTTCTCAGTGATTATTATAAATTTATAATAAGAACCAGGAAAGACACGACAATATGCCTTTGTCACATAAAATTGTTAAATTGACTCACCTATCATTATCACTGAAGATTCAAATTTAGCTATTCGAGGTAGTTTCTTCATCTAATTGCTAGGAAAGATGTGTTAAAGGAATTTACTCATTGGCATTACTTTCATTTAATTTATAGAACTCCGGTTTTCTAGTCATCTGGAATACTATCAAGAACTTGACAAGTGTTGTGCCATACCATCTTTTCCCACAAATAAATTATTGCTTTGTGGTTTTCTTCTGGGAGCACCTCCCTCCCTTTCATCCAATTATCATTTTCCCTCTTTGTTGTGTCTTTCAAATGTTACTATATACTCTAGCAACAGACCTCTGCATCATATGTTTTTTGTTTAGCAGGTAGATTGAAAAGAATTTTGTTTCTTTACCATTCATCTTCACATTTAGTTGGTAATTGAGTTTATTACTGATATATCTTTTAAATTGTATGGTGCAGTGGGCCCTTATGACATCACTGGATCCACAATATGCCTTGGCCAATTTGGTTTACATCGGATATAGATCTAAGCCTGAGGCAGTATTCCGTGTCACTCGTAAAAGATCAGAAGATCGCAAGAAGCAAAAAACAGAAAGAAATGTGTTCCAATGCTATGTTTTTGGTTCTAAAAATGCTGGGAAATCTGCTTTGCTCTACTCATTTTTGGGAAGGTGTGCTCCTGAACCAATCGTCATAACTCATAATCAATGGGCCCGAGCTTGTTTCATTTATTTTTAATCTATCACCATGTGAAATCTAATACTCTCATACTGTTTATTTTGTTTCCTTCAAAGCAATAGTTAACCCTGTCAGTTTCACAGGCCTTTCTCAGATAATTATACTCCGACAACTGTTGGGCAGTATGCAACAAACTTTGTTGAATTAATAGGGGTAAGGATAGGTTTTATAATCAAAAAATATTATTACCATCTCAATCTAATATACCCTATTGCTGATAACTAATAAAGAAAGTTCCATAGATGTAGTGGATATTAAATGTGTACAAGATGCATTCTATATACTAACAATCCTGATGTTTACCATGTAGGGAACTAAGAAAACACTCGTATTACGGGAGATTCCAGAGGATGAAGTGTCAAGTTTTTTGTCAAATTGGGATTGTTTGGCAGCTTGTGATGTCGCTGTTTTTGTACATGACAGGTGTGGTGCAAAAATGATTTTATGTTATATTGCATCATTGTTCCGCTTTAACCACCATTATTAGTAGTAGATCGGAAACATTAATGCAACAATATCTTCTGGATCTATTTATCATATTTTTTTATTGGTTAGGTGGAAACATAACTGAAAGACCTAGAACCATTTTTTATTCTTTAAAATGCCTACCTTACATGTCGAGTTTCCCTATGAGCTTGTTAATTATTCAGTTGATGAAATTTCTGAATTAAAAGCTAATACTTAACTCCTTAAGTAATTAATCTGACGTATGGATTGTTTTAAAATGCAACAAAAATCAATATGAAATCTAATTTGACTTGCATTTATGTGGTTCCTGCCTTTTTGGAAGAGTATGGTGCAACTGAATTTCATCCCATACATTACTTCTTAAGAATTAGGGTAAAATATATTTATTGAATTGAAATACTATATATATATATATATTAGATTACTAAACAACTAAATCCCTATACTTGAGAGATATTTTTAATAATAAAGTAGAAATATATTTTGACACTTCCCCTTAAGCTGCTGGTGAATAGGTGCTCCATTCCCAGCTTGGTTACAATTCTTTCAAATTTGTCGTTGTTTAGCCCTTTAGTTAGAAGATCTGCAAGGTTGCCTTGGGAGGAGACATATGAAGTACAAGTTAGGCCACTATCGAGTTTTTCTTTGATGAAATGTCTGTCGACTTCAACATGCTTGGTTTTGTCATGCTGTAATGGATTATGTGCTATGCTAATAACAAATTTATTATTACAATAGAGTTTCATTGGTTCATCCCACTTTATCTTCAAGTTCTCCAAAATGATCTTCAACCATAGTAACTTGCATATCCTTTGTGCCATTGCCCTAAATTCCGCTTCAGCACTAGATTTGGATACTACACTTTGTTTTTTACTCTTCTAAGTCACAAAATTCCCACATAGGAAAGTGAAATATCCCGTGGTTGACCTTCTTTCTACAATTGACCCCGCATAATCAGCATCGGTATATGCTTCAAGACCTACATTTCCATTTCGTCTGAACAAAATTTCTCTTCCTGGGGTTCCTTTCAATTATTGCACGATTACGAGTGCATCTTGCAAGTGTACCTCCTTTGGTTGGTGCATGAATTGACTGACTAGGCTTAAAACGAAGGCAACATTAGATCTAGTATGTGATAGATATATGAGTCTTCCAACTAATCTTTGGTATATTTCCTTGTCAACTGCAATGTTTGCGTTTGCATTTTCCAACTTTAAATTTGGATTGATTGATGTACTCGCTGTACTTGAGGGATATTTTTAATAATAAAACAGATGATTTTGACAATACTATATTCTGAAAATTTAGAACGACACAGGATTTACGCCTAAGATCTTTGTTTCTTATTTTCCAGCTCAAATGGATATTCATGGAAGAAATCCATAGATTTGCTCGAGCAGGTTGTTAACCATGGAGAGCGAACTGGTCACAAAGTTCCTTGCCTCCTCATTGCTGCTAAGGATGATTTAACTTTATTCCCAAGGACAGTACTAGATTCAGTCAAGGTAATGTGTTTTCAGCTCATAGGCTCATAGTTACTATACCTGAGTTCATAATTTTATTTTCTATTTCTCGTTATGTTGTAGGTTGCTCAGGAATTGAAAATAGATGCGCCTATTCGCTTGAGCATGAAATCAGGTGATTCAAATGACCTATATAGTAGGATTGTCAATGCTGCAGAACACCCTCATTTGAGTCTTCCAGAAACTGAGTTTGTGAAGAAAAGAAAGCAAAACCAGCAGCTTATGCACTCTATATTTTTCGCCATAGGTTAGTTTATTCTTTCTACCTCTCACCTGAATTTGATAACTTGACATGCACGAAAGGAGTTTGCACAATACCGCTTTTCTGTGTTAAACTTTTAAATATCTTTATGTCTTGAATTCACAGCTGGAGCTGCTATGGCGTTTGCGGGCATATCAATTCGTCGTGCACGTGCGAATAGGAATTCTTCTTAACCACATCATTCAACAACTGTAGAGTTACTGCACAATATTTTGCATTGGACGTTTGCTTGTGGGGTTGTATAGTTTTGAAGTGAAACAATTAAATCCATTCCTATTGGTTTTGTTATTTTATAATCTTTTTATTAATTTTTTTATCATGTGTTGGTATGAGTAGAAAAGAGTTTGAGTCCCTTTGGGTTTGACGTGGTCTTGAATTCTCCTTGAGAAACTTCTCTTAAGTCGATTGTCACAAATTTAAAATATAGTTCATTTTAAACTAGAGAGTTCATACAATATCATAAGTCATAACTAATAAATAAGTAAATTTCATAATTGATATGTTTATGAATACTTTAACATTAAATATGTAATATCGATAATAATTCTATTAATACGAGGGGTATGGGTGACTGTGATTATTTCATAAGTTTATGAATCGATTTGCAGGTGGTTTATTCTCTCACTCTCAATATTTTTTGGAGTGACGAATTCAAATGAATTTTTTTATTAAAATATTATTTTAGAATAAAATATAAAAAAAAAGTAATTAAAAGATTGATGTATTTGATTTTAATTAGATAAATCAATTTTTCAACTTCAATTCCTACTTATATTTCATTTTAGAGGGAATATACTTTTAAATTAGATAATCTAAATATATTAATTGATGACTTTTGAAAATATAAGAGTGGAACAAGATATATTGAAAACGATGATACTTTAATGAAAATTTATTGGAAATAATGATGGTATTTATGAGAGTTAGTGTTGTTGTGAATTGAAAAAAATAAGTTCTACAAATGAGGGATAAGATATATAAGGTGAAGGTAATGGACTTGGGGAGGGCTCAAGGAACATCTCAATTTTATGAAGGAGAGAGCACACAAGCAAATAGACCACTAAGCGCACGCCGTCCATCCCGGCTTGGCTATGGCTTCATATCTAGGCTAGCTAGAACCATAACAATGAGTCATTTCTCCAATATTTCAAATTCTCATAGCCTCTTATATAATAAAACTTTACATACGTGGTCCTTAACTTAATTTCAGGTAACGTTTTAGTTCTTTATCTTTTTTTTTTTTTCGAGTTGGTCCTTTATTTTAATTTTAAGTGATAATTTGATATTTTATATTTTAAAATTTCAACAATATTATCCTTTTTTATACAAAAATTCAAAAAAAATCATCAAAATTTTCAACCAAAATCCATAAAATTAATAATCATCTTCAATATAATGCAAATTTTATCAGATTTATAACTCAACCAAATACACTCATATTTTCATCTCCAACAACATTAAATAAATAATAAAAATATGAGTTTATTTTAATATTTCAGTTATCAATTTAATTAAATTTGTGTTTTATTGAAGATGATAATGAATTTTATGGTTTTGTTTAAAAAATTTGATGATTTTTTTGAATTTTTATAAAAAAAAAAAAGACAACATTGTTGACATTTTAAAATATAAAATATCAAATTGTCACTTAAAATTAAAGTAAATGACTAATTCAAAAAAAAAATAAAATAAATAACTAAAACATTACCTAAAATTAAATTAAGGGACTGCAAATATAATTTGGCCTAAAACTTTCGCACCTAAAAAAATGTCACAATATTAATTTTGTTTGTCAAATATTTATTGATCAAGTAGAGTAGTCATTTGATGTCTATCTTGTTTTTTTTTTTTAATTATTATTATTATTATTTAAAAGAGGTGCATTGACCCGCTGACATATACTGGGCAAAATAATTCGAAATTAGTTAATATAGTAACAAGTAATTTTGCAATAATCTTAATTATAACGACAATAAATTAAGAACAACCGTGAAAAATAAACCGGGAATTTTGGTTTGTGAAAATAGTTTACAAGATTAGAGAAAAACTTTGTCGAACTCTATAAACTCGTTTTATTTATCAAACAAACCCATTGTCAAATTCAATGCAGTGTCATTTCACTTTGGACTGAGAGCAGCAGGGAAATTTTTTGACGCAATAAACCCATTTCATAACTAAACTAATTTTAAAATAACTATCAATTTATGAGATAAATTATTATTTATAAAATTAAATTATTATATATAAATCAAATTTCACTGATAAAATTTTAAAATGATCATATACAGAAAAAGCTATCATTGATGAGATAGAATTATTATAAAAAAAAATTCTCATTGATAAATTTTTTAAAATAATTATTATGCATAAGATTAATTATCATCGAAGAGATTGAAGCATCATACACGAGACATGTTTTTATTTTCACCAATAAACATTTTAAATTAACTATAATACACAAGATAAATTATTATTTATAAGATTGAACTATCACAGACAAAATAATTTACTATTGATAAAAATTTCTAAATAATTAGCATTTAGTGACAAATTACACTTATGAAATTGAACTATCATATATATATAAGATAAGTTCAAAATAATTATCATATACAAGATAACACAAAATATATTTTCACCGATAAAATATTTAAAATTATTATTATATACCAGATAAATTTATCACTAATAGTCTACACATTTACACTTTATGAGAGACATAATAAATTAAGACATAATTAATTAAGGTCATTCGTATTTAAAAATAAAATTTCAAAAGAAAAAACATATAAGATAGTAACAAAAATATATTATTAACTTTGTCAAACTATCAAATTAATACAATCTCACACAATCTATCCGAATGCATAAATACTTGTTAAAATTAAATAGTAACAATATACCATATAAACAAATGGCTTGCTTCAAATCTTAGAGTATATAAAAGTTTTCATTTTATTTTGATTTTATAATGGCAATCTTACATTAATTAATAATAATGAGTTATGTTAATTTCAAAAAAATGACACTACTTTAAATACTCACAATTTCAAATATATCTTAGAGCTCCTCCTATGAGTAACATATAATGATCCCTAACATTAAAAAATGCCACAAGGTTGATCCTAGACCATCTACTTGTATTGTTCAATTACTTTTTTCATCTTCATTGCATTCTTCCTCTGTTAAAAAATGAAATCTTTGTCATCGATGTTGGCAGTGGGCACCATAACACCAATAGTCACATCATCATATCCAATTGATACAGTACTCAAGCCTCAATCCTCATATCCAAAATCTCAATTTGGGGATTTTTTAAGGAAAAAACATTTAAAGACAATATTCATATCATCATATCAAATTCATACAGTACTTAAGCCTTGTGGAACAACCATTGTCAAATCAACGTCTTTCCATAACATATATTAAATTGATACCGAAAAAAGGTGCATAAACTTTAAGAACTTAAAAGACTAAATTGAATCTTAAAACAGACAAATAAGACAAATGATCAAAATAAATATTGAATAACAATTGAAAGTTGACGGGGATAAAATGGTTGAAAACTTGAATATGGGAGGATTTTTATTTATTGAATTGGTTTCTGAATTAATGGTATATTGGTTGTAGTTTTTGGAAAAAGGGATTTTTTTTTTTTTTTGAATTGGCTTTTAAGTTAAATGGTATATTTCTTGTAGTTTTCGAAAACTAACAACATTGGAAGCTTAAGCATGGTGTTGATTCTGTTGAACATTAAGAGGGTTAGGAGAGGTTAATGTTGGAGGTTGTGGTCAGAATTGCGTCAAGAGTTGTTGTATAACACCATGTTTAAAGGGGAAAATAACATGCTTGGGGATTTGCTTATGGCAACAAGAAATAAGCTTATTATACTTGGATAATAAAAATAAACTGATGTGTTGTCATCATTTACAATAATGTTAAATATATTTATTACAAAATACAATACTTTAATTTTTCTAATGATGTGACTTTTTTGTTTATTGATGCCATTGCATTATATCAAGTTATACACCTATTCTCATTTGTTACTTGATAGATAGATGATTTCCTACAATATGTTCAAGGAAAAAATTATCTAATCAATTGATTCAAAAATATAACCTCCTTGCTTAAAGAGAGGCATGGCAGCTAAAAGTGGAGGGATTTCCATTCGATAGCCAGAAGAACTCATGACACATGAAGATTTTGGATCTCCATTTGTAGTGTTCTAAGTTTCTTTTCAATATTTGATATTTCTTCTTGAATCTCAACAAGCTTGTTAAGTCTATTCTGCGCCTGATCTTGGTAAGGTTTGCCAATGGCTCTCACAAAGGTATCCAAATTTTCTACAGCTCCAGTCAAATCCTTCTTCATGGCCTCTTCAAGTTCATATGCCAAGGTATCGGCTTTCCTTTTCACCTTATCTATCACACTTTGCCTCCGAGTTGGGAAATTTGATATAGCTAAATACCTGACATAAAAACAAATGCAGACCCAGATATTAGCTGCAAGTGAACCCAATTATATGACCAATTTGGAGTTATTTTTAACCATTATACCGTATTTTATCTTCAATAGATGAAAAAAACAACAGGGCATCGACTCGTAGTCATAGAAAGGTGCTGACATTGCTAATGATCTTTTAAATGTACTTTCGACAGAAACAGTAATTGATATTGATATATGAATAAAAAAGTTGTAGTAAATTGATCGTTTTGTCAGATGCCATGCCTAATAACAATTATATCTTAAACAGGTTCTACAAGAGTTGTTGGAAGATATTTAGAGATGACGAAGGATGTCCATGTAACCATGTTCATGTTACTGTAATGGTAGCATTTCAAAGCAGAGATGCATACTTCGATGATATTTTACTATTATTTCCTTATAGAAAAGTTGTATAAAGGGCTTAAGACCAAAAGTCTAATCAACTATCCTGCATACATTTTCAATACAACCTGAGTAATCATAAAGGAGCTCTAATTGAATATAATACATTACCCGCCAACAGAACAAATTCCAAGTGCAAGAAGATCTTCCAGTGTGGTTTGCAGTACAGATGTCAATAGTGAAGCAGAAAAACCAGCCACTCCTAGTTGACCAAAAGTCCCTAAAATCTACACAAAAGTAAGACATTTTATATAAGTGGTGGTGGTGGTATGCTAAAACCTAATTATAAAAGCAAAACAAAAAAATATTATATATACCACCGAGGAAGATTCAGACAATATTCATTTGCAGATATTATAACTTATTGTTAATGAGAAAAGGACATCATTTACTTGTTACATAGCTCCATGTGGTGTCACAAAAAATATTCTAGGGACCGCATGAAGGTAACATTAAGTGTCAATGCAAAATTATAATAAAATTGTAAGACAAAGCAGCAACCTGAGTAAATCAGCGGTTAATTATTCCTTAAATTTTAAACAAACCTATTAATCATTTATCTAATTTCGAGGATCTAACACACTTGAGGTGCTAGCTCAGTGGCTAGTAGTTAACCTCACGGTACAGAGTACAAATCCATAGTTAATTAGAGACGGTTGTAAAATGACCATTAACGCTTTAATTAATAAAAAAAATTCCCCCTTCCCCAATTTAAAAAATAAATAAATAAATTGAGGATCTTACAGCACCCTCTAGCACCATAGTTAACCATAACTCATTCTGAATGTTAACCTTAAGGCAGTATAGCCTACATCTTTCAAACTTATTGTTTACAGCTTATTCAGCTCCAATGCTATTTTATACATTGGGATATTTTGTGAATTGTAAAAACTAAAAACTTCCATTTAAAATGTCCAGAAAGTTAGTTGCAAATATAGTCCCTAGTTTTATACAAGTTTGGTTTTAGTCCCCTAGATACAATAGCATTTATTCCCTTATACTGTAGTTTTCAAATCGATGCAATAATATCCTTCCATCAGTTTATTGTTCGATTGAAGTAATTTGGCCCTTTGCTGAAGTGGATATGGCAGAGCTCTCCCTTGTTATAATGACACGACTATATTCTTGCTGATATGGCACAAATCCATATCAGGAAATTTTCCTTTGATTTTAAACCATGACAGCAAAAACACTTCAACTGAACTAAAGAGACGAAAAATTTAACATCTCTGTAACAAGGGAACCAAAAGAGAACTTACAGCCTAGATGAAAAGAGTTCTAAATTATTTACTAGGAATTCCAAACTTACCGTATCTCGTACTTCTTGCTCAAATGACTTTGAAGCTGCACTGCTGCTGAAATTTTCAATCACCTTATCGCCAGCTTGATCCCCTTTCTTTAGCAATTCATATGTCTCAAGACTCATCTGACTATTTTCATGAATCAATGAGGACCATCGTTTCTCAAAAGATTCCTTGTATGATCTCCCTTGTTGGGTATTTTTGGAGCATAACCAACTTTTGTATTCTCCAAGTATTTTCTGTGTCCAATCAACCAAAACATACCCAGTTAACTTCAATATAATATAGGATTTCAATTAGTCCCGCATTAATATTTGGATGTATTAAGCCATCTTGAGGATATCCAAAGCAAAAGCAGAGTCCTGTTTGTGGTGGAATTATTTATTCTGATAACCAATAGTAAACATGACTGCAATACAATCTGGATTTACTGGTTCACAGTATAACTAAGATTAAGAAAGTAACCATACATAAAACAAAACTAAAGTTCTAAAGAGATTACGTCAAAACCTAACCTGAACAGATGACACAGAAGGGTCAATTATGTCATTCTGAATTCTTGATGTAGCAGGCATAGCCTGTTTCTCTCCTTTGAAAACATATGAAGCAATAATATCAAGATTTGACAATTGCATTGTAGCTTCTACAAGCTCCACAACACGTGATTTAGAGGATTCAATCTGATAATGTATACCATTGCAATTTAAGAATGTACCAATTAAAAGGGAAACAAATTATCCTAAAATTAGAAAAATTATGAACTTTTTGTAACATACCATAGATAGAGTTTGTCTCCTCCAAGAAAGGCTTTCACTTTCCATATCCAATGCAAAATCATTTACACTATTGACAAAATCATTTATTGCAGCCAAATCCTGCTTGGCGGATCGATAGTCTTGTGTCACAAGAGTTTCACATGCAGAAAATAGTCTGTCTGCAATTGCAACAGGTGTTTCAAGTTTAAGCCTCATTCTATCCATTCCTGGGATTGTCGACCCATCTAGAAAGCTATATAAGAACTTCTCAAGCTCATAAAAGCTGCTGGCACCATATTGAGAACCAGAGACTGACAACTCTTCATCAGGTTTCTCAAAACTAGAGCTAGCCATAAGTTTAGCTTCAAGAGCAGATCGAGCAGATACAGGATATAATATCACATCTTCCGTATTCAGCAATCTCTTGATGTTGTCCTTAATGAAGGACATTGCTTCCTCAAGCTGCATTGATTTGTGAATATATAATGCAAGCCTAATTTGACAAATGCCTATTCTAATACAAAAGAACTGCTTGATATAATACCATTACGAAAATACCCAATATGAATCATGAGACATAAATATACCTCATGATTATTCTGATATATGTCAGCTTTGTTCAAAACAAATACCACTTTTTTCTTCCATTGCTGTGAATAACGAAGAAAAGCAACCTGAAAATAACATAAAACTTGTCATATCCCTGAGTGGGTAGTTATACTATACAAAAGTAAGCGAGAGTATGCCTCATACATAAATGATTAAACATACCTCACTTCCTGTTAAGGGGCGATCAGCTGAAATAACAAAAAGAAGTAAGTCTGCACGAGGCACAAATTCCTCGGTAAGACGCTGCTGTCTCTGAAGAATTACATTAGTTCCAGGTGTATCAACAATTGTCATCTGTTATCAGAAGAACAAAGAAAAATGCTGAGAGACCACTAATTGCAAACAGAAATTGTGACTAGAGGGTATAAATATAATTTTAAACATTGTGAATGATGCACGCAAAGAACAGCAGAGAACCAAAACAAAAGACAAAACTAAGAGTTAATTGACTTACATTTCTGAGAATTGGAGCAGGAAGGTAGCAAATAAATTGACCGTCTGGATGCCTTTCAGAACGTTGCTTTTCAATATCTAGGTCATTAAACCGTAAAAATGTGATCTCGTTAGTTGTTGGAACAACCCCCTGTTTGAGATATCTTTCTCCAAGAATTGCATTAATCACAGTAGATTTACCAGAGTTGAATTCCCCCTGGCAACAAAATGTCAAATAACTTCAGCTCTTTGTAGCATTTCTATTAAGTCTATATAAAAACCAGTTGCTTTTGCATCTCACCCAATTTCTTTTTGAGTAAGAAATTTTATAATAAATAGTGATGGGGAATCCAGTGAATCAAATAACTAATCGTCCTAAGGTGAATGTTGAATAATGACAGCTACGGCTGCAATCAAATCCTTCCATAACGTAACAATATAGGAATAACATGCGACCCAACTAACCCAACATTTTGCATTGTTCTGAGTAGAATAACAAGAACAAAGTACAATGACAATGACCATGGACTATATTAAAAAACTCTCCGAACAGCAAGACAGCTTCTGAAGTTTGTACACACAGAAAACCAACTACTCCCTGTAAGTAAACCATTGATCAACACTCTAGTACATGCTTATCCATGGAAATAACCAAATAAAAGCAGAGGAACAATGAGCAACAACGATGAGAGAAGTCCACAACAAATAGCACTTATTTGTTAACTAGTTTTAAATTATACATGGTAACAGAATATTTTCTTTTTGAAATTTAGAGCTAATACCAATGTATATCCCAGGAACCAGAATTTGTTGAGATTCAGCACACAATTACCACTATAACCAATAAGAACGGCTCATCAATCTGAGAAACTGCATCATCAAGTAGCGAAACTTCCTCCATCTGTCATTTGAAACCAATTCCAATTCAACGCAAAGTAAACAATGTACTGGTCAAAATACATAATGATGAAAGAAAAAAGAAATCATTTCAAATACCAACTATTTTAATTAAAAGATCACCAGAGGTGCAGCTTTCTTTATAACTTTAATAGCTTCATTCAACACCGACCTCTCCATTTCTATTAACTGTTTCTTTCTATCCTCCAGTTTAATAAATCCACCTACAACCTCTGTTTTGCTCTGCAAACCATTACTGTTATTTACTAATTTAACATTATCAATTTTTCCGCCACGATCATCAAGTGTTCTATCATCATTTGAAAACCCACCATCCAATAGTTTTTGAAAGAAATCATCATCAAACAACCCAAATCCTTCCAAACTAGTAACAAAACCACTAGCACCAGAAGCAAGTAAGCTCAAAGCCTCAGCATATGACATGTTCTTCCCCACACACGAGGCAAATATAGGTATCTTCACATTCTCAACTACTTTACCAATTTCCTGATTTAAACGTTTCAAATCCCCACCACCATATATAAGAAAATCAGCACCTTCTGATTTGGATGCATTTACAGCAGTATCTACAGTTTGGACAAATCTAGCCACCAATGGAAGAACCACCAAGTCAGCATTGGAACCTAAAATTGTATTTCTAGCAACAACGGTAGGAAGACCTGCAACATATGCATGGAATTTGATTTCATTATTAAAATTGAAATGGAGTATAAGTGTTTGAAGAAATGCTTAGAAGAGAGAGAACAAAAAATTGTAACAAATCAGGGACTTGTTTGGATAAACACATACCCGTCTATCATATAGTAATATTTATGTATAAGCTATTTCATTAACAAAAGATAAAATCAAGTCTAACTTTTTCATATAAACTATAATGGCTTGTTTGGATTGGCTTAGTGGAGGCATAAGCACTTCGTAGAGTGTTTGGGAGATCTTATGAAAGCACCTTAAAACATGTACCTATAAAAACAGTTTGATTTATCTTTTGTTATAAAAATAGTTTATAGATATTAAATAATAAGTGTTTATGAGATAAGTGTTTAGTTAAGATGTTTATCTAAAGAGAGGCTAAGTTGTTTACAGGAGAGCTTACGGATAGAGGAAATAAGCTGAAAAATAGCTTATAGCATTTTCATAGGCTTTGTCTGATAGTTTCAGAAGTGTTTATGCTAGTGAATAATTTAGTCCAAACAAGTCCTTATTAAAAGAAATGGCAACATGGTAAATATAAATAACCTTGGTCGGAGAGCAAAACGCCACTGGTAACAGCGGCGGCGGCAATATCGACGCGCTCGGCGACCAAGAGATAAGCGCGGTCACGAACTAGTGACTTCAACATGCAAGCGGCTTCGTAGAGCTTCCCACCGCTTTGTTCATTGCTAGAGAGAACTACAATTCCAACTGATTTTGAAACTGCCTTATCGATCAAGTCTAGGGCGGATTGGTCACGTGTCAGAATGTCATCGGGGTTGACCTGGAGAATAAGAGTGGGGACTTTAAGTTTGGGCCTCTTGTATCCGCCAGGGAAGAGTGTTCTGGGCTGGGCTTGGGCTTGGGCCTGAGGAAAGGGTTTTTGGTTGGAATGGCGAGAGGCATTGGAGTTGATGAGAGAGGATGAGGAATGGGAAGGACGGGGAAGGGGGAGTTGAGGAGAGCGAGAGAAGATGACGTGGCGAGGGATGATTGCATTTGCAGCAGCAACGAGTGATGAAAAAGAAGAAGGGGTTGTTATTGAACAGGGTACCATGGATGGTTGATGTGTGTGTGTGTGAAGAAGAAAGAAACAAACAAAGAAAGAAGAGAAGAGAAGAGAGATTGCGTTATCTTTGGAGAGAAAATTGTAGGAGTCACTGAAATCGCAGTTGTTATCCTTTGTTTGTTCCAATTGCCTCAAACATCGAGGACCGCATGTGCACCAATTGAAATCACAGTCAATTTTAAATATAACTAATCTCCATTACTCTCATGCTTTTTCCTTTTTAATTTCAACCACCCCATTTAATACCACTATTTAATTAACTAAACTCGGGTTGGGCCAAAAACAAATTATTACTTTATGTATCATATTACATATTAAATAAATCAAATATTTTATTAATTATATTCATCAATTTTTTCAGATGAAATCGTAATAACCACCTAAAATTCACCACACATTTGTAAAGTCCCTATTCTGAATATCTGACAGGACGTCTAATATAAAATATTTATATTTATAATTAAATTAGAATTTAAGAATGTTGATATATTTTTTATTATAAATATAAAGTGAATAATAAAACTTGTAAGTAATGTATGCATTCTTAATTAAATTATATATTTATAAAAAATTATAATTAAAATCATATTAAAAATTAAAAATTATAATTCTTTAAAGAGTATTTTTATTTTTTTACAAATATGAGATTTATTATATAGAGAGAAAATGTTCATAAATATAGAAGTCTGTTTTTTAAAATTTCCACAATTCTTTTAATAGGACACTATAAAAATTTCAAGTATTTAATTATTTTCATTACCGCATATCTCTAATCAACAAATATTAATAAATGCTCAAATCAGACTTGTTAAGGAATCAAATATATAAAATATTCAATTAAAAATATATAAATGTGGTGTTTTTAAATCTATGTAAAAAATTAAAATTTG
>JBBPBS010000968.1:28836678-28852671 GCA_037974835.1 Cicer judaicum
CTTTCTCAATAGTGCTTATATTAAAGATAGAGGGAGTAGTTTAAGTAACACATTAAATACTATTGTGGTTACACTAATAACTAATATGGAATACACAAATTTTTAGAAAGAAAATGTACAATTTTTAATACAAAATTTATATCTTTAGTATACTAACAAGTGTCATAAAACGCCTCTTAATTTTTTTCTAATAGTTTTAAATATTTAATAAAAGACTCTTAAAATTGTCACGTTCTTTAAAAATAATGTCTACAAAGATTTTCATATCCTATCATATAGGTCTTTTGGTGAAAGAGTCTCAATGAAAATTACAATACTTTAAAAAATGAAAATTACAATAGTTAAAACTTAAATTCAGAAGAATCCAATTCAAAATATTAATCTATTACTACCTTAATCCCTTATTATAAGTCTATATTTCTTTTTCACTCTTATTAAAAAAAACCATCGGAGTAGTTAACATATTTATTTAATGTATTAATATTTTTAATATAAGAGTTATATTTGAATTTATTAAACTTAATTTTTCATTTAAGAAAAATTAATAATATTAATAAATAATATATTTAAAGTAAAATAATAAATATACCTTATGAAGTAAAAATAAAAATTTATATTTAAAAACAAATATATTTTTTCTTCAAACAATAGTTACAATTAAAAACAGAGATAACAAGTAAGCAAGCCATCTAATATAAGTATTAGATTAAACACTTCCGTATATTTGATGATGGAGAGTAAGGATTAACTCCTGTTTGAATAGTCATAAAATAAACAAGTTGGCATGAGATTTAGAGATATAGTTTTGGGGCGTTAATTAGGAGTGTGTATGCACGTGCAACCTCGCATGATGTTATTGGATTGCGAGTAGCGCGAAGCAGGGGTCTTTGTTTTTATTATAGAGCTTATTGAGTAAGTCAATACATTATCAGCACCTTCCCCAGCACGGTAAGTATTCTCTACTATTATAACTTCTCATTCTTATTCCCCTCGTTTATTTCATTGTCTTGCTTTTCACACATTGCCTCCTTATTTAACTGCATACTATACTTACTCACTATTTCTTCCTGTCTTGCATTAACCCTAAATTGCTCCAAATTTTGAGGACATTATTTTTTCCTTTAAAATATACTTCTTCTGTCCTTTATTCTAACATTTTTCTTGTCATGATAAAACGCTTCAGAATTGGTATCAGCACTATATCACAGCATTGTCAAGATCTCTTCAACAGAAATTAAGAAAAAAATTTGTAATAATAAATATTTGATTAAATTTTAATAGTTAAGAACCGATCTCCTGACAACTATTCGAATTTTAATGATGCCGTAGTCTTTATTACTAGTAATGTAAAAAATAGTTTTACAAAAAAAATAAAAAAATAGATTCTCTATGGTTTTTTTTATGGTGTAGTAGCACCAATGACTATTAAATTTAAAGGGACTCATGTCAGGTCCTTAGACAAATTAAAGATGATTGTAATTTTAATATATATAAAAGGAATCAAATTATCTCTCAAGAGTTGTTTTTTTAATATTATTTTTTGACATTAATCGATAAATGATGTAAATATATATAACGTTTATTTTGATGTACGATGATGATATATAGTAAATGATTATTGATTAATGAAAAAAATTTATATAATTATAATTTTTAAGTTAACGGTTGATTTTGAAAAAAGATTAATCGGATACGGTATTATTGAATTAGTGTAAATCTTGAAGTTTAATTTGATATCTCTTCTTTCTATATTGTTATTTATGTTAGTTTATGTAAAAAAAAATTAAGTTTTATACATGTGTCATTTTAGATTTGTGATCTGGCCGAAGAACTCCAATATACTCTGCCACTAGACCAAAGAATTATTGCTAACACCAAGTTGATCCCAAAACAACATATTCAAACACAATTGTCATATTCTTCATCTTTACATTTTTTCTTTTCTATCTTTTAATTTTCAAATTTCGTTCATCGATAATATCGTCATCAAACCATTTAAAGAAATTGTAATATTTATCCTTACTATTTTTGTAGTTTCTACATCTCCAAATTTTCCCCCAAAATTGATACTTGTAATGTTAGTAACAATTAGTCATACAACCTCCTCCTGGTATAGACATTTCCCAAACTCAGATAATTTTTCCTACGTTGATGTGAGTGAGACTGGATTAAAGAATGCATAACTTATGTTGCAGTGAATGTAAGAAGAGAAAACTGCATTTTTTATTCATACTATGTTGTTATTAATAAACAGTAAACAACCAATTAACGAATATTTAGTAATTAAATAAGGCTCTGTTTATTTTCTGAAAACATTTTCCATAAAAATTCAAAATTTGGTTTTAGTCATTAACCTTCTCTATAAAATTGATTTTTAATTTAAGAATATCCACCGTTTATAAACGTTTTGTTAAATCTTATCTGTTTAATATTATATTTTTAACAAAAATAATTTAAAACATAGCAATTCTTAATAACAAAAATAATTTAAAACATAGCAATTCCAAATATTTAAAATTGTGGTCGCAGTCATTATCATTGTGTTGTAATCACATAGCAATTCTTAATAAAAAAATATGCTGAAAAATGTATTATTGTTAAAGGAATATGCTGTAAACAGCACTTAATCTCCTGAGAGACTAATCAATATTCGCTGTCATTAACATGAGAACCATAGCCATTTGATTCTTGAAAATTAAGATACCATGAGATAAATTAAGAGTGTAGTGAGCTCATTAAACAAATACGAGATTAATTTAGATGAAAATTAAGATACATATGCATCAGGAAATTGGTATGTTTATGAATTCAAAGCCTGGAAACCTTTGTCATCACTTATCAGCTTTACCTATCTTTATCGATTTTAAATTTTGTTTATACTTTACTATTTTGGATTAAAAAAATTCCATGTTTTATTTTTACCAATCTCTAAGGAATTTTCGTTGGTGATGAAAGATTAGGAGATATGCCTTCAGGCCATAGAGATAAGGGAATTTGTCAATGCCTCTTAACAAAAATGCTATGTATTTACTAAAACACCAAGGCACCCAAAGAAACCTAATTTACTCGAATAGATATTTTTGTAAATAATCAAAAGATACTTTTCAAAATTAGTATCATGAAGATAATATAAATTAGGATCATGCCGCCATGATGAGTGAAATATTTAAGCGACAATTGCAATTTACAATAGAATAGATTCCTATTGAATCATATATTTGAGGCGTAGATTGGACAATTGTAAAATAGATTTTTCATTTATTTGGTAAAGACGACTAATAAAATTTAAAGAAAGAAAATGATGAATGGTAGAAAAGTAAAAATGACAAAAATTAGAAAGATTTGTAATTAATTTCTTTTTCATCTTTAGTCCATGCTCTCTATATTAATATTCTCCACTAAATATATAGACGGAATTTTAATCAACTTTTAATATACCGAGAGAAGTTGCATAAGATTTAAGAGAAATCTATCGCTCCCTCTTTTAACTTTATCTTTTATCCCAAATACATGAATAAAATCATTTTGTCTTTTTTTTACCACCTACTACTTCAAAGTCAACAAAATTAAAATTATTAACAATTTGATAGTTTCACATTTATGAATTTTTTAAAAGACATTAAAAAAAATTACATTTCGAAAATTTCACATTCATTCAAATTTTTTTTAAAAAAATATTGAAAAAATTAAATTTTGACAATTTTACATTCATCCAAAGTTTAATTTTTTTTTTTAATTTTAAAAAGTATTATATTTAAAAAAAATATAAACTTTTGAAAAAAAATTGCATTTCAGAATTCCACGTTCATCCAAAAGTTTTAAAAATTTTGGAAAAATTGCATTTAAAAAGTTTTATATTCAACCAAATATTTAAAATTTTTTTAACAACTAAGAATTTAAAATTTAAATCTTTCAAATTTAATCTAATTATTAAAGATGAAGAATTTTCTTTTTTTGATATTTTCAAATTTTTCCAAATAATTGAAAAGGAGAAATTGAAATTTCACATACTTTAAGAGTTTGGGAGGTATATATATAGGTGGAGTTGTGAATGGTAAATTGTCAAAGTTTAGTCATAGATAAAAATCTATTGGGCTTGGGTCCAATTTGTTAGGTACGGTTTGTCCCGTTAGAATGATACATTTCAGATTTTTCTTACAACACCAAACTAAGAATAAAAGAGTGATTTTGATTTTAGAAAGAGTAATTTTGGTCTGTGAATATATAGAAGGATTAAAGTTATTTGCATATCTTTAAGTATCTTTTGTATGATTTTTAATTTAATTAAATATAATTTTATTAAATTCATAATTTTTTCAAAGTTTGTTATAACTAAAATATGTATTTTATGTTAATAACTATACAAAAAGCACCTAACATTTTTTCGATATAAAAAATTATCACAAATTCACAATAATCTTTAAATAAGTTCAATTATAAAAATATATTGAAATACACTTTTCATTAGTTAACTTTTCTCTCTTACGTTCCTTTCATTAATTTAGTTTATATTAATCAATTTAATATAAGTATATTTTATATTAATCAATTTAATTTATAAAATTAAAACATAAAATACACATTTTTTCAAACTTTGATATATTTAAATACTATAATAACTCTGTCACGTATATTTAACTAAGATATTAAAATTACTATTTACTCCTAAACCGCCAATCCGTAAGTGATATTTATAATGTATGAACTTATATGATCAAAGTAGGAAAATTTTCTTAAGAGTTTATAATTTTTTTGTCACTAACTTATACTTTTTATGTTCCACAATAATTGAGTTATTTGAAAAAAAAATTGTCATAAAATGAACGTCTCTTTTAATTTCTAATACATTATTTTTAACTGTATAATTAATATTGTTGTATAATTTCTAATATAATATTTTTTTACTATATATTTATAATATCAATATCTACCAAAAACAATTTAATAAAAATAATATTTTATCTCTTACAAATATCTTATATCTTACTATGTGTAAAACAACTGAATTACTAAATTATTATGGAACACGGAGTATCATTTTTGAGATACTTCATAAGACATTATTATTCCTTTTAATTTAATACTTATTATTTTAATTAAATCAGTTTAAATATTACTAAAAAATATATTTTAATAATTAATGTTATTTTATATTTATTAATTAGTTCAACAGTTAATTTTATTAAATATTTATATTTAATAAGAATAAAATATGCAATAGTTATATTTTATAAACAATTAAATATAAAACTACTCTACACTGATATTATGTCGTATAACCATTAAATCTAATATATAATATATTTCGTTAAAATCAAATTTGAATATTGTTTTCTGTAATAATATAACAATGAGAACATACTATTTTGGAATATTAGTAAAAAAACTCAATTTGTCATGTTCTATTGTTTACCAAATAATGGTTACGAATTTTTATATGACAATAACAAAATCAAAATCAAAATAAAAATGTGAGTTTATATCACATTTTCATAAATTGCTTGTATACTAAACAATTTTGGTTGTTATCTTCTCTAGAATTTTGGTTTAAGGGCATTTCGATGTCCTTCATTTTTGGTATGTTTGGAACAAACCTTGTTTTTGAATGAAAATGCTTTGAAGCAGTGAATATTGTGGTGGAGGGTGAAACCAATGTGTTAAAGTTGTCTATCATGATAACTCTTACTTTGACTTTGTTGTTAATATTGCATTTATTTTCTTCGTCTTTAGTTTCTTATGTAAGATGTAAGAAGAGTTGATAATGTTGTTGTTCATTATTTAACTAAATTTGCTTTAGTTTTTAGTTGATTCAATGTTGATTGAGAAAACACCCTCTTATATTGCTTATTTTGTCCCAACTTTTGTGTTTGAATGAAATAGTTTCTGTAAAAAAAATTTAACCTCTTCATTATTATAACTATTATTATAATTAAAATAAAAATATTGAAATTTATGGTCCCCATTTGGAGTGCAAGTGTGAACATTGTAATCCGGCGCGGTTGTGACATAAACATAAACATTGTTATCCAGAAAGAACAAAGACAAGAACGCAAGGCGTAGAGTTCGTGACTGTCTCTCTCATCTAATGGCAACCTCTTTCTCTACAACACCACCACTCCGTTCCATTTTCCAAAACCCTCCCAAACCCTTTCTTCTCAACCGCTACTCATTCACATCTGCTTCAAGCTATGTCACTCTAAAGCTCCCTCGTCGCTTCACACTCTCCAAAGGGTTGTTCACATTGCACAAGAGGTAGCACCAATATCCTCACTCTAGTTACTCTTTTCAGTTTTTAATTACTACTTCTTTCATTGGTTCTAATTGTTATTTTATTTTATTTTTTGAAATACACACAGAAAGGGAATTGTGAGGGCCGCTACTATTGAAGAAATTGAAGCTGAAAAATCATCTATTGAGAATGATGTTGTAAGTCTCTCTCAATCTATTAAACTCTCGGCACATACCCCCAACACATCATTGACAATAATTAGAGAAAATTGAAGTGTTTTTATGTAATCATCTCACATATCAGTGCGGCGTCTTTGTCCACAAACACATGTAGGACATTCAAACATGACTTTAATACCTTTGATTTGAAGCGTCCGGGCTGCATAATGTTAGATATGCGTTAAAATTAGTTTAAGTTAGTTAAAAGTTAGTTACGATTATGTGAGAATGGGTTATGTTATTAGGAGCACCGTTTAAAGTGTGTTATATACCTTAAATTGTATATTCATACTATCAATTTCAATAGTTATGATTAGGGGAGAATTGGTTATCTTATTAGGAGCACTATGTAAAGGGGTGTTCTATACCCTGATTTATATTCATACTATCAATTTCAAGTTCAATATTTTCTCTCAATTATTTTTCTCTTTGTTGGATTCAACCATGCTCCTCAGCACATAGTGCAATGAAGTTTCCTTTTTTTTTTTTTTTTTGTGTAAAAAGAAAAACAATGTATATATTAATGTGAGGGTTCTGATTTTTTTTTTTTATCTTTATATACAATTCTCCATTTCCCTTTCTCAGAAAAACAGGATGGAAAGGACTCTTGAAAATGTTAGAACTAATTTCAGTTCCATAAGAACAGGGAGAGCAAACCCGTCTATGCTTGACAAAATTGAGGTATACTTGCAATTGCATTCTTACTCTTTTAATCTGCTTCTGCTACAAAATACATATTGCATTGACATGCTTGTATTTGCTGTTCCAAAGTAAAATCAATTGGACTTGCATGCTCTGAATTTTAACGTCTTTCATATTATTTATTTATTTATGCAGTGTCTGAAACCTTTGATTTTATTATGATCTATAACAATTCTCTTGCAAATAATATGAATTTTTTCATTTTAATGATTCCTTTGAAACCGATTAATCGTATCTCTAGGATTCTTCAAATTGCACACCCTTTTGTACATTGATTACTACTTGTCTGTCATGATCACTTTTCATTGCATGACACTTGTATCTTATTCTCAACTTTCACTTGTGTCATTTACTTCCTTTGAGTTGTTTTGGATTGGTTTTTTATTTTTCAATATCGCTATGTCTGATCATCCCATTGCTCTTTAGTATTACTAATAAATAATAACAATAATAATAATACTATGGGACATGTACTTACACAATGATAAAAAATCACCTTTTAACTAAATGCTAAACTGAAGATTTTTATTTTTTTAAAACAATACTAAACTGAAGTGATAACAAATCACAAGTATTCTGCTTAATTTTTGTAGAGAGCTTTGTCTTGTAGATGAACTGTTCATAACTTGTTTTAGGTGGAATACTACGGATCTCCTGTAAGCTTGAAGAGCATTGCTCAAATAAGCACTCCTGATGCCAGTTCACTCTTGATACAGCCATATGACAAATCAAGGTATGCTATGCACTTACACACGGTAAACCAGAAAAAATAAAATAGATAAGCAAAATAAAAAAATTATCTTATTCAAACTTATTGTATACTCTTTTTTTACAGTATGGCATGCTCATAATGATTTGTACGGCTTACTTCTTTTTCTCTCCGTTGAATCATTTATAGTAATCATTGATTGAGAGTGTATGTATTATTGCAAACAATTCCATCTGAGACATTCTTAAATAACACGAGACAAAAATAATTTTAGTTGTAATTAAATGGGTCAATATGGTACCTTGGGTGAAGAATATTTCTCAGTGAACTTTTGGCTACTAATATTGATTTTCAGCTTGAAGGCTATAGAGAAAGCCATAGTTGCCTCTAATCTTGGTATGACTCCAAATAATGATGGAGATTTGATACGGTTGAATATCCCTCAGTTGACATCTGATAGAAGGAAGGTATTTTCCACTTCCATTGATGTTGTAGTGTCTAAATTCTTTTAGCAGATTTCGTGTAAATTTTTCTTCTTCTAATTACATTTTCACTTTCACTGATTCAAAGTGATAGTCCTGATTGGTTATAATTTTGTATTTAAATATTATCGAAATCACATAGCATCGCCTCTTCTCTTCTATGACACACTTGAATAATTTGAATTATTGTAATATTCTTTACAAATGAATCTTTTTTAACTATACATACAAGGGATATATAATTGAAATCCATCTAGATTAGTAGCAAAATAAAAAACAAATAAACTATCTACCGAAACTATATTAAATAACAAATGGTGATTATAAATTTATAATTACAATCAACACTTCTTCTCACGTTGTAGTGTGCATATATAGATATAGATACATCGTGTGTATCCATCTTGTCACGTATATATGCTATTTGAGGTCCTTGTAACTTGCAAGGATTCAGTGAAGATATCCAACATCTAATTCTTGGAGCTCAGAAAAGAAGTCTTGATGATGCCTGGGAGGATCTTTTTCTCTAATGAAATGACAGTAAATTTCTATGTATTCAGTCCTTGGTTTGAAGGAAGATACAATACTAATTGATCATCACAAGCAAGCTCTATAGGTGTGAAAGGTGAGGAACCAGCTCTATTAACTTGTCCAAAATTGGATAACCCAAATGACGGTGAAGAAGATCAGGAGAATCGGAGCCATAAAATATGGTGGATAAAGAAGGTTGAAGGCAGTAGACTAGTGAAGATCCATTAAGATTCTGCACCAATTGTTTATCCCATACTTGGTTCCTACATAAGAAAATAATCATAATAAAATGCTATGGAACAGTTTAGAAAGCGAGCGAATTGATTGATTGAAATCGAATTAACGGGGTAGCTAGTGCAAATAAGGTAAAATTAGAGACAAAGTTGGAAGAGGAAATACCATCATGCTGCGGTTTAGACCCATCTACAATGGTGATTTGCTGAGGTTTTAGGAGATGAATAGTTAAAGTAAGCACCATGGTCTAAAATCTAAAATCTAATAGTGAAACAAATAGTAGAATTTTCAGTATGAGCTATACTGGGAGTGACCAAAGAAAAAGCCTTTTGGACTAGCTTAAGCTAAATGTATTCTTTATATTCCTTGGAAGAAATTGTATGATATCCCCTTAGAGTCTTCGGTTAAACATCTAAATCCCAAACTCTGTACTACATTGCCAGTTTTGTTCGGAAATCCATACAAGGAATAACAATGTTTCTTAAGTATTCTAATTTACACTAAAAACAATGAAGGTTTTCTCTGCCACCCGTGTATCGGTGACCACCTCTGCGACCATAACCACGACTTCCCCGCTTAGTTGAATTAGAAATGAAAATGCCAGCCACAAATGTTGATTGGAAATCATCTCCAGTCAAATATTCTATTGAGAGAATTCAAAGCGATATTCAATGAGCTCCTCCGTTATAGGCTGAATGGTACATGCTGGTATCCAAGATGAGATCGGCGATGAGATCTGGAAGTGACAGTAAAGTGACATGAGCACCTCACATGGCTTCTGAGATGGGCGTCATTTCGGACAGCTGTGAGCAGACGAGTACTGACGATGGACCAGCTCACAGCAGATGAAACCTTAGATTTGAACAAGGTCAGATGAAAAAGGTAGGTATCGACTAGAAAGCTTAATAATCTGAATATTGTGTTTTTCTTTACAAACGAATCTGTGTAACTTTATACAACAGAGACAGTCGGAACCCCTCATGAATAGGAGCATAATCAGTATCAACCGAACTTTCTATAGAAACTATATAAAAAAATATAGGAAATAATAAATTATGGTTATAATCACAATCAACAGAAACAACCCGTGAGAAAGGGGATTTCACCAGAAAAAGAAGAAAAAAAATCAAGGTATTCCGGGTCGTAATTCCAACATAATTGTTTCAGTTACCAATTTACCGTTTTATGAAACTGTGTCATTTATAATTGTTGTTTATAATATACATGCATTATGTGGGATCTTTTGAAGGTCTAAGCGCATGTGTGGATTTTTTGATGTCGTTTGAATAACTTAAGCTAAAACTTTTTTTTATTTCCCCTTTCCAGGAACTTACAAAGATAGTTTCTAAACAAGTTGAAGAAGGGAAGGTGAGTTTACAAAATAAATTACACTTGTTTTGAGACTTGAGGTAATGAACTGGTTCTTGTTCATTATTGTCATTTTGAGGGTTTTGCTCTCCTCGGAACTTCTTACATCGCTACCACTTAAACAGGAAGAAACTTCATTGAAACATGAATTGTGAATGAGGAATAAAATTTAATAAACTGTAATAATTGAAGGCACTAATTGATGTGAAGAGTGTTTTTCTTTTTCAATATAAATCATATAGCTTTACATGCAGTATGCTTCTAGAATAAATACGTTGGCTAAATTTCTTTTGAATGATTTGGCATGTTCATTTCATTCATAGGTGGCTTTAAGGAACATAAGAAGAGATGCTTTGAAAGCTTATGAAAAACTTGAAAAGGTTTAAATCATTGAATTATTTACTTTTTTCTTTCTTAACTCCCTTCAGTAATTTATTCTTTATCTGCCACTATGGCTTTCGTCAGTCACCGTTGGAATTTTCTCGCAGGAAAAAAAGCTCTCAGAAGATAATGTGAAGGATTTGTCAAGTGACTTGCAGGTAACTTGGTAAATTCATATTTTGGTGGATAATTGATTTATAACCCTAGCTTATTATTTAAATTAGATAATAATTATTTTTTCCTATTATGTTGTTTTGTAGAAGCTGACAGATGATTATATAAAGAAGGTTGATGCCATCTACAAACAGAAAGAAAAGGTACTATATCTTTCCACTTAATGCATTATTTATCTATGGTTTATAAAAGATTGTAGGTTAACGAGATTCTTAAACACATATTACACTCACAAAGCCAATTTTCTAAGGCCTTGTTTGAATTAATTTTCTTACTTATAGGAGTTTCTCAGTTAAAATGAGTTATATAGTTCAGCAATTACAAAAAACAAAGTTTTTATAGCTTCAGAAAAAAAATTGAGATACAAAAACCAATTTAAACTCATACAAAAAGCTATTATTTAAAAAAAGTCATTGTTACAAGATTTTTTAGGAGAAGTTCACTCAAATTGGGTCTAATACGACTCTAGTAATTACTTCTATAATTCGTTTGAGGTTGTCTCTATTTCACTTTCATCGTATCATGTTCTGGAAATTAGCTATGCAAGGACAACAAATGATGTTTTAGTTGAACATGGTATAATGGGTAAACGGATTCCCTACATTTAGACTAACTTTGGTTATTTTGACTTGATTGTGTTCAATATTAATAACTAGATGGAGATTTGAGTGAATAGGATAAATGGTTCTAGAAATTGAGCGCTTGTCAAAATAATCTCTAAATCTTATGATTTTCCAAATACATCATTGCAATCAAAAAGGTCCCTCCGTGCACTTTTTGCTGTTGGGGCTGTGGCATGACATGAAAAATGTGTTCTTCTACACATATCCCACATCAATGCCACATTTCCTGTAGAGTTTGGTGATGCAGCATTGGTGTGAGTTCTACATGGAAGATCGCACATTAATTTAACGTGTCATGTCATAGTTTCTAATGGCAAAAGTTATCGAAGATGCCTCTTTTATAGACTCATTACAATTTCAAGGAAATATTTGCCAATTAAAATTTAGAAACTATTTTGATCCATGCTCACCATTTTGATGACTAATTTACCTTTGAGTGAGATTTACATCCTTTTGTACCTTGAAAAAAAGAATGATATCAGCAAAAAAGGAACTTATAGTTGATTGTACATTTTTAGTTACAACAGCAAAATCAATTTATGCATGTTTGTAAATATAATCATCACTGCTATACTAGCTTTTTCCTGAATTTATTTCTAGTGATTTTTGTGTTTATATATATATATTCAGGGTTTGACATGTGATTTATTCATATCTTTCAGGAGTTGCTGACAGTTTGATCCGTTGATACATAAATGTACTCGTATTTGAGTTCTATCTAGAGGGGCTCAAATTTTGTGTCTACTTTGTCTAATTTATTTGTGATACGGAAGACAACTTGCTTTTTCTGTTAAATAGATGCTTTTTCAAATTGAAAAGGTGAGTCCATGTAAATTTGGATTTATTAATTTTATTTACAATTGCTATCATTGACATTAGACTGCTGCAGCGTAGATATGTTAATTTTGTCGCCTATGTCACGATGCAATAGTCTATGCAAGTAACTTGAATAGGTAAATTTGTCATTTGAATTGTAAATGTGGTTTAAATTAATCTTTAAATTTTGTAAATTAATAAATATATTTTGAAATTATAAAATAATACTTAAAATGAATGTATATAAATTTTTATTGTTAGAGATTATGATCTGAGATGTTAATTGTACATTTGATCTTTTTCACGTTAATTTCATATTAATATTATTACAACATAGACTAATTTTTATTGTTAGTGTAATTAAATTTTTATTGTTAGTGATTATGATCTGATATGTTAATTATATATTTAATCTCTATACGTTGATTTTATATTAATATTATTACAACATAAATTAATTCTTTTATTGGTTAATTTATCATTAATTAATCAATCTACAATTATAATTATTTATTAATTTATTTTTGAAATGTCCAAATTTCATTGACAATTTTGTCATTAAAAAAAATGAGTGCATTAACCTGAATAAGTCATCCACGTATTTAATTACAGCGGTATAATAAAATATCTAATGATACCAATTTATAAAGAGTTTATTTTGATTAATATTTTACAATTTTAATATTGTATTTTTTAATTTATTAAATTTATAGACAAATTTGAGTGATGCTTACCATTTGTATATTATTTTATTTTTTTCCTCAAACTAATTTTTGATTTAATTAATAGCGTTAATTTTATTGTTTATATTTTAACCTCTTAGTATAGATTTGTTTTACTTTTTTTTTCTAGTTAATTATTAATTAGAGTTAAGAGACGTCTCATTTTATTGTTGTTATTGTTTAAAAGATCGTACTTTAAATTTATATCTAAGATTTGTTGGGTTGGCTTTCATGGGAAGTGGGAACTACCCATTCCAAATTTTTATTATGAAAAAAAAAAAAAACTTAGTATAAGTGTATTATCGTATTGAGACTTAAATGCCCCAAACTTGAGGACACTATAAAAAATTGAAAGAGCCGTAAGGGAGTTTTGGCTGGAATTAAAGTTTCTCCAATTCATTTTTACTTTTTTTAGAATAATTATAAAACAGAAAAAATATTTTACATAAATTTTCTCTATTTTTCAATTCTATTTTTGCATAAAAAAAGACTACTATTTCTTATAAAGTGTGAAGATTACCTACTCTCCTTTCCTCATATTCTTCTCCTTTTCTTATAATTTCAAAGAAAATTTGATATTTTATTCATAGTGTTATACCTACTATCATTGAGATAGCATAACTATTTTTTTTTAATCATAGCTATTTTTTCGGCAAAGTGGGGTATAGAATACGTTACGAGTTTAAAAAAACTATTTTGGAATATTATTGATTGTTAGGAATTTTACTTATTTACTCATATTTTTTTCTACTTTTTTATTCTTAATTTTTTACTGGACATTTTATCCTCATTAAAAAGTGGGAATCTTACATTTTTTTATGAAGATAAAGTTAATTAAAATTTCAACTAATTATATTAATTTTTCAGTAAAAAAGAACAATCATAACTCTCCGTTTCAACTTCTTATAATCTTATATCACTTTTTTATTTTATAATTTTATTTGTTATTTTAAATAAACATGCTTCTAGCAACACCAAGTGTTGACTAAACAAATTACAGTATTAATTAATTATACTCCTGGGGAACAATATTCAAACCATATAACTCCTGACCATTCCGGTTGAATCGTTGCTATGATAAATTACTAATAAAAAAAAATTGAGAAAGGAAATATAAACCCATCTTTAATATGAAAACCTTGTTAAAAATATATATTTTAAATGATGTACATATTTAAAGTCACACACCTATATGTCATTTTTTATCATTGGTCTAGAAACTAGAGTGTTGCATTATACAGCTTGCACGAAAACGTTATTCAATAAGAACAAAAAAAGCGTTATTTAATAATTATAAAAATAAAAAATCGTCATCCTAACTAACTCAAGCTATATAAAAAGGATTAAAAAAAGACAATCAGACATTTTTTCCATAAATTCAAATGAGACCTGAGTAGTTTATTTATTATTAGTACGACAATTAAAAAAACTATTAGTAGCCTCGTATTTGCAGTTTAATTAAATATTTATATTCTGACGATGACGATCTCCACGATTAGTAACAAACAAATTCACATTCCCGAAAGTTCAATATTCAAGGAAAGAGGAATGCAACTCCAACGTGGAACAACTATTGCTCGCCACTTCAACTCATAAATCTAATAATTTTGTTTATCAAGACAACTTGCACTTTTTAAATAAAAATTTAGTTAATAAGTGTTTTAAAGATATTTTTTTAAAATAAAAGAAGTTTTACTTAAAGAATTGTTTACGTAATTTTATGCATTAATTATCTTGTTTATTATGTATATCATTCGTAAAGATGACACTTTTTTTAAATAAATTAACCGAAGATTTGATTTCTTTCTTTGGTTTTATTACTTTGTATTTGTTTAAATCGAATGAGTGGATTTGTCTTAACCCACTAATATGTTTATTATTGTTATCGGGCGTTGTGCATGTTTATTAATATTAATTTATGGACACACATACATAGCAATGAAAGTAGCTTAGGTCAAAATATATAGAATAAGCTCAATCAGCCAGTTTTATAAAGAAGTAGTATTATATTAAGATTCAAGTCACGATTGGTCATGTGCAGGTAGATTGAAGTATTGAACCATTAATCAAAAACCAAATCGTATAAACTTGATTAGTTTATCTCTATTATGGGGCATTAGCAATAATATATGTATAGAACAAGACAAGTGGAAGTGGGGTAGATCCCTGTCTTGACGTTTCATATATATCATATTTAATGCAAATAAAAAATGCTGAAAAGCCGATGAAGGATGCTTTTATTACTTCTTTTTTCAATTTTATAATTACATGATTTGTTTATGACTTTAAAATGGAACTTGTTCACGCATTATTATATTCAAATAATAATACAGTTTTCAATAACGTGTACTTTATTTGATTTTTCTTAATAGAATAAAATAAATGGTGCTTGCTTTTTTGATTGTGTCAAAATAATAAATTTGACTTTTATAAAGTAAAAGTTAGTAGGGTAAATAGATTAATAGTTAATAATATAATTATTTATGATTAATTATGTATTTACTTAAAATAAAATTATTCATTTAAAAATTGATTGTTGACATTATTTACTTTATTATTTATTAAAGTTAATTGTTACTTTAAATAAATTAAAAGTCAGAATAATATATTTGTTATGATTTGTATCTCCTAGCAATAAAATAATACCCTTTCTAGAGAAACAAAAGTAATATCCTTTTCTCCTATAAAAAAAATAATTAAAGGATATACAATTTTATGTTAAAGGATATGATACACAATTTTATTATACGGCATCTAACTATAGTTAAAGTATTGAAACACAATTTTATGTACTATTTATTTTT
>JBBPBS010000968.1:28857145-28892027 GCA_037974835.1 Cicer judaicum
TGTAAATAATTTTCATATTTAATCATCACAATTGTTAAATAATTAAAAATATTTAATTTTTATTATAATTATTTTTAAAATTACACATCATTAATTATGATACTTTAGTAAAAAAAATCATAATATATTAAATGTGTAAAACTTTTTATGTGACAAATAACAATATATAAAAGTTAGAATGTAAAAGTAATGTAATATATTTGACAACATAAAATAATTTTATATTATTATTAAATTTTAATAATTTATTTTTATATTATATAATTTTTAAATCAATTATCGTTATCTAATTATCTAATGGTGTGACGAATTACCATCAGAGATTCAGGGCATTCCGTTATTCTAAAAGTTAATCTCAATAAATATTTTATTAATAAAGATATTTAATCAATAAATTTAATTTATTATAGAAATTATACCATATAGTTAGTAATTTTTCAGAAAAAAAGTCCAAACATTTTTTTTTATCACGAAAAAAGTCCAAAATTACACGCCACTTTATTTTTTTAAGGAAGGAGAGAGTAGGAGTACATATTAAAAAGGAAAGATCAGATTATTAAATAGTTAATCATGCATTAAATAATTCCCCCACGAATAAAGCAAACGTAATGAAACTAAAATAAAAAGAGAAGAGACGTGAAGAGAAGAAGTGCACTTTTACTACTTTCACAAAAAGCCTCTGCTTCATCCCTGCCAAAATTGACACCCACCGTCTACGGTGTTTTTCCACTTTCGCGCCGCCGTTTCTATTCGAAACTCATTCGCCAGTTACTTTGATTACATGAGAGAACAAATCATAAGCTCATGGATAGAACCAGAGAATCTAGAAGATCATCCATGCCACCTTCTATCAATGGATTTCCCAAACGCACACATCGAAATATTCCTCTCAGAGATTCTTCCGGTAATTAAACGATTCTTTTCCCTTCTTCTGTTTTCTCTTTACGCCTTTTTCTGTTGTTTTATATGATTTGCGTCAAAATTTTAATTCTGATAGAGGAAGGAGCTGTGGAGTTGAGAGAAGCTTCGAGTAAGAGAGAAATGAATCGGTATGGAGATAGGGATTCGTCAAACAAGAGCAAGAGGAGGAGAGACTCTCACTCTCACAGAGACGAAAGCGAACAAAGCACCGAAGAGAGTATCGGAAATGAACAAGACGACGACGTTCGAGATGCTGGTTTATTTCGGATCCGTTCCTCCAATACGACGCCTTTTGTTTCCGATCAAAACCATCGCCGGAGTTTCACGCCGGCTAAACTGCCGCCGTTCAATAGAAACGATGAGATGATCGGCGTCACAGTTCCAAGGAAAGCTCGTTCAGGTTGATACAATGCAAATGCGGTTTTTCACTTTTTCGTATAACTATTTTTTTTCTTTCCTTTTTTGCACTCTATTTCACTCGTTTTTGGTTCTCAGTGAGCGGAGTTTTATTGTCTTTTTTTTTTTTTGACGTGTTTCCGCAGCTTCTGTGAAAAGGTCACACGATAGTTGGATCTCCGGGGCCGGTGGAGGAGAGGAGCTGAATTTCCGGAGACGATTGAATTCTCCGGGAAGAGAAAGTGTTGAACCGTCGGCCTTGACTTCTTTGAGTGTTTCTGCTAAGCAGACGAAGGTCTGCTCAAGTTGTTTTTTTTTTTCCAATATGTTTGAATTAGAATTTGAAGGACTGAGTTTTCAATTTTCATGTGTTTGTTATGTTGCAGAAAGGGGTTGGAGCTGTTGCTAAGACATCAAAATCTTCTTCTTCAGACATGGAGATTGAGATAGCAGAGCTTTTATACGGTTTGATGACTTCCAAGAACCATGAGTCTTCATCCCAAAAGCTTGAAACAACCATCAATCACAACACCTCCACGGATGCTGGTGGTGGGTTTGATTTTTTGGAGATTTTCTCTTTATTCTTTGCTTGTGTGCTCGTGTGTATTTTTGACTGATTTTATTGGTGTTTTTTATTATCAGATAAGAAAAAATCAGAAGATTACAATTCTACCGAAGAGTTGGTCAGAATTCAGAGTGAAGAACCTGCTGATGTGGCCTGCCATGAAAATGGATTATCACAAGTTACAAAAGAGGACATTGGGGAAGACAAAGTGAATTCCGGGGTGGGATTTGGTGGTGCTTCAGCTGATGGAAGATCTTTATCCACCACACGGGGGTCACAATCATGTTCCAAGTTGGATGCTGATAAACAGGATTCAGCATCTACCATAGTGTGAGCACCAATGGATACTTGTTTTTATTTTCTTGCTCTTGAATACTTGCATTGGATACCTGATCAATGGCCTTATTTGCTTGTGCATCAATTTATTAGGATGTCTACTGTTCCGGAGGATAAAACCCTGAGAGTAGGCAAGTTTGAGATAGATTTGATGGTGAGGATCATTCTTATTTGCATTCCATTTCCATTGCTTTTTACTGTCAAATAGCTAAGAAGAGTGCCTTTTTCTAACAGGCTCCTCCTCCTCCTACGATGCTGTCTCCAGAAGGAGATGACTCGTCACGGGGTGATTTAACATCAGAAACTAAAAATTTGGCTCCGATCATGGAAATGGTGAGTAGGTTGACTATAAATCTTGGAACTGTACTTAATCTCCCATTTATTTGAACTCCAACTTACCTCAACTTCTGATGCAGAAGAGGGTAGATAATATCAAGGTTGAAGACAAGGTGGAAAGAACAGTTACGGTAGAGAAAATTTCGGAAGAAATTGAAGAAGCAGCAAAGATGGTCGCGTTTAAGGAGAAGTTGGATGGGCTAAAACATTATTTGGAGATGCCAAAAAATGACAATGACTTAAAGACAAACAATAAATTAGAAGAGCAGGATAGGAATAAGGAACAACCTACTGCATTGTCAAATACGAAAGTGGAGAAAATTGGTAAATATTTTTATTTTGGTAATATACAGGATGAGTATCAACTCTGATTTTGACCTACTTGTTGATTGTTTTAGAAGTTTCTTACGTTTCTTTTCTTATTCAGCTCATTCTAGTTCGGTGCCTCTATCAGCAGCTGTATCACCGAGCAGTGTCCCTCCTATTGGGTATTAGATCGTCATTTTCCGAAGACTTGTCTTACCTTTATAAATTTACTCCATATTGGCCATATGACTCATATCAATAACCCGACTATGCTCAGGTCAATAACTATGATTGGCAGAAACATGCCACCCATGCAGACAGTTGGGAAGGTGAATAAAACTACAGGATCATCAACAACAACACAGGTATTATATTTTCTCAGTTTTGTTCTTCTAGTTGTAATTATCTGAGGCATGTCTTTATTCTCGCTAGTAATGATATACTGGCACCCTACATATCTACATGTAACAGTATAGTGAACAATTCCTTCATAATTCAAACCTGCAGCATGTGAATTTTGGTCTCTCTCAACCGCAACCAAAGAAATGTGCAACCCATTATTACATTGCTCATAGCATCCTACACCAGCAGTCCACAGAGATGGACCTCCTTTTGCCAGCAGCTATTGGCTCTGGTACACTTAGTACCACAAAACTCAACAACGTCAACTGTGCTCCATCTGCAGAAAGTATGGTCGTTGGCAAGCAATCTCAAAAACACTTGCTGGGTTTAGACCTAAGCAGTACACAGGATAAGGAGTTGGATGCCACATGTGATCAAAATCTCACTGCAACTAAAAGTTCTAATAATGTCAATCCAGTGGATTCAACACATAGGATGCAGTTTGTGCCACAACAAGGTCTACACCCCGGGTCAACTGAAAATCTAGTGGTATGATCTTGTACTTTTATTGCTTCTATAAAGTTGAAAAATATGGTGTTACCCATTTTATTTAGTGCTCCGATAGGTCTTTTTGTAAAGTAATAACCTGTAATTTTGAATGTAGCATGGTCCTGCTTTCCTATTTTCTCCTGCCCATTATCAAGCATCAGTTGCAGCAGCTACTAATCAGGCAGGAGGTGTGGATTCTCCCAACAATGCTTCCTCATATAGTAGGTCCCAGAGCTCAGTTGCCGGATCTCCTTGTACCTCCTCAACTTTGGCAGCAGCTGCTACTGGAATGAGCTTTAGCTACCATCAGTTTTTAGCCAATAATTCTCCTTATGCAACAATAGTTCACAATAACGGGTATTCATTCCCTATTTCAACTACTTCTCTTGGAACAACTGCAGCAATCAGAGGTGCAAGCCCAGCACAAGCAACACATATACTCAGCGGGCCTTTGTATTCTTCTCAAATATTCCATCCTCTTCAGTATCCACAACAGCACCCTCGCTCTCAAGCACAAGTGCAACCAAGTTATCTTACTGCACAGCCATCAAGTAGTTCATCATCTCATATGCAGCAGTCACATGGTGGTGCTCAAGTAAATGGTAATAATAATATCTTGACTTCTACAACTGCGGAACAACAGTCACAAAAGCAACAGACTCCACAGTCTCATTCTCACCAGCAAGAGACTGTGGTGAGTGTAAAGAATACACCATCTGTTACTAATCTAACATCGTACCCCTTAAAGAATTTGCAAGGGCAGAACTTCACAATTCCAGTTCAGCCAGTGAACTTTTCTTTCAAGCCATGTGCAACATCTGATAATGTTGTTCGCAACAGTGGAAGTTTTGGTGACAAGCAGCAACCAGCTTTAAAGGGGGGAGTTGAGATTATACCATCTCAAGCATTTGCAGTATCACTTGCTGCATTTAATGGAGCCAATCTTCCTTCAAACCTTAACTTCTCATCCATGAAACAGAACCCACTGGTTATTCAAAGCCTGCCTGATGTTGCAAAGCAAGGATATCAAGCTACAAGTATACCTCACATTGTTCAGCAGCAGACTTATTCAATTACTGGAGAAAAGAGAGGAAATTCCTCCCACCAAGATGATGAAAAGAAAACCATTCATGGTAAGTCGTCAACTAATGGGCCAACAACCCTTGTTTTTGATAACTCGTCAAAGAATATTAACTTTGTGCTATCTCCTTCCAATGGAAACTGGCCTAGTCACTCCATTGTTTCAACTGTGATGACAACCATGCCTTTTTCCAGTAATACTTCAAGTTCTCAACCGACATCACAATTGCTTCAGCTTCAGAAGCAGCATGGTATGCAACCTGCCACGGCTACTCGAAATAAAGCTTCATCCACCAATACTGCTTCTGCCATGAAATTTGCAAACAATGGCCCTGTTTTCTCACAAAGTCATGTTCAACGCAAAAGTTCTAACCAAACTTCTCACTCTAAGATCCCAACAACAGGTTCTCATGTTCATCACACATCTAGTATAACATCCAAGACTCCAACCACCAAAAAAATGTCACAGGGTCATATGCAAATTTCTTTTGGGGGAGATTACACAACTTCTCTGCCATCCCAAGGGCCACAACTCAATAACAGCCACCCTTTGTGTACGACAGCAGCAGGAACTCTGTTTAATGGGGGAAACTTGAAACCAAACTCGGAAGGTTGGAAAGTCGATTCGTCAGCGAACACTTCACAGTTACAACAAACTGAGAATTCTTCTTCTGGGAGTGGCCAAAAATCTTCTCCAGTTTGTGGGAGAAATGTTCCATCAATCTTAAGCTCATGTTCCAGCCACCTGTCTGAGATGAAGTAATAGAAATCAGATTTTATCCTATACCAAGGCAGAATAAATTATCTCCAATTCCACTCATGATCTTTTGTAATCAGCATATAATCTGGAGGGTTTTACGGCTACAGCTTCATGTTCAAGCTGCAGTTGTTGGATCTGTTACCTCCTTTGTGGTGGTTCTCCACATTCATTAAGGTCACAGGTCAATTTGAAGGAAAAACTTAATGTATAGCTTATATCACATTCGTGAAAGGTACGAGGGTTTTGTTGCTGGTCATAGCAGGCTTGTCCTAGAGTTTTACTTGCCGTTCTTTTCTAGGCGGCAATGATATATGATTATATGAAGAGGTGTAAAGGCAAGGCAATGTTGATGTGGGATGCTCTCATCTGAAATTCAATGTGGTGATAGGACGTATGTTAAGGAAGTTGACAAAGAAATGTTGTGGATAATGAAAGGAAGTTGGGATCTATTAGGCCTGCAATTTTGAAAAAGTAGGGACCGCATACTATATTGTCATATTTTTTGGTGGGTTAGCTTCTTGTAGGGTTCGTACATTCTAGTGGGGTATAATTATATTGACATATAAAAGCAATTCTATTAATATGTACATATATGATTTTTTTTGTTCCCACAAGAGATGTACCTATATTCATTTTTTAATGAAAAAACTGCAATTATTTTTATCAATTTTGTTGTTATAGATGGTGAACTTTTTTTTTTTTAGATAGAAGAAGCTTAATGTAGATAGCCGCCCCAAATGAGAGCAAGCTCTAGGAGTGCATTTTATTTTCCCAAGAAGCCTTATTTTTTATTTCGAAATTAAGAAAGTTAAAAAATATTTCTTAAAATAAATTAAATGAAATTGAAATGTTATATTTATTAGATTATTTTTCAATTGTTTTAAAATTTTAAATACATTGCAAAATATGAATTTACCCCTCTAGAACCCTCAACTCTAAAATCCACTTTTAAACATAATCTTAAAACTCCTCTGTCTATTATTTTCATATGATTAAAATTATCTGATCTCGTCTTTTATGTGATTTATTATTTAAAGCATTCTCAATACTCTTAAAATTGCTCGCATGTGAAAGGAAATGACTTTAGCCTTCAAGCATTTAAATTTCAATGCTATAAATCACCGATGTCCCGTGTTTTAACTTTACGAATTTTCTATGGATATTTTCTGGTTTTCATGGTTAGATTGATTTTTTAAATATTCATCATAGCGAGATTGTGGCTCTTTTTTATAGTGTTTAGATTGAATGTAGAAAAAACATAAAGAGAGAAAGAGAACAATATACTTGTCTACTTTCTACACTTATCAACGATCTCTGTACTTGGTCATGTTAATCACTCTTTTACTCCATTCATCCCTAAATGTACGCCTATTTTTACTTTGTTCTTTTTCCTTTCAATTGTCAATTACATTAATTTTCTTATTTTTTTTTTTACAAAAATGCCTTTAATCTTTTTACACTTGGGAAAGATAAACATGTTCTTATGAGTCCAATAATTATAAAACCAATTTTACAAAATAATATAGCGGAATACTCGTAAAAAAAAATAGTGAATATTATGAGTCTAATATTATAAAGACAAATTTAACAAACATATACCATCAAATTTATTACTATGAACCAAATGCCCAATATACATTATTACCAGTGCATTAGGTAAATCAGCAAAATAATCAACGGACAATGGAGTGATTTTAATTTAATCTTATTAAATTAACAATTGTAATGTGATAAATTATTACTTCTCATTAAAGGTGGAATAGGCTAAATTAACCGATAAAAAATTACAACCTTTCTATTTTTGGATCAGATCTAATTTCTTTTTAATAAACAAATGAGACTTATAAAAAAAGTTAATTTAATTAAAAACGTAAAACTACAAATCAAATAAAGAGTCTTTTGAAAATTAATTTAATTAAATAAATATAAATATTATTTAATTGATAATTTTATTAAATATTAAATTTTTAGTAATTTAAAATATTAACTTTATTTAATTTTTTATATATTAACACGTCGTAAAAATCATAAATAAATATTTTGTTAGTACAATAAATTGGAGCCCCAAATTACATCAGACTCGCGAGTTAAGCTCTCAAATGGATGGTTAAATGAATTACATAAATTAAAGAAAATCTACCAAATCAATCCTAATATCATTGATTTTCTTACATAAAACAAACCTCTTAACTGATAATCCAACTTGTGGTTTTGACTTTAGATTGAAATCAAGCATTCAATTGAAAACACTAAGGAGAGGGAGATGACGGCGACAGCGAAGCCGCAAGAACCGATGGCGACGAGCACCACCAGCAGCACCAACACCCAACCATACAAACCCTACCGTCACTTCAAAACCCTAACAGCACACAACCGCGCCGTTTCCTGCGTCAAATTCTCTAACGACGGAACACTCCTCGCCTCCGCCTCCCTCGACAAAACCCTAATTATTTGGTCCTCCGCCAATTTCTCTCTCCTCCACCGTCTCACCGGCCATTCCGAGGGCATCTCCGATCTCGCCTGGTCATCCGACTCTCACTACATCTGCTCCGCCTCCGACGACCGTACACTCCGTATTTGGGACGTTATTGGCGGTGACTGTGTCAAAACCCTCCGCGGTCACTCACACGTAGTTTTCTGCGTTAACTTTAATCCTCAGTCCAATTTAATTGTCTCCGGTTCGTTCGATGAGACGGTTAGAGTTTGGGAAGTGAAGACCGGTACGTGTATCCACGTCATCGAAGCTCACACTATGCCTGTTACTTCCGTTCACTTCAATCGTGATAGTTCTCTCATCGTTTCTGGCAGTCATGATGGGTCTTGTAAGATTTGGGATACAAATTCCGGTGGTCTATTGAAGACTCTAATTGATGATAAGCTTCCTGCTGTTTCCTTCGCCAAATTCTCTCCCAATGGAAAATTTATACTGGTTGCTACTCTCAATGACACTCTTGTGAGTTAAATCTCCTTTTTTTTTTTTTTAATTCAATTCAAGTTATGTTGCTTCTTTTTTATATCTATACGTTGGATCCATAGTCATACTCACATGGTTTTAAATAGATGTTGTGTTGCATTACTGTCATCTCCTGGTGAATTAATCACAACGTTCCAAGAATCGTATTAAAATTATTTGTTAATACTAATTGAGATATGAGAGAAGATTAGAACTAGAGAGGAAGGTAGGATAGTGTTTAGATATATTATGAAAATGTGTTTTTTATTCAATTGTGGTAGAGAAAGCAGGATCTCTGATTTTTTTACTTAATAACATTAGCATTTTGACGCCGGCATTGTAGTCAGTTTCCGCAATTTTTCTTCACATCCTTAAACGGGAAATCGGTAATGGCCGACCTTTTTGTCGCAGCCATTTTCTCCACTGTGGACTGTTTTTTAAAACCTTCATTGCTATGTTATTGTTGTTTTAGGGGTTTGAAATTTTCTATATATTTATCTTTTTGTTTATCTTTGGCTCTGTTTGGATAAACAACTTAATTAAGTTATGTTTAAGTTATTTCTATAACAAAGGATAAAATTAAGTCAAACTGATTCTATACAAATTATAATTGGTTGGCTATTGTCTAAAACTTATGAAAATAAGGTGAAAAATAGTTATAGACATGTCATAAGTTGTTTCCGAAAACTATCCTGAACTGTTTCACTAGTATAAATTCAAATAAACTGTTTTCTATCAGATTGTGCTTTTCCTTCCTATTGATTGCAGAAATTTATAAAGTTTGTGGAAATAGCTGAGATTAATCATTCTAGTATACTGGTTTGTCCTAAATGAAATTTATCTTTCTATTATTGTCTCTATTCATCGTAATAGGATGTGTTGAGGAATTGGTTGTTATCATGTTTTGATTAACAACTTAATTAAGCTCTTTTTGTAGTATAACTTCTTTGTAAGCTGTTTCTACAATTGATTAGCTAACAGAGGATACACTATGCATAAGCTAGCATAAGTTATGTCTACAAGTTATTTTGGGAGCTCATGAAAGTATGAATACTTTTTACTGGGGTGTGTTTGGATGGAGGGTATTGGAGGGGAAACATCTTATTTTTCTCTTGTAAATTAAGGAAGATATAAAATGTTTTTAAATATGAATAATGATTGAAATGTTATACGATCATTTAACATGTTATTCTTTCAAAAAAATTAAAATCTCAAAAACCCAACTCTGAAACAGACCCTATGTGTTTATGGCATAAGATAAGCCTAAAGCAGCTCTTTCAATTATGATCTTGTCCGAGGTTTTGTTGTGGTTGATGTAATGGTTGCTTATATTTTTGTTATGTTTTGTTAATGTCCAACGGAGTTTTAGTTTAGTTTTTTTTCTATGAAGTATTAGTTTTGGTTGATTGCGGGTTTTCTTTGAAAATTTCCCTGACAATTTGAAATTTCTTGGTGCAGAAGCTATGGAACTATGCCGCTGGAAAATTTTTGAGAATATTTTCAGGCCATGTGAATAGAGTGTACTGCATAACTTCCACATTTTCTGTGACAAATGGAACATATATTGTTGGCGGTTCAGAAGATCGCTGTGTTTATTTGTGGGATCTGAAGCAGAAAAATTTGATTCAGAAACTTGAAGGCCATACAGATACTGTAATATCTGTAACCTGCCATCCCACAGAAAATAAAATTGCTTCTGCCGGCCTTGACGGTGATAGAACTGTGAGGATTTGGGTGCAGGATTCTTGAATAATAGCAAAACTTTAAGGGGTTATTGTCCCATTTACATGCTTCAATTTTTTAATGTAGATGCATGATAGAGGTGCGTTAATAATTAGAATAACTGTTAGTTACATTTGGGGGTGTATAGACCTATGATGTTAGAAAATAACATTACTCCAAAAGGGAAAATTTGACATGGATGCAAGTAGTATCGGACAGGCCTGTTCCGATCGAGAAGTTTAAAAATAGATATATTTTCATCCAGCTGGACGTGGTTAAATTAGGGCGTGTGATGGGTAGCAAATTGGGCTGATAGATTGTTTTGAAGACTGGAAGTAAAAAACCAGTGACAAGAAATAGAAAAAATCATACAGGTCCAGGGACATATCAGTGAAGCAAAAATACATGTATAATTCTGAGTTTAACTAAATTTCCACTTAAATAATTATTTTATTTTGATTTGGTCTTTTAAATTACTGTTTGAACTATTAGTTTTTTATCTCAATTTTTTGTGACAGTTAGTTCAATGGAAAATTTATGATAATTTGAAATTCTATTAAATATTATAATAATATATTAATTTTTTTAAAAAATATTTATCAAATTTTTAAAACTTTTTTTTCTTTACAATAATTTAAGTATGCTTATAAAAATATGACAATAAAGATCTATCTAAATAATCAATGTCATTAATTTTTTTTACATGTAAAGTTTTGACAATTAATTTGTGCGATGTTTTAATTAAATTTTAATATTTTATAATAATAATTTAAAAAATAAAATAAATTTAAGAATTGTATATGCAATTTAATATATTTTAAATATTAATAATGTAAATAAATATAATTTGAAGGAGTGAATTGAAAAAAAAATTAAAGATTTAAGGAAAATTAAGTCAAATTTAAAGAATTAAATGTATCTTTTTATCCATCAGTTATCGTCCACCGAAATATACTAAATAATAGATCTTCCTAATTTATTTATCTAATAATATCATATTTCAGTACAAGAAAAAGGGAAAGTAAAGCAGAAAATCTATTCTGCATTATTATATAAAATCTGCTATTTTCACTAATCATATCCCTGCCAAATAACTAACCCGAGCACAAACTTACAGTTATTAATTCTTGCACCAGTAGATAAATAGCACCGAGATGTCTTATCGTAAAACACGCATATAGATGTGATATCACCATTTACGGAAGTCAGTTACTTGTATTAAGAGAAATAATATTTTAAAATATAAATTTGACATCAAAATTCACCAAAGATGATTAACGTAGTTTAAATATGTAATGAATATAATAAAGTGTCGAAATTATTTAAACATCTACAAATTCAATTAACTATAATTTTGAATGTTATTAACTATGATTTTTATGTGTTTTTTTAACCCAAATTATTATTAATGAATATCATATACATTTAAACATCTGAAAAACATTTATATTAGAACATCATTTGAATGATTAGATAGTTAGTAAGTTATGAATCTTACTATAATCATTAATCATTTACCTTACTAAAATCATTAACCATTTACCGAAAATAATTAAACACAACTTTAAATTGTGTTAACCATATAAATTTCGTTACACTGTATGTTACCTTCTTTTCTATTTGGTTTGTGTGTTCAAGTTTTTCCTTTCTTCTCTAGCTCCGCATCTATTTTAATTTTCAAATTAAAGGTGTTGAATCATTCATTCACATTCTCTCTATCAGTCTTTACAAATATATTATTATATGATCTTTCCTACACTTTGCTTGCGTGTTAGATTATCACTAAGAATTGATCCTTGGATCTGTCAAAACAAAAAATAAACAAAACATGTGTTGTGTAACAACTCAAAAAAAGCCAGCCATCCAATTGTTCTTTGAGTCTCTTTTACATTTGTTCAAGTTACACATAATATTATATTAATTCATTATAACCAAGAGTTAAAAGTGTTGTCGGAATCCATATGTTTATGTCAAATGAGTTAAAAGCAAGAGTTTAATCCTCGTACATTATTTTACACTAACATCTAATTAAAAACCATTATTTTTTCATGTTATATTATCAATTTTAAAATAACCATACAAAATTAAAGTAATGTAACAAAGTAGTGAATTCTCATTGAATTGAATGTCAATGCAAAACAATTTTAGACTTAGAGTGCATGCTCTTTAATTCCTAAATCAAAAGTGAGTGAAAATTCAATGTTACAACGATAAGGTGGTTTGAGAGATTTACAATTTCACATTACATGAATAATAACAATTTCTGAAGCAGATTTCGAAACAATAAGGGATTACATAAGTTTTAACATAAAGAGCATGTAATTAGCAATATAAGAAAAGGAACAAGTATAGAAGTTCCAATTTACCCTTATCATTTCATCGTTGAAAGAAAAATGTGACTAAACTAACAATATTATTGACTATTCATTCTTCCAAGCATACAAAACCAATGAGAATCCAAAATGTTTCAACTGTGAATCCAAAACTGATTGAACTTCCCATAGCTTCTCAGTTGAAATGCAAGTTTGGAACAAAAAAACAGCATTTCCAATAGCATTTCCAAAAAGCCAATTATGCACATCCCAAAACACTTCAACAGGAACACCATCCACCAAAATGGTGTGATTCCCTCTGAATTTCCACTTGAGCCTCTTCACTTTCATCACTGTCTTACTATCAATTCTAATCACAAGACATGGTTCATTAAGCCCAACAAGATCACACTCAATTTTGACATCATGAACTTGACCCTTGTCAAAAAATTTAACCTTTGTGCCATAAAACATCTTCCCAAAAATATGTTCTTTCTTTCCAATAAAAACAGCACTAGAATGAGAATCAACAACAAAGTTAATTTTATTGTGAATCTTCTTGCATGCTTCATTTTTCAGATCTCCTAAGAACAAGACCATTTCATGATTGAAAACAACTGCTAAATAAAATCCCTCTAATGGTTCAGGCCCAGAACCAAATTTAGCAAAATTAAAGTCCCAAAAGATCTCAACTTTACCAAATTGAACCTCCAAATTCTTTGACCCTTTTCTCTTTGAGAACAACCATGGCTTTATTTCAACTTTGCAGAGACAATGGTTGATCAAATCATCAATTCCAACACTTAGGCCTTGACCCATCAGAGTTTTTGTCCATGAAACTGTGATAAAACAAGAATGGTCTCTTAATTTGCATAGATAAACACAAGTAACAGCATTTTGAGGTGCTCTTGTTATGGAACTTGACGAATCAGCAACCTGAACACCATTTTCCCCAAAACAAGAAGGAAACTCCTTCATAGCAAAAAGTAACAAAATTTTATGAAAAAGTTTATGGTTTTTTGTGTATCTATGTCAAAAAGCAAAAAATATGTCTTTTTTCCTTGAACACATCAACAAAACAAAAGGGGAAGTTTCTGGGTCTTTTGGGTAGCAAAAAAAGAGTTGATTTTTGAAATGGGGTTTGTACTGATTTTGTTTCTTGAGAATGGGATGGTAAAGGGAAGGGACAGACAAAGAGAGATAGATTTTTTGCTTTATCTGACAACTTTTGTGGCTAACTTGAGTAATACCCAAAAGAAGGAATGATTGAAATAGTGCAGAGAACCTACTAAAAGGAAGGAATTGTTAGTGAAAGTAGAAGCAGTCTTGCTTTAACCACATGGGGTAGAGTAGAGATACCAAAGATAAAACCTACAAATAGAATTGCCCTATGCTATGGCTGTGTATCCATTTGATGCAAAAAAAACTGTCAATTATTTTGGATATAAATTCATCACACCTTTATTAATACAGATGCTAAATTGTTATCAACCAAATTTTCATGATTGGTAATATCGAGATATAAGGTATATAAAGGAAGCGATTTGATTGAAATAATTAATGAGATTTAGTTAAGAAGGAATTATTTTAAAATTTTAAATTAAATTTTAATTAAAATAATTATTAATTATATTTTATTTATTTAGAATTAAATTCAGAAAAAATATATCATATGAATATGATTAATCATGATGATTTTTATGTTAGTAATAATTCATTTGAATTAAATATATTAATTTATTTTAAAAAATATAATAAATAATACTATAATTAACTTATATAATTACGTGAGATTAGATTCAAAATAAGATGTCTAACTTTATTTTTTTAATTAAATTTTTGTATATACTTAAGGCCTTTGTATCAAAATATTGGAGAAAAATAATTACATTTTTTCTTATTCGAGGGAGTGCCTATTTCATTAATATGTATAATGTAGTTATTGTTTTTAATATAACTGAATAAACCTTCAATTAGACTATCTCTTATATTTGATATATGGAAATATAATAAATAACACATATACTATTATCAATCTATTAAATTAGTTTCTCTTTATTAAAAATAAATAAAAAATAATAGTTCAAGAATTAATTTAATGAATTAAAAATAGATTAGAGACTGTTTGCTATATTTCTACATTTATTGGACTAAATTGGGGGAGAGAATGATAGCTTAAAAAGTATCAAATTTAATGTTTATTATTATTATTATTATTATTATTATTATTATTATTATTATTATTATTATTATTATTATTATTATTATCATCAGTACTTCTACTACATTACATACACATAAAATAAACTTAATAAAATGTACAAAAGAAAACATGATAAATTTTACTTTAAAACCATTTCCATTAACATGAATGTATTAGTTAAGTGGTTGGTTTCTTATCATATAAAGTTTATCCAATCTCGTGTGTTTTACATAACAAATTTGGCACAAATTATAGCTTATAACTCACAGTTGTTTTAGTAATGATCATCACAAGTTATTTACTTATAAATTGGCATGTTCACATATTTGTTGGTAAACTTGAGTATTGTAAGGGTTCATATCCCACATGTATTAAAAAAAAAGGATCAAATCCCACTAACTTTTAATCAATTTGCTGAATTTTCCTTTGACCTTAGAATTTAAATAAACCATGGTTGCTTAAACAATAAATCATCTCATTTCTATTATTAACCTAACCCATCCATTGCACAAATGGAGTGGGATGGGACTATTCTTCAAAGATTTTGTAAGGTATTGTGGCATATTGCATGCCGTTTAATCATCATATACAATAATTAATTTCGTGACATAATGAAATATCGTTGATAAACCAACTATGAATTATATATAGGTGTCCCCTCAAGCAACAACTAGATTACGATTGAGCCAGTAGATTGAAATTTTATTTGATGGTACTATTTGATTGTTTAACTTTATTTTTTATGAGAAAGATTGGAATCAGAATAGAAGAGGAAGAAAAAAAAGAAGAAATTGTGACTTTCTCATGTTTGTTAAAAGAGAAAGAAAAAAATAAGTGGGGTCCTAATTGATAGTTTCAGAAGCACTAGGATTTTAGAGTTGGTCCAAACTTTGATTATTCTAATAAGAAAATATAGAGAAAATTTTTGTGATGCCAAATAATAAACAACTAAAACTCTTTATGTGATAGACATTTGAGTGATGTGTTTCTCTTTTTTTTTAAATAATATTTGTTTAGATTAAATATATTAATTTTTATTCTTATAAAAAAAATATAGTAGTTGTAGTAAATAAATAACCAAGAAGGAATGTGTACCATCTCCAACTTTGTTCTTATTTAATTCTTAGATAATAATTTCTTTTTTTAGTATCAATATTCCTATTTCTAAAATAATTTCATTACTACTTCTTTTAGTACATTGTGACATAATTTTTTTTTAAGGAAGAATTTGTGACATAATTGAACATTTATACACCTAAAAACTTTATGGATATCTCTATTCTTATTCTTTGTGAGTATTATTATTGGAAAGGAATGTGATGAAAGCCATATACAGGAATAATTTCTCTATACTAACTATAGAGTTTTTTTTAGTTTTTAAATATATATTAAAAGTGGATTAATTTTTTACCCAAAACTTATTTGAATCAAGCTATAAGCATCCATGAAATAAGCAAGAAGAAAGCAATGGAGTAATTAAAACGAGATTATGTATAACAAGAATTTAATTGATAACCGAATATGAAATTGCATTCAAGATGTACTATCCAACTACACATGAATCTAATTCCTATAGTTCCTACTTATTGGACATATACACCCTAGAGTGAGACACAAGTCACCCGACAAATTGATAGGCCTAGCTTATTGTAGGAAATTAGGAATGTCCTCAAAAATAGTCATTCAAATACCAAGAGGACCCTATAGACTTACACTATAGTCAGGACCCATCGCTAAAAGACGCTCTTAATTTGTCAGAAAATATGTAGACGATGGTTTTTTTTAGAACGAGCTTAACTTCAAGAACAAAAAAGTAGTGATGTACACAATAAGAAATATTAAATTAAAATGTACTTACACAAAAAATAAGTTAAAAAATCAAATAAAATAAAAAGCCGGAAGTAGTACAACTTTTTTCATTTTTATCTTTTCCAAATAAAGTATTCTATGATAAGCATTGAATAACTTCAAATTAACATTCAAATAATTTTACATCCACTTATAGTTATACATTAATATTTTACCAATAAAATATTGATTAATTGCACTCCAAATTATATTGCAAAAATAAAAATTGGTACTTCAAGCTTAGTTAAAGGGTGCTTATAAGCTTAGTTAGCACTTAGCACCGCTTGTCCTAAATGATTTATTAAAGAAAAAGGTTTTAACTCAAGGAAAAACATAGGTACTGGATTTATGATATTTTGTCTTGCTGCCTGCCCCACTTGGTACGGGGTAATAATATAAGAACAAATAGATGCCAGCCGATGTATGGCTCCTAGCAACAGCAATAAAGGAATTATGAGATTTGTTGGACTTTGTCGATGCCACAGCCAAAGCCAAAGCTAAGATTGATTGAGACAGAGAGAGGTATTTGATAAGCCTTTATCAGGAAAAGTCTTGCCAGCCTAGCCTAGCCTCCCCATGTGATGATCATCCATCCAATGTAAAGTATCGTTGTTGTCAACAATTAAGAAGTGAAAGCATGCAAACATGCAATCAATTGGACATAAAATTCGACGTGTTTCAAATCTAAGCAGAAAGATTTAACCCCGTTAAAATTGTAGTAATAAATAAATCAACGTATGTACACTCAATAATTGAATTTGGAACTAAACTTGCACATTGCCTTAATCAATTGAGGAAAATCATAATTTACAAGTTACAACCATGACTTCCAATTCACAATGCTGAGAAAGCAGATTTTCCTCAAATGCAGTTCTCCGTTACAAACTTTAAAAGCTCAAAATTGACTTAGCTGCTGAAGCTACAGTGTTTGCTAGTTAGACAAGAATGGAATCATGCCATGCTAGAAGCATGAGAGCAACAAGATACTGTTAATCATCACTAGAAGAAAGTTTTTGCTTCTTCCATTTGTAAGCAGCTTCCAAGATCTTGAGATTGGTTGTCTGAGTTTCCTCAGGAAATAGATAGTCAATAAATTCTTCAATTCTGCAAATCAAATAGAGAAGAATGAAGTAGGAATAAAAAAGACTTGCAAAAATAAAAAAGCAAAACAAACTGTTGAAGTGGACTTTCAAATGGGTTGTGTGAACATGAGAAAAACATTCCCGAGAATAGCAATGACCATGTTGCAATCAATACCATATCAACTAACCCTTGGAAACCACTCAAAGACAAACAATGAGTTAGTTACATACCTAGAAGAACCATCTTCAGTAGTAACTTGCCGTCTCTTCTTGAGCTTCTTGGGCAGCTTAGACTGGACTAAGCTAACATCACCTAGCTCTCCAGATGAAGCCTCCAAGTTGAGCCATTTCTCCAATAGCATTGCCCTTTCTTCTTTTAAATCTGGAGCTGATGATCGGAAGTGGTTTAACGCTTCCTCAAACACCCCTTAAACAAGCAAAAAACAAAATATAAAGAGAATCAGAAAATTATTCGGCTGTATTTCAAACTTAAAGTTAAACCATACAATCATAAAGGAAATGAGCATAAAACTGGTATCACATACTTCTGGCGCGCAGAATACATTGCTTCTTTTGCTCTTGTTCTGATAAGTCTAAACTCTCATTATTAATAGCTGTTGCTTCAAACTCTGCATAGCTTATCCATACCTTCAAGTGCTTTGTTCGATCAAGAAGCCTTTCATAAAGCACTCTTGCTCTCTCAAATTCACACTCAGCAGTTTCAAAGTCAATGTATGCCTGTTATATATTCACAATTTTATATGTAAGTTATGATCAGCATGTATATAGGTTTCTTAAACATGGTTGGCATACATCAGAAGATGACTATACAGGAGAAAGAATGAAAGATATAATACAACATATCATTGAAAGACAAAAGCTATCACACTGCGGTATAACTATATTAGATGCTTTCACAGGAGAGAAATGCTTTGAGAGGGGGAGAACTGGTTACAAGTGCTGAGTTGGCAAGTTTGTCAGGCCATGCATTATTAATGGGGAGGGGGTGGTGAAGGATAGGAAATCAGTCTAGGTATATAAAAATATTGGCATTGGATCTTGTACAACAAATATATTTTCTGTACCTTCCACAACAGCTCTGGCATGTCCAATGCTGGTTGGGCAATTGCAAGCTCAAATATTGCTCTAGCTCGTTCAGTCTCAGATAAAGATCTCTCCAATTCTGCATACTTGCTCCACGCATAGCAATTTTCAGGTGACCACTCTAAATACTTTTCATACAGTTTTCTGCATCGATCTATATTACCAAGCTGCAGTTCTATCTCTATATACTTCTTAAATATCTGTTGCCAAAGAGAAAAGGTGTATGTGAAGTCAACCATGTAGCAATGAAAATGAGCTATATAATATCTCATCTAGATAGATATTAGTATATTACCTTATCTTTAGGAGCCTTTCCAATTGCATTTCCTAATATTAGACGAGCACCCTTAAGATTCAGCTGACGTATTTCAAACTGGGCTGCTAGAAGCCATACCTTTGCAAATGAGAACTTTTGGTGCGGTATCTGGTTCAGACACTCCCTAAAGAAATGGATGTGAAAGAAAACAACAGTAATGTCAGTACTCAGTACAATAATACTGCAACGATAAACTAAATAATTGAGGTAATTTAGTAACATAAGGTGATGAAACTGGACCAGAAAAGGTAAAAAAAAAACATATCGTATCATGTTCATATACACTTAGAACTCATTATAAAGACCCAAAAAAACACAGGTGTCAACCTCTTTTTAGCCACTTACAGAGATATAGTAAACTTAGCCAAATGAAGAAAACAACGGAAACTTGTCCAGCTACAGCAAACTCACATGACAACCCAGAGCTTCTCTCATACTCTTTTTTTTTTATTTCAAAATTCATATTCAATAGCTACTCTCACACTATCTGCATCTATACATTTCCCAATTCCTAATGTTTTATCAACCATCTTTGGTACTTGCTCTTGTCTCCCCTGATTTTCAAAAGCTGTGTTCATCCCCTGACCCTTTTTTTCTTTTATTTCTATCTATCTATCTCACTCCTTTTCTCTTCTCCATCTTTCTTTCCTCCATTTCTTTTATTTGTTTAGTAGATTCGGTGGATTTTTTGTTCGATAGGGAAGTATTAATGCAACAAGTTATTCTCTTTGACAATAACACATGGAAAGTGCCAGAAAAGTGAATGCAAAACAGCGTAAGAGTAGGCTGTCTCTTATTTTTAAGTTTGGCTCTCTATTATTTCAGGTTCATTTTGATCTTTTTATGATATTGTTAGGTCCACTCAGCTGTATGCAGGGGACAATATTTGATATTTCTAATAGGGAAGCAATGGATGAATAACTGTGTGCGGGCTAAAGTATGCTACGAGGTAGATTGGGAAAAAAAGTGTTAAAAGTTCTTAAGATCTTGGCTTCCTAAAATTGAATGATATGAAAGATTCAGGTTCAAGTTATGTGCTAAACTTCTCTTTTAACATACCTATCAAAACACATAACTAAAAGTTTTACTTTAACATCTCGAACATGCCTATCAAAGTTGTTATGTGCCAAGTATCTGACAGATGATATGATTGCTTTAAACATTCCACACAAGACCAAATCATACTACATATCCAACGTTGGAGTGTAGTTTTTTTTTGTGCATGTGTGTGCAAAGGATTAAAGGACCTTCAAATTATGTTTCCAATTCATTTGGGCTCCAGCAGTTGCTAAGGGATTCTGCTCTTTATATTTCTACTATTTTATTTGGTGATGCAAGAGGGGAGGGGATTCTTATATCCATTCACTAATTTCTAAAATTTGTGTTTCTACCACAATCTTCCAAATTAAGGCAAGATTGCATTGCCTCGTCCAGTAAGTTAACAGGGTGAGATTAATTAATCAATCCAATACAGTCCCTGCATACATCTATCTAACATTCTAATTTGGAAGCATGTAACTCTGAAGTATGCATATTATGCAGAAGCACATGTGAAAGTACGCCATAAAACTTCAAATTTTCAAATTTATGAAATAAAGCCTATCATTGTGATGAAATCTTACATAAAATCAAGATCAGAACACCCTAAAAAACATCAGATAACATACTTTTTGGCCTATATCTCTAAAACAATTACTCCACCAAAATTTAGCAGCTGCACCACTAATCACAGATACAACTAAGAAATATTTGCTAGAAATTCCAACTCTAGCATTTATGAGTAAAAACACTACATCCATAAAATCCCATTTAACTAGCTATCATGCAGGGGAGAAATTTCAGATATAGCACAAATTTATTGAGGAATAAAGCAGAAATTTAAACACTATGGTTTGAAGTTCACAAAAAACCGCTTACCTGTACACATCTCTTGCTCGCTCCATATCTCCAGCATCAAGCTCTTCGTAGAGTGCATAATTAATCCTAAATTACACACACAGATCAATAATAAACACAATGAAAAATTTCAAAATCACTAAATAAACCAACAACCAGATAGATAGGAATACAGAATTCAAATCAAACATACCACAAATAAATATATCGCTGCCAATACCGCTTCTCCTCAGCTGGAGGAACATTAGCAATAGCTCTCTCATAAACCTCCCTAGTTCTCTCCTTATTTCCCACACTTTCTTCCAATCTTATATAATCAAACCAAGAATCATAATTCAAGGGATTCTTCCTCACTTCATCTTCATACTGAAACCTTCTCTTCCCAACAATAGCATCCTCAATACCTTCCCTATCACCATACTGCTTTTCAAATGCAACAAACTTGCGATACAAGTCTTCAGCCCTTCCCTTAGGAATATGATCAAGTGCAAATTTATATATACACCTCGCCCGCTCCGACTCCTTACACCTTTCCTCGAACTCAGCAAATGCCACGAAAAGCATCTCAGCTTCTTCATCGTCCGCAAGCCTCTCCACGGCTCTTTCATAAACACTCCTCGACTTACCAACCTCACCATTCTTCATTTCAAATTTAGCGTAACGTATCCAAGCCCCAACCCTAGGGTGACACTCAACAAACCGCTCGAAAATCCCTCTGGCTCGTTCAATTTCATTGTACCTAAGTTCAAATTTAATGTAAGAAAGCCAACCTTGTTGATCAGGCATCCATTTCATCCACCTCTCGAAAACCTGTCTTGCTCCGGCGACATTGCCGAGCATCTCCTCCATGTGAATGTACTTGTACCATAACTGATCCACACGAGGCAAAAGAGTAACCGCACGATCCCAAACGTTTCTGGCGTGATTTACAAACTTGTTCTTCATCTCCACCTCGGCGTATTTTAGCCATACAGTGTGATTCTTGTAATCAACTTCTAAAGCTCTTTCCCAAACGGAACGCGCGCGTTTGAAATCCTTTTGTGATTCTTCCCACTGTGCGTATTTAATCCATACGCTAACGTTCCAGCGAACTCTGCGGATTAAGTCTTCGAATTCCTTTCGCTTTCGGAGACGGTATTCGCCGAGTTCGGTTGGATCGGTTATTTTTTGCTTGGGAGGACGGATCTCGGCTTCTTGGCGTTCTCTTGCTTCGCGAAGGATTTGTTCGGCTGTAATTTGGATGGGAGCTGGGGTTTTGTTTTTGACTCTGGTTGGTCGTGGAAGTTTGACCTCTGTGTCTTTTCGAGTGAGAAAACCCAGTGTTGGGTCTGCGTCTTTGGAAGAAGACATGGCTGCTGCAGTAAAAGAAGTTCGCAGGGTGCAAATGCAAGCCACGCAGTAAACCCGAAGAGTGGAGAGTGCGGTTACTAATACTAGTGTTGGATTTGATGTTGATTGCTCGCGGGAGAGTTGTTGGACAGTAGGTGGTGATGTGCGGCGGTGCCTTCGAAGAGGTGAGGTTGAAGCCGCTGAAGTTATAGGATTTTAGATAAAATAATAAAGGTTTAAAAATTACAAAACATTGCTAATCTCTATTAATTGAGAAATATAAATCAAAAACAAATCATAATAATAAAGATATTCTCAATATACTAATTTCTAATAAGATATTAAACACGGTGCAGTCACTTGAGGGATGGAGAGTAGATAAAGACTCAGTCGACTAAATTTGAGGACTTCAAATTTAAGTCTGAGTCTAGCGATGGAATATGGTTAGCTGTTTTTATTATTTTTAATTTTTATTGCACTCACTCTATCAAATAGATATTTAAGTAACATATTTTTTTTATAAAAATTAATATTATTTATTTGTTACTTTTATATTTTATAAAAATTAATATTATTTTTTTATTGTCTTTATATATATTATTAGGATATAAATTTTTAAACCTTAATTGTTTATTATTATTGAATATGAGTTTGTTTGAGAGAATTTATTTAAAGATAATATTTCGAGTTGTTTGAGAGTATTTGTTTAGAGATAATATTCTTAGTTGTTTGAGAGATAATAATAGGTGCATTTGTTTCAATAAAAAATTTATTCGTTTAAATCAAAAATCATTTTTTAGGGGTTAAAAGGTGTTTGTTTCATATTTTTTTTAAATCTTGTTAGAAAAAATATTTTTTATTTAATATATATATATATATATATATATATTATTGAATATCATTTTGTATGAGAGAATTTGTTTGAGAGATAATAATGTGAGTTTGTTTGAGAGTATTTGTTTGAGAGATAATAATGGGTGTGTTTTATTTGAATAAAAAATTTATTTTTTTAAACTAAAAATCATTTTTTAGAATTTAAAGGGTGTTTGTTTCATATTTTTAAAAAATCATGTTGTTAGAAAAATCATTTTTTATTTAATATATTAGTATTGATATATGTAGAATCATGTAAATTGATATAGGTAGAGCATCACATATGTATAAATAATTGTTTATTAGTTACCTTTATATATTATTATTGGCTATGATTTTGTTTGAGATATAATAATGGGTGCTTTTGTTCCAATAAAAAAATTATTCTTTTAAATCAAAAATTATTTTTTTAGGGTTTAAAAGGTGTTTGTTTCATATTTTTTTAAAATTATTTTGTTAGAAAAATTATTTTTTATTTAATATATATATATATATATATTATTACTGAATATGATTCAATTATAATTTTAAATTATTATTATTATTATTTTCAAATTATTTTTTTGTATCAAGTAGTATTTATTCATTTTTTTAATAATTTACTTATTTATTTATTTATTACTTTTTAATTCAATGTCTAACATATATGTATTTTTTCTTTTGTTTTTGAAGGTTGATAAACAAGAGATACAAATCACTTTGAAGATTTGATATCATATTTTTGTCATTAATTGGGATTTGAATGTGTTTTGTTGGTTGATATGTGTAACTGTTTATGGGGTTAATTTTGTTTGATTTATAATTTTTGAAGGACTTTATAGAGTTTATTAATTGTAAATTCATTTTATTTTTTGTTTTATTGGATGTGTTTTATACGGCCTAAAAAATTCATCGTAGGTCACGCTCATGCCTTTCAAAACCCAGCTTACCATAACTTATTACCACCCCTATTTGAGTTGTACAAAATAATACGTTTTTATTATTTGAATTGTAGAAAAATAAATGGATGACATTTGTTTCATTTTCTTATTTTTATATAGAAATTCTTTTACCGTCGTATTTGGTTAGAATTTTTTATTTTAAATATGTAAAACACGTGTTTATTTTATTACATTATTTAATTATAAAAAAAAATAGATGATTTTGATTCTAATTTCTAATTTCTCGACAACTCTAGAATATAAGGTTAAAAATCTTTAGAACTCAAATGCTCAACATAAACTTAATCGTAATTTCATTTTGTCTTGTTCTTCTCTCAGTTACCATTCAACTTGTTTTTTCTCTTGTTTATTTAATATGTCTCTTTTTATATGTTAGTAGTATTTTATTGGAAAAAAAAGTTTTCTTTTTCTTTCATTTTTGTATATGTTTTTATTTCTTTCTTGTTCTTGTTGTACATCAATTGAGTTATGTATTTTCTTTCTCTGTTCTTTGTGTTTGTGTTTTCTAAAGAAAAAAAAAATATTTTTATTCGTATTCAATTACCAGCAACAATTATTATTTGAGAATTATAAGAAAATAATATTTTTGTAAACTATAAGGAGATAATTTTTTTTATGTGCATTTTGGACCATTAAAAATTCAGGTGGAAGATTTCATGGTTTAAAATACAATTAGGAAATTTGTTTTACCAATTTGAAATAATAATAAAATATAATTAATTCACATGAAATCTTTCACTTCATATGTTTTTTGACAATTTTTTGACACATTATTAAAAAATAACACTTCATCAAATTTTGAACTAAAACCCCAATTAGGAAACTAAAATTGAGATAAATAAAATGAAAATTATTTTTGTAATTCAGCTAAAATAGAATATCAAAATTATAATTAAATTTAAATATTTCGTTCAGTTTTAATAACGAAGTGGTCAATATCTATATTAAAGCTCATTTTGTTTTCATCTGTTTTTGGAAGATTTAGAGGGGATCAAAAGTTTTCAATATAACTAACAAAATTAATTAAAATTTCTCTTCTATATGTTGAAATATTCTTATTTTTATTTTTTTAAATGTGTTATTATTTATTTTTGAGATGTTCTTCAAGTAAATTATTATCATAGATATAAGATGAAATGATAGTTAATGAAATTGTATTTTATAATAATAATAATAATTAAATATTAGATAATGAAAACAATTTTTTTTTTTATCATTTTCATTATTTTAAAAATATAAACAATTGTTTACTTTATAAATTTCTTACACAATTAAAATTAACATAAATTTTAAAAAATCAAAATAAAAAATATTTTTACAAAATAAATATCCTCTAATGTTGACAGTCTTCTGAATAATTTTTTTTAAGTGTGACAATTATTTAATAGGGAAAATAGTAAAATTTAAACTGAGACATTGATTTAAATAAAGTTTTACTAACTTTAGACTTTAGATTTATAAAAGTACTCAAGTTTCGACACTAAATTAAACAATTCTTTCCACTTTTTTATTTAAAAACAATAAAATATTCTTATTATTTGCAAAAATATATCTTTATTAATTAATATTTTATTTTATTTTTATAAAAATAATAGTAGCTCATTAAATAAAGGATTTTTTTTCCCTTAGTAGTATAATTTTGAAGCTATAATTTACCAATATGGGGTAGTTTGAATTTTTTTTACTTAAATCTGGCTTCGTTATTTTCCTTTTTATTTTCCAGCAAAATTAAACAAGTTTCATGGCCACTTCAAGCAAAGTTTCAAATTGAAAGTGAGACTTAGTGCAAAACTTCATTAAAAAGTAGTAAAGTTATGTTTTTGCAGGGATAAGATGCAAGCCTTAAGTGTAATTTATCCACCACCATTTTTCTGCGGAAGATGAATAAGTTGGAGCTGTATTTCATTTTACAGTGTTTGACGATCCTCCACAAAGTTAAAGTTATGTACAATTTGAGATACCTCAACAAAACACATTTTTAGTATTCATCCCTCAACTTGACAACTACTCAGAGTATTTATTACAACATAAAAAAGACACAATATTGAGATACATACAACAACAACAACATCAACCACAACCACTATTCAATATTCATTCTCTAATCTCACATCTAGTTCCAACATTTTTTAATCATATCCATTAATATTTAAAACGACTACTCACACACCATTAACTATAAATAGTAATCAATATTTAAAACGATTACTCACACACCGTTAACTATAAATAGTCAAGAAGCTATTTCTTCTGGAATCGTGAAAAAATGTAAAAATTTAATTAAAAAAAATCTTAAATTATTACAAAAATAATTTTGACCTCGTTCTTTTTTATCTTCATTAACCATTCCGTCATCATGATGAAAAACAAGTCTAACTAAAAATATTCTTAAATTATTCCTCACTTTTACATTTCCATAATTAAGAAAAAAAGTATCACAAGTAAGCAGATATAGCTCCTTCACTGTTACAAACAAGAAACTTCAAACAAGTTTAGTGTAATAATAACTGGTAAATACTTGAGTCTCATCTATTTGATCAAATGTCATATCTATATGTTCAATGTGTATAAAAAAGCACACATATTAAAAGAGTTCAACTCCTTACACATATTTCAGTGAGAGCAATTGGGCATAGAAATAGCTTGAACTAATAATAAAAATCAAGTCTAAAAATACCAACTCTAACATTAAACTACAAAAATTCAATAAATAATTTCAACTCCGCTCCGGCGTAAACACCTTGATATAAAAAGTGTCTAGAGCCAAATTAGTGTTATTAAACCAACATCTACCATTAATGATAACGAAGATAAGAGAATTCAGGATATTTTTACCTATCCCGTTACAAATCAAGTATTTAACTATTGTAGACTTGTTTCAACTAAAGGTGGTTTCAGTGATGTCAAAAGTATACACCTGATATGAAACGAACAATTTTATTAAAGTAAAAGTTAGAAGAAAAAACAACAAACACGCTAAACAAATTAGATTATGTTTTTACATGTTAAATTTTCTATGAACCTTTTAAAGTTATTCATTTTAATTTCACCTCTTTAATGAATTGAATTTTAAATATTTTTACTTGAATGATTAAATTTATAAGTTTAATGATTTTATCATTTGTATGTTTAGTTGAGAATTATCTATATTTAATGTAGTATTGTTTAACATAATTGCCACAAGATTGTAAAACGATTATTTGTATCTTTTTGTGTTTTCCTTCTAGTTGGTGGTGGATGTTTCTCCTCACTAAGTCCTTGTGGCATACCTCTTTCATATTGTGTCTCGGTCACATTTTTTTGTAGGCCTTCTTAATAGGAGTCTTTTAAAGACCGAGATTCGATGCTGATGGAGAAAACAGAAGAAGATTCAAAGAGGGCTGCCATAATATTAACATTGCAATTATGGCAGTTCATTTTATCCAAAGAGGGCAGGGCAGCGACACTGGCAGCAACAAAAAACTTAATGTAAAAAACTTATGTTTGGAGGCTTCCGTAGAGGTAGTTTGAGACCAAGATTCAATGTTGGTGGAGAAAACCGAACATGATTCAAGGTGGAGGGAAAGAAAGACTTCGATGACCCAGGTGATTTGTTTACTTTAGGCCGCTCCATTGAGCTAGAGACTGTGACGGTTGGGATCGAGACCAAAAGAGTGTTGTGAGCATTCATGGCATCTGTGCCAAGAATGTATCGAGGGTGTGACTGGTCGAAATGATCTCTGGTGAAGAAGCCCAACATTCCTGAGTTGGTAAAGAGAGATCCCCGCCGAATCTGAGTTTCTAGAAGCCAGATCTGATTTTCTCAATCTGAGCTCCACCTCTGATGATGATGGGTTCCAAGCATAAGAAACCGAGAACCAGGAATATGTTTAGTGTGGGGGTCGTGGAAGGGTTGGTTGACAGAGTGGTGAGATATGGTGTTAGAATGGCGGCAGATCGGGACCCTCAAAGTGAGGAGGCAGCAGGTAACCAAAAGCAACATAAAATGATTACTCATTACGCACTTAAACAATAGAAATTCTACATTAAAACATTGGAATTAACAAAATGCAAAGAAACAAAAATTATTGGCAGCAGCACACCATGTCAAATCAATATAACCAGTGAACTCAAGACAACCTTCACTATGCCATAGCAAGTGTATAATTACATTTGCTTCACTTTACAGGCCACTTTAGAGGAGTCTTTTGGGTGGAACATTCTCTCCTTCCTCTTTCCAGCATAAATCAGTGTTTTGGATTGAGTGCTCATTGTGCAATTGGATAGGAACTAAATTGTTGAAATGAATCAAACCAAGATGTCTCTGATAAATAAACAGTAAGTAAAATAAATCAATAGTTAAAATAAAACAACCTAAACTCCGCACTGTGGCAAAATAACAGAACAAAATGGTATTGGTACCCATTGACCTTTGTGAAGAATCGTGCACTGAGATCAAATCTAACAGAACAAATTAAGGCATAAAACTAATTCTAATCCCAAAGTACAATAACATGAAATACTATTGAACAAATAGATTTTCAATGAAAACTAAAAAAGGACCCTGAAACTAAAAAACAACAATAGTTGGTAATGAAAATTTATGCATAACAGAGTGCATCAGATTCATGGGGTGTGATTTCCTCATCATAATCTTACTACTAATAGTTGGCAATGCAAAAACAATTAAATTTGGTTTCAACAAGAACAAGCTGATAAGAACTAAGTGTTGTCAATTACATGCTTTCTTGCAATTAATATAAATTCATCTTCCAGAAAACATAAATCTGGTCATTGGATTAATACCAGAAACTTCTACCTCACATATCCCTTATCCACCAGAAATCCACTCATCTATGCAAACCAAAACTAGCCATGTAAACCAGCGCATACACCCAATTCTAAATCTCCTTTTTCATTTAACTACAAATATAGACTTAACCATAAAATATACTAGGAAAAACCATCTTACTGGGGTTTACTTAGATACATAAAAGACTTAAACAAATAACTGATAATTTAGATCTTCAATTTTTGTTGTGGACGTCTTCCATTCAACTGAACCATCAGACACGAAAAATAACAATAAAAAGAGACCACAGATTAAACACAAGCACTGAAAAGAAAAACGAAGCATGTAGCAGGATCCATTTAGTTGGACTTTATAAAAACAGGAGAAGGGACTCCTCAAAATCAAATGCAATGCAATAACAATAAACAACCCCTTTTTCCCATACACTAAGCCCAAAATAGTTTATTACCAAATAAAAATTTCTCGAACCGGCACCAGTGCCAAAACTCAAAAAGATGCAAAATTCAATCACCCACATTAATCTTCTGGATCAAAAGAAGAACACTAGAGATAAAGCCAAAATTCAATCAAAGTCATGCTATAGATAATAAAGAAACATAAGACAAAAAATTTAAATGGATTAAAGAAACAAATCAACAGGCAAACTACTAGAATCAATGCAAGGAAGCAATCAGGAACTTGTTATAGAAACTTGTACTGTTCATCAAAAACGAAATGAACAATCAAAAGAATATTTCCAAAATTATTAAGAGAGAAAATTCATAATCATAACAACATAACAAACCCATAAAGCATAAGAGAGAAAAGGAGTGAAAAACATGTTAGAAATGTGCCAAAATGATTCTCACAGTTTCACTAACAGCAAAAAAAAACTTGAAATCTCAAATAGAAGCGAAAGAAACAATTGGTTTCAGGTGCAAATAGTTACCTTCTACAATAACAAAAAAAAATGAATTTGTTCATGCACAAAGAAGAAATTAGAGACACAATACAACGGTTTGGAAAGAGAATCACATAGAAGAAAACTCACATTTGTGACAGAGTAGAAACAATCATAGTTGCAACTCGCATCGAAACCGAAGTTGAAATCACAGTGCTGAGAATCTTTGCAATTGAAGTCAAAAAGGCAATCAGCATCACAGCAAAATCAAAGAGAATCAGCTCACAATTCTTGCAATTGAAGAAGCAACCAGTAGCTCACAGTTGAAATCAAAGGGATTAGGGTTTTTTGAATGAAGGAGAAAGGGAAAACATGTTCACTCAGCAACCATGAAGGAGAAGGAGGAACATGTAACGATCAAAAGAAGGGTGTTCTGGCATTGTTTAACAAGTTTGATAGTGCGGAGTCTCCAGGTCAGGCCCCAATAAGCATATCATAACCACCATACTAGTAGAACACATGGGCAGTAGCCTCACCCGCAGCAAACAAGTAAGAAGGGAAACTAGTAATTGTGTGATCTCATTTCTCACCCAAAAAGACAATGGCAGTAGTTAAACTAGTTTCTAACATCAAAATCAATCCATGTGCCTTGCAAGTTACAATCAATGATAAATCTATCATAGCAATTTCACATAAAAACATACACACCATATTAACCAAGCTGTATATACACTATTACACGGGGTTAAGCAAAGCTATAATTGGCTGCTATTAGTTCACATTGAAAATGGTAAACTGTCTGAAAATCCAATGCTAAGTTAATGAAGACAATAACTTCATTTATCTCTATTTTCTCAGTCCTAACATGTTGTCTACGTAACATAGCCAGCAGAACAAAATCAACTACAAAAAAGGGGGCAGTACACAAGCTGACATACATGAATATCAGTCATCGGCACCATCTTTTGCACCAAAAGGATCATGAGTTGGCCCAACATCCTGTCCAATATGGCGCTGCACCAGCCGCTGCAGATCAGCCATAACCTTATGCTCCCTTTTGGCCTTCTCTTCATAGTTAAACATAGCCAAAGCACGCTTGTCTTCGGCACTATAAACCTGGTTTTCTTTCCTTATACGAATTGCATTCATCCTCTGATGCCTGCTACCACTCATCACATAACCAAGCTCCTCAAACTTTGAAATCTCTTCCGCAGAAAGACCCACTTCTCCTCTACGAGGAATACGTTTCCCTTGTTGAACGTATTGCGCAATAGCATCTCCTTCACCAGGCCTAAGGGCACCACCATAGCTGATATGCCCTTCTGCTTTGGGCAGAGGCATTGGCCCAACCTGTGGTTCGTCATCCAAAGCAGGTTTCTTCTGTGATTCAAACAATTCCTTTAACCTTAGAGCCTCAGCATTAATCTCAGCCATCTTCACTTCATCAACAATTGCAGCTTTATTCTTAGTACCATCAGAATCAGAACCTGACTCATTCTCTTCAGAACTCTCACTTTCCGCTTCAGAACTTTTCTTTGTTCTTTTTCTGCTCCGTGTTGATCGAGACCTAGAAGAAGAAGAAGAACGCTTCTTCTTTTTTGCACTATCATCAGATTCATCACTTTCACTTTCTTCACTCTCTTCTGAATCACTATACCTTCTCTTCTTCCTGCTCCTGTTCCTTTTCCTTCTACTACTCCTCATTCTCCTTCTCTTCTTCCGATCTTCTTCATCGGATTCGCTGTCGCTGTCCCTATACTTCTTATTCTTTCTCCGTTTCCGATCTTCCTCTTCTTCCGATTCGCTATCATTATGCCTCCTACTCTTTCTCCGCTTACGATCCTCTTTTTCTTCCGAATCACTGTCGCTAATCGATTTCTTATAAGAACTAACGGAACTTTTTCTTCTTTTCTTCCTCAAACGTGGATCGTCAGATTCTTCAGATACGGATTCAGATTTTGCTTTCAGTTTGCCCTCCTTTTCGAATTTCTCGGAAATTTCTTCAGCTTTGTTATAATCTTCGAGATCTTCGTTCTCGCGTCTCGGAGGACTCGGTGTAACGTTCCAGATACAGTGCTTAAGCGACTTCCTCATCTTTTGCCTCTTCATCCTTCTGTATTCCTCGAAACTCAATCCCTTCAACTCCTCGTCCGAATCGGACTCGGAACGCCGCCAATCTCCACGGTCTCGATCAAGATATGGACCATTTCGGCGGCCGAATTTCTTTGGAAGAGCGTTTCCGTTTGGAGTTCCGTTGTCGTGTCTAGGGCTTCTTTTTTCAGGCGATTTGGATCTTCGGCGGCGGCGATGGTCCCTTTGACGATCGTATGAGTCGTAGCTAGGGCTACGGCGTCGGCGATAGTCGGATACATCAGAGTCAGGTGTGCGGCGATCGTTGTGTCGATGGCGTTGGTAAGGGATTTCGACCGTAGAGGATGGCCTTCCCATGTTGTAAACGTGAAGAGAGCAAGATCCAAATGTACGATTATTTATCTATCAGTTATATTCGCAATACGAGATAATAAATAAAATAATGTAAAATTTAAGCTTGTGTTTCTAATACTATTCCAAATATTCTTTTTGAAAAAAATATCATTTTACAAATATATTTTTATTTAAAAATAAACTTTCTCTAACATAATTTTTATTTTGATATTTATTTCTACAAACATTATTTTATAAAATGAAATTTATTTAAATAATATAAATAAATGTACTTTTAAATATATATTTATTAAAAATATAATATTTTAAAAATTATAAGTGTAATGTATAATACGTCGTCTCAATATTTTTTTTAGGTATGGTTCGAACCTAACAACTTGACTTTTAAAATTACAAAATTTTGATATCAAGATTTAAAATTCTAACATTTTGATCACATATTCATAGTGGTGGAAAACTGATATATAAGGTGCAAATATAAAATTTTAGAATATTTGATGCAATTTTTTTTAAGCTAAAAGTATAAATTTTGGAGTTCTCCCTAATAGGGAGTTATGTGCTAGTGATTTAGTTGCACGGGTTGATACACGAGTATACTAATACACAATTTTATATATGCAAAATAAAACATCCGTACTTAAATAGAACATTGTGTATTAGATGATAATTGATAACAAAGCATGCAAAAGCATCATAGGTGATTCTGATATTTAAATGTGCTTATGAGGCTAAATTAAGTTTGTCAACCTTGTTGTAATGTAATCCAAATAAAAAATCAAAACACGTTTGCCATTTAAAAATTACATCTAAGTTGGAAAATGAAAACCAAGTTTACCCTAAGAGATTAAAATTAATTAACGACGATCAATCACATATTAATAACACAACAAAAAAAAATTTGAAAAACGAAAGTTTATATATATTTCATCACCTTTAATCTCAAAATTGAATATATATTTGTTAGGATAAACCATTGCTTTGGTTGCATGATGCGTTCACTTTGGTCTCTGACTCATCCAAAAATATTAATTAGTATTCGACTCATTCAAAAATCTTAATTAGTCTTCAACTCATCCAAACGTTTGTTAGTTTAATATCTGACTTTTAGTTGCCTGTTAACTTTGTCAACTTGGTGATATAGACAAATATGTGACATATGATATGTGACGTTTATAGTTGAGTAAGCAATTACCAAAATGAAAATAACAACAACGAAATTATTCTTTAACTTAATATATCTTCTTCCCTCAATCTCTCTTTAGTCTTCTTCTCCTGCTTTTTTTATTTTTTATTTTATTATTGTATATTTCAACATCGTTAAGTATTATGTAAAATAAGTTTTTTTTTTCGTGACTTGTTAAAATCCTAATACATATATCTGGTTTTCAACTTAAATCTGTTTTTTTTTTCTCTCAACCTCAAAAAATACAAAGTCTTTCAAAATAGTATTTTTATATATATTTTTATTATTCTGTTTGATCCAACAATACCAGTTACTCAAACTTTTGTCTGTTATTGAATTTACTTTTTATTATTCTTTAATATTTAGATAAAATTTAATAGAAAATATCTTTATTTTAGTTAAGATTCAATGGAGATTTTAGAAGATAAATAAATATGATATTATGTTGTTATAATATGTGTATCAATAATGTAATTTAGGTTAAATTTCACTTTTAATCATTTATGTTTGATTCAGTTTTCATATAAGTTTTTTTCCTCAACGATATCCTTTAAGTAGCACCCTGTTTGCAATGTTAGTTTTTTATGTTATTGTTCGTTTGTCAAAATGCCATATTGGTTAGTTTCATTTAAAAATGTCATGTAACTATTACAATGTTGACGAGTGCATAATAATGTTTATGTGATAAATTATAAAAGTAAATATATCACAAATTAGTCATTTAAATTTAAAAAAAATACACTTATAGTCATCTAAGTTTAAATCGATTGGTCATGTCAATTTTTCATATTTTACCTTTTCACTATCTCATATTCTACTCCATCTTTAAGAAACCTGAAACCTAAAATTGGTAAATCATAGAAGAATTCTAAACACCAACCATGTGAATTGGAGAAAAATCAAAATAAAATATCTATCATTGCAACAACAATTAAAAAATGAGTTGTTGTAAATAAAGAGAAATCCAACATATATATTAAAAATAAATGAGTTGTTCGTACACTTGTAAACTCGATCAAACATTTGGAAACTGGATTAAACATAATGTAATCCAATACTCTATTTTATACAAATACCAAGTATGCACATAAGAGTATTTGAGTTAGTAAATATTTGTATTTTTAATACTTTATGGTTCAAATTTAAATATATTTTAATGGTTTTTAATTGAGTCATAATCATATCAATTATATTTTGCTATTTATCAATTTGTTTTAATAACTCGGTACGACTCATGAATATTTAGGTATCCACATGTATGAATATTTTAATATTTAAGCATCCAACATGTATGAATACGAATATTAAAATTACTATTTTTAAATATATTGTTACTTTTTAAATTGAGCGTACAAATATTATAGCACTCTATAAAAAAAAATAGGCTAAATTGCCCTAACAGTCCTTTTTTT
>JBBPBS010000968.1:28892453-28948624 GCA_037974835.1 Cicer judaicum
TTTTTTTATTCTTGTTGTAATGATGAATTTCTTATTTGTATTTTTCTCTTATTTACATGGTCAACGTTTTGAGTTTTAGATTTTTTAAAGATGGAGGGGTGGATGAGAAATACGGCAAAAAGGAAGATAATGAGAATGTAAAGAATGGAGATTGAGTGGGAGCAATATTTGATTTAAACTTAGAGACTCATAAGTATATTTTTTAAAAAACTTAAAAAATCAATATAAAAAACGTTTACTTTGATAATTTGTTACTTGAACAATGTTATGCACACGTCAACATTGTAGCGTTACATGATATTTTTTTTAAATAAAACTAACATAAAATAACATTTTTACAAATATAAAAACTAACTCTCAAACAAGGTATCACTTAAGGGACCTATATGAAAAAAAAAAAAAAACATAAAACCTTATACGAGATATCTTGTTTGTTATCACCTACACAACAAACACATGATATGATGAATGTACTATGTCTATATCTTAATTTATCTTTGTCCAAATTTTTTATTCTATCATATTTATGTTTTATCATGCAAATCAAACAGGTTATAGGAGTTGATGAATTAACCCGATCCTCATTTAAAAAAAAAATCAAACACTTAAAGTTTATAAAATATTGAATTGATTAATCTTTTAAACTTTTGAGTGTTGTTTTAATTATAAAAATTGAAAATATATTTTTATATATTAAGATTATATCTTATTTAAAAGTTTTGGTAATTGTTAGTGAATGATGAAGATTTATTGATGACGAGAAATAAGATTAAGGAGTGTTTGTATCAAATGGATTTTAGATATTAAAATAATAATGTTTTGATTATATATATACACATAATTCATTGGTCAAATTTAATTTGATAATGATTTATAAATATATTATTGTATTTATTGAAGAAATTCAAATATTAATTAAAAGTAAAATAAAATATAGTAACGTCATTCAATTTTAATTCAACACATTTTTGTTTTTTTAAAGTTTAATTTAATGCATTATTTGGAAGTTATTGTGATTCATTTTTTGAACAAATACTCTAATGGTAATTGTTAATTATATAAATGTAGAAGAAACAAAATTAGAAGTTGTGTAATTCAATCTTTGATTAGGGTTGTCTTAGTTTTTTATTTTTTATTTTGTTATAATTTTAAAAATTAAACCTTAATAAAAAAAAATAATTTTAATATTTAAAAATATTGGTTATTTGATTATGTTTATTCATGTAACAAAAAAATATGTACAAATAGCATGTCACATTAATGTATTGGTTTTAAATGTACATATCGACCACAATAACACAATAACTACAATTGTATTCATAATATCAATGTACACAAATGCATTCATTTAGTTATGTCAATTCTCGTAACAAGAAAATATATACCGGTATACACTAATGCATTTCATTTTATTAAATTAATTATCGTAACAATAAAACATGTACAATAACATGTCACCTCCAATCTACGTATATGCATCTCATTTAGTTATGTCAATTCATGTAATAAGAAAATATGTACAAATATACATCTCGACCACAATAACACAACAATTACAATTATACTCGCAAAACAGTTTTATTTATAAAATACATCAATTATATAACTCAAAATTACAACAACATACACCGCAATACATATACTAACTAACATATCTCATGTCACGTAGAGTCATAATACATCACAATCAATTAATATATATTAAATCATACAAGCCACACTTAACTTATATAATTTGGTTTGCACAGGATTAAAAAAAAAACCATTTTATACTCATCCACACTTTTTTTTTATCAATACTCATAAAATATTTTTTTTAGTATCAATATTCATAAAATAAACAATAAACATTAATCTATGATTATAAACATAATTCATTAATGCGATTATGCTTCTATAGATTACGATCGTCGCATAATTTGCGAGAGGAGATGAGATAAAGAGAAGATAGAAGAGGTATCACTATCAATATAATCAAAATCTAAGGTACTATATACGGCATTCATATTTAACAATCTTATGTAATATAATATGATCCATGCATATATTAAATGTTTGAGGGTTTCTATGTATGTGTCAAACACATATTGGGCCACATATATAATCTTAAACATAAACATATAATAGAAGAATCTAACTCCACATTATTTTTTGCTCATTCTTATTGTTGGACAAATAATTTTTTTTCTCACTTTAATATTAAAATTGTGTTGACAATTGTAATTCATTCACAATGTTTTTAGCGACGTGTTCCACATAACAAACTCCCACGATAAAATTACATTAAGTATTTGTTGTTTCTTGAAGAATCACAAAAAACATTGTCATTTGACTTGTTCTAAAGAATCTCACTTAAAATAGTTGATGAATGATGATTTTAGATCATTGTTCATTACAAAATTATCGAGAAGTTTTTTAGATCTTAATTTAAAATAAAATATTATTATAAAATAATTATTATTTTTTTGTACTTAAAAAAAAAATTCAAGTTCATGAGATTCATAAATAGACCTTAATTTATACTTATATTCATTACAAACTTGCATTTGTGAAAATTTGAAAAATACACATGCGTGTGACAAATAAGATAAGTCACAAGAATTATCTAAATCATATTCATACTATTTCAAGATTTGTCTATCATTAACATTATATTAATTTTACTTTAATTTATTTTATCAATTGTTTTTATTTTTATTTTGACTATAAATAAATTTATTTACATTTACAATTTTGTTTTTTATTCAATAAAACGTTGTCGATGGATCATAAGAATACTAATGATATTTGTATACATTATTTTTATAAAAAATTAATAGAATGTACGGATCTATTTAAATTATGAGAGTAATATAAGACGTTTGACATTATATTTATATAAGATATAAATATAAAATTTTAAAATAATTTATATAAAAAATTAAATATATTAATATAAAATTTAAAATATGAGATATAGTAATAAAAAAATTTAAATCTAGTGATGTAACATTTATATATATATATATATATACACGAGTCATATCAAGTAACAAGGACGTACACTAATGAGAGAACGAAATAAATAATTAATAGTGATTAGGTTAAAACGGGTGATTAAGATTAAAATATTACTTAACTAAATCATGTGTGTTATCTTCCCAATTCTTTCCTCTTCTTTACATGCAACAACTGGACTCTATCACTTTCCTCACTCCTCTCTGTCGGCAATCGGGTTCTCTCCGACAACCGTCTCTCCCTCTCTTATCTCCAGCAACAAAATCTTCTTCCCACACAAACCCATAATCATAGCAATTGATAGAATACTTGAAGTTAATAACAATATTTGCAATTTCACTCTAAAGTATAGTTGCGTTGTTTGATTGTAAATGCACTTAACAAATGAGAGATTCATTATTTTTTTTCTCAACTGATTACTAAATAACTTTGCTAATTTTACGTCTTCAATTTCCATGATTTTTTTTTAATTTTTTTTTTTTTTAATGTTGAAGTTTGGGGTTTAAAATTTGTTTTTAATTTCAATAAGAATTTTATTTTTATTAGCATAACAACGCTTATGAAACACCGACCGAGGCAGAGACCCAATAAAGGAGAGAGAGAGAGACCACGGGGAGAAAAGTTTAAGAGAACGTGAAATTAAAAGAAATAATATATGTGATTATCACATAAGTTAGTTAAGTAACATTTTAATCTAACAATTATTAATCATTATTTTTATTATTCTCACATAAATATATCATTCTCATTTGATATATTTTTTTTTATCTTATTATTTATATACATTTATATTATGGCTCACAAATTATTTAATATATTTTTTTATCTTATTATTTGATATACATTTATATATATATATTTATATTATGCCTCAAAAAATTATTGATAATTTTTAACAGATTATATTGTTATAATGAAAACGAGGGCTACATTTACCAAAAGTTAGTGAATTTTTTTTAATCATGATCTAATGATAGTTTATTTTATATATATTTATAAATTATATGAATGTTCGCATTTAAGTTGTTTAAATTAAAATTCGTATGTAAGTTATTTACGCTTCAACAACTCTAAACTACAATACTCAATACATATTCAATATCATAATTTGACTATAAATACTATTTTTATAAATCAGGTATGATAATCAAAACGAACATATTGAATATCATAATTTAACTATAAATACTATTATCATAAATCAAATATGACTGTAAAACAAATTCTCCAACTTTAATTTATAAAAAAATTAAAATAAAAAAGTATTTCAATAGATTTTATCATTCATAAGTCCTCACTAATCTATCTTAAAAAAATAACTACACAATTTTTTCAACACATAAATAAAAAATAAATAAAAAAATCGTCATTTCAAACATTAGAAATATTTTTATCCCTATCTTTTTGTCATTTAACATCCATAAAAAGTTCAAACATTAAAATCCCTCGCTTTTTTATAGAGTCTTAATCTTAATTAAAGATAAAGTTAAAGATTTACTCATTTTTCGACACATGTTAAAGATTTACTCAAACGTAGTCTTATTAATGAAAATTTGTCTTATTATTTTACCAAAAAAGAAAAGGAGAAGAAATGAGTCTCCTAGTATAAATCATAAAAGAAGAACGCGCTTCCCGTAGCGTTGTTCTCTCTTCATTTCCTAAACCCCCGTTTCGTGTCTCTCTATTTTCCCTCTGTCTCTTTCTCGCTCTAAAACCTTGAATTCGAAACCTTTATCCTTTCAATAATCATAAAGAACCATCAAATTCATCGCAAGGAGTTCTAGGTTTCGAAAAATTCCTTCCAATCGCTCTCACATTGGTAAGATACCCATAATCACTGTTCATCGTTTGATTTTTGATCTGATTATTTTAATCGATTTTCATAAACTTTTGTTTTGCAACAGGAACACTGGTGGTGAGTTTGATGTGAATCTTGCAGTGGAATTTGTTTCATCTTCACCGTACACTTTACTGTAACTGTAAGCTTTTACGGTTAGGAATTGAATGGGCGTTTTGTGCGTTTGTTTTTTCTTTTGGTTTGGTTCAGCTTTACATTGTTTGTAGAGTTAGGGTTTTGTGAAAAATGAGAGAGGGGTTGAGATCTCGGACTCGGTTGGGTGGTGAGGTTTCTAATGAAGGAGTTGTTCATAAGAGAAGGGTTCGTGTGAAGAATGAGGGTTTAGTCTCAGGTGGTGAGGGTTTAGTGGCGCCTACTTCATCGGTCGAGAAGAATGGGGAGGTTGAATGTGATGTGAAAGAAGAATGTGTTTTGGATTTCAACGCGAGTACAAGTGGAAATGTTGACTTGGCTGAGAATGGGAACAATGAGAGTTGTTTTAGAGACGAGGATGGTAAGATAGAAGCCGAGGTTGATAAGAAGGTGAGTGAAGGGTCGGTTGGGAAAGCAGAATGTGTCTTGGATTTAAACGCGAGTACAAGTGAAAATGTTGATTTGGCTGAGAATGAAAACAATGGGAGTTGTTTAAGAGACGAGGATGGTAATGTAGAAGTTGAGGCTGATAAAAAGGGAACTGAAGGGTTGATTCGGAAAGCAAAATGTGACTTGGATTTAAAGTTGAGTGTGAGTGGAAATGTTGGATTGGCTGAGAATGGGAACAATGAGAGAGGTTTAAGAGATGAGGATAGTAATGTAGAAGTTGAGGCTAATATGAAGAAGACTGAAGGGTTGACTGGGAAAGCAGAATGTGACTTGGATTTAAACTTGAGTGTGAGTCATAATGTTGACTTAACTGAGAATGTGAATAATGAGAGTTGTGTAAGAGATGGGAATAGTAATATAGAGGCAGAAGCTGATGCGAAAGGGACTGAAGGGTTGATTGAGCGCCGAGTATTGCGCTCAATGTCTAAGAGGGGCGATGACAAAATATCTTATAATGGAGGGAATGATGGTGTCTTTTCTGGGAGTAACGGAGAAAATGGTGGGTTTGAGAGGAGGATAAAAGTCAAGATGGAGTATGAAGAAGTTGACGAGGATTTAACTGATGGCAACAAGAATGAAAGGGTTAAGGTAAAAGTGGGAGGTCAGGGCAAGAAGTTGAAACGGAAGCGTGGGAGGCCTCCCAAAACAGAGTTAAAAGAGAAAGATCAATTAGTTGATAAGCCACCGCGTAAGCTTGGGAGGCCTCCCAAAACAGAGTTAAAAGAGAACAATCAGTTACTTGATCAGCCACCGCGTAAGCGTGGTAGGCGTCCCAAAACAGAGATAAAAGAGAAGGATCGGTTAGTTGATGAGTCACCGCGGAAGCGTGGAAGACGCCCCAAGACTGACCAACAAAAACATCTCATGACTGTGGGGCATAATAGTAAAGGAAAGGCAAGCCTTCAAGAAGGTAATGAAGTTTTAACCATAAGAGATGGTGCAAGGACAAATGCAGTTGATAATACCTGTTCAAGGAGATCTTCTGGTAAAGAGTTAAAAGAGAAGGGATCTTCTCCTGTGAAGAAAAATAAATTGCAAAAGGTTTTGAAAACTGAGGTTGATGGAATGGCCTCACCGTTGAGATCAAATACTTTGAGTGCACATGCTTCTAAAAAGGGGGGAATGATTGAGAAAAAGAAGCTAGTGAGGGATCAAATAATGGAACGTCTCTCAGCTGCAGGATGGACTGTTGACCGTAGACCTAGGAATGGCAGAAATTATATTGATGCTGTGTATGTTGGTCTGGACAAAAGTACACATTGGTCAATCACCTTGGCCTACAAGAGGCTGAAAGAGCATTATGAAGCTGGGGATGGCGAAGGTAAGATGTACAAGCCAGGTTTCGAATTTATACCAATACCAGAGGAAGATTTCAATTTACTAACTAGAGTAGTAACTAAAAAGAGAGTAAGTAAAAAAGTGAAATGTGTGTCATTTGGAGGAAAGGGTGGAAAGCGAGTTGATGGAGTCAATGGAAAAAAGAAAAAAAGAAAACCAGGTTCTGGTGCAGGCATAGGTAAGCCAGTGAAGGGGAAAATGAAAAGGAAACGATCACTTGCTGGTGAGGGCAACACAAATGTTACACTGCCTAACAGGCTGCCTGTTCTAGCCAGGGATCGTAAGCGGCACAAAACACATAAGAAGACACGGTGTGCTCTGTTGGTTCGTGATGCTATGGAGGAGGTAGATTCTGAAATTAATGGATATGTTCCATACAGTGGAAAACGAACTGTACTTGCCTGGATGATTGATTTGGGCACAATCCCCCAAAATGGCAAGGTCCATTATATGCAAGACAGGTCGGAAAGTCCTTTACTTGAAGGTAAGATCACAGGAGATGGCATTCTCTGTGGCTGCTGTAATAAAATCACAACAATTTCAGACTTCGAAGCTCATGCAGGAAGCAAGCAATCTGATCCTCTTAAAAATATATATACGGATGAAGAAACTTCGCTCCTACAATGCCTGTTAGATTCATGGAACAAACAAGACGAGTCTGAACGAAGTAGTTTTCATTTTGTTGATGTTGCGGGTGAAGATCCAAATGATGATACATGTGGTGTCTGTGGAGATGGTGGAGACCTGATCTGCTGTGATAGTTGCCCATCAACATTCCATAAAAGCTGCTTGGATACAAAAGTATGTTTCTTGATGCTGGTTACATGGTTTACTTCTATTTATTTTGATATAACTGGTGTTAATAGAACTCTTTCATTGTAACTTCTTATTAGGATATTAATTTTAACTATTATGGACTATAATTCTGTCCCTTTTCCTTTAGTGTCAATTGTCTCATCACTGAAAAGGGATCGAATATATGCTAACTTGCTGATTTTGTTTTTTTTTGGATTTGTTCAACATCCATGCCTCTTTTTCTTCTTCTTGCTTCTTGGCGAAAATGTATATGCTTGTTGATTTTTGTTTTGCTTCTGAATTTCTATACAATTTAATGAGAATTAATGGGATATTCCTATTTTTATTGTTGTTTTTTGCACTTCAAGTTTTTAGATGTATTTATGACATGTCTGCATATTGAAATTGTGTAACTTAATTATGTTCTACTGGAAAGTAAAGTGTCTATATTTTTACTTGCAGAAATTCCCATCTGGTGACTGGCACTGCATTTACTGTTGTTGCAAATTTTGTGGGTTGGTTGGTGGAAATTCAAACCAAAGTGTAGCCAATGATGATTTTACTATGCCTGCATTGCTCACATGCCATTTATGTGAGGAAAAATGTATGCCCTTATCTATATTCTTTTGATTGTTAAATACTTATTTCTCATGAAGAGCTGTATTACTTCCCAGCTAGAAATGAATATGGCTGTTTCACCACTTGTAGTTCACATATCTTGTATTGAGGCAAATGGTGGTAAGATTGATGATATCAGGGAGGCATTATTTTGTGGAAACAAATGTCAAGAGGTACAATCTATGTTATTCTTCATGCACTTAAATCTTGATCACTGTATGTAATTGGATGATGCAAAGTTATTCTATAGTTGTTAGTTGAATTGTGCTAAATTTTGTCTTGCAATAGTGGCTACAATTTAAATGGTTTGTTAACTCCTGTTAATAAATAATGCTTAATCTTTCGGCATTCTTCTGCTCATTACATTCAAGAACTTCATTTTTGTCATTTTGTCTTCCAGTTATCTGAGAGACTTGAAATGCTTCTTGGGGTTAAACATGACATTGAAGATGGATTTTCTTGGTCTTTTATTCGGCGGTCAGATGCTGGGTTTGATGCTTCTCAGACAAAACCTCAGATGGTAGAATGTAATTCTAAGCTGGCTGTTGCATTATCAATAATGAATGAGTGCTTCATGCCGTTTATTGATCATAGAAGCGGGACCAATCTGTTCCGCAGTATTCTATATAGTTGTGGGTAAGATCACATGGCCTCTTTCTTTATATCAGACCAGATCCCACATTTATGCTTGTAGATATTCCTTTAGTGGTTGCAATCAACTTGCAGATATATATATATATATATATATATATATATACATATATGTTTATAAATATGTTGTAGTTTTACTCTCCTTGGACCAACAAAATACCGCTGAACGAGTAGTTTCTGCTATTGAAATCTGAGATAGTTTTCTTTTGTTAAGACTCCCCTATTAGATAGTGATATGGCTTGAATAATTGTCATAAGTTGGAGATACCTCTCACGCTATGAGCTAGCTTTCGAGGTTGAGTTAATCCTAAAACCAAATTTTAAGATGGTTTCAAACCCTATCTTAAATGGGCTCCCTGCAGATTTTTAGTCCTGCGCTAGCGTGTGTGTCAACAGTCTCACATTAGATAGTGATATGACTTCTATAGTTGTTATTTTATTGGAGTGGGGGGTCAATCTCCCCACGAACTAGTTTTTATGGTTGAGTTAGGCCCATACTAAGATTTTATGATCTATCTCAGCAGTAGAATTTATTGGGGTACATAGCTGGGTTGAGCAATTTTTTTGAGGCACTTGCTGGATTTTTATATTCTCTTTATGGCTTAACTACCTTAACAAATTATGGCCCTCTTGAAAGATTGGACTAATAAGATGTAAACCATAAAAGACTGTAGTTCTTTTGGCTTGGAGTTAAGATATCTTACAGGTTAAGCCAACTACCTGTTATTTGCAGTGACGATACTATCTGCCTATACTTGAAACCAAAGGCTAGGTTTTTAAAGGTTCTTTAAACTGATCTAATTAATTCAGCGAGTAGAAGCAGTAGATCAGAGTTATCTAAATTTATTGCATTAAAACTTATCTTGATTCATATTCTGTAATTCAATTTGTGGTTATGGATGCTTGACCTCTTCAATGCTCATACTGTATAATGTATAAATATATGAAGTAGGACATTCCAACAGTGATCCTATTGACATGATTGCCCCTGATAAACAAACCAATAGTACTCTCTTTGCAGGGTGCTTCCCTAATAAACCTAGAGTACTACTCCCCAGATTTAGATATTCTTCAAAGAAGCAAAAGTTGAAATATTTTTCATTATTCTAAAGCCTAAAATCTAAAATATATAAGGAGTGTAAACTTTAAGGGTATTTATTGTAAAGCAATTATCTAATGATGATAAAAATCCTAGATAAAGGCTCCTTTTGTTATAAATTAAAAAAAAATGATTTTAACTTTATATTTCTAAAAATGACTTTTATGAGAACTTATTCAAAAATAGTAGAAGCTATTTCAATCTCATTTGTTACAGATTAAAAAATTTTTTTTTGACATTCAATAACTTAGCTATTCGTTGTTAGAAATTGTAACATAATAAAAATCACCTTTTTTTTTTTATAAAAGATCTCTCGAAAATGATTTTTATTAGAAACTACTCAAAATATAGTTTTCATTTTAAACACTTTTTGAAATTTCATGATAAAAAAAGCAGTAGAAAAATGAAATACTTAAAATGTTTTTTTATGCAAAACTTTTTAAACCAGTTATTCATTTGAAGTTTTATTTATTTAAAAGTTGTCTTTTAAAAAAGTTATAATAAAAAGATGGAATACTTCAATTTTTTTTAAAAGTCATAACACATGAGTCAATCTTTTAATTGGATTTTTAGTCTTTATAAAATATAAATTTCCTTACATTAAATGTTGGGGGTCCCACATTAGTTAATATATAGCCTAAAAATGTGTTTATAACTGATATACATCTCTCACCTTACAAATTGTTTGTAAGGGTGATTTAGGCTCAATCCAAAACTTAAATGATATTAGAGTCTATCTAAGATTTGTGCACGCCACAAATGGCAAGTCCTAAGTGTGAGGTTGTGTGTTGAGATTAAGAATGAGGTAAGCCTAATGCAAGATCTAAGAACATTTAAGAAAATAAATTACAGTGTCCTACTAGTTGCATCATTCATACATCAAATACTTAATAACTTCAGATAGATTACTATTATTCTTATACCAAATGTGACACTTACATGCTTGTTATCATTGTTAGGTCAAACTTCAAACGCCTGAACTATAGTGGGTTTATTACTGCAACTCTAGAGAGAGGTGATGAGATCATCTGTGTCGCATCTATCAGGTATTTGTCCTCTGAGATTTTAGACTTGCTTAGAAATGTTTTCACGTGCAGTGAATATTTAACATATATGCAGGTTGCCCGGCGATTATTATTCAATATCCTCTGCAAATGGTTGGGTTTATTGGTTTAATTTCTTCTGTACTTATTTCAATTACTATTCTTTCGAAAAAAATGTGATATAGGTATTCATAATTATTGCTAAGATGTAATCCGTTTTACCTTTCCTTACATCATTATAAACGGATTAATTAATGGACTACCAAGATTGGAATCTACTATTTGATCATATGGACGACAACAGTTGAAACATCATTTTGTGATGCACGAGTGCTTGTAAATGATTGCTCTACACATACTAGGTACATATTTGGGCATTAGTTCTTATTGGACATTCATTGATACATATCCAATACCTAGGTAGTTAATCCCAGATAGTGGCGCGTCGCGGCCAACCCCGGGATAGCGGGTTGCGGGATACCGAGATTACCTCTATTTTTTGGACAAATTACATGAATAATACAATATAAACATGCATAATTAAACAATGTTTCAAACTCATAAATATTCATAAATAGCAATAAAAAACCCCAAGTCTTAATCAAAACATACATTTGAATACCAAATAACAAAATATTCAATGAAGGGAAGTAGAAAAGATCAGAAAAAAAAAACAGAGTAAGTAACAAAAGAAAAGAAAAACTAAAGGAACAAAAAGAGAAAGACGGTGGGAAGAAAAAAACAGAGGAGGCTGATGGTGTTGAACCTGGAGGCGGCAGCGAGGAGGAACGAAGAATAGGAAGAACGAGGAAAAAGGGAAACTGAAATCTGAAGAAAGGAATACGAAAAATGCCCCCAAAACATTTTAAAATTGAAGGGTAATATTGGTTTTTCATAAAGAAAAAAATTCACGTTTTCTGGATTTTGGGAACACGTGACCCGGAATGCGACCCGCGAACGCGCCCAGATCGTGTGCGATTTTCCTTCTCCCCGCAGGCCCTTTGCCGCCACGCTCCGGGAACCGCCGCAGTTGACTACCTAGTCCAATACTCACTCATCACTCAAGTACATGTTAGTTCATGTAAAACACTAAAATTTGTTACAAGAAGGTTTGGTTTGCAACTATAGGCCAAAACATTAAGAAAGATCTAGAGTTGAATGGTCTATCATTAGAGTTAATTCGTGACTGGATATTGCAATGTTGTATGATACATGTAGCTGATTTCATCTAGTGGAAAAAGACTGTTTCTATGTATCTTGTGACTTCTACTTAATTATCATTTTTGTTTTTCTATTTCGATATTATATAATCGTTCTGTACCCATGTCCCCGTTTTCAAACTTTTGCTGTACCGAGAAGGCCCATATAAATGCAATTAAGCCATCAATTTGGTTATATTTGGGTCTACAACCTTCATAATGTAACACTCACATCTGTTTGTAGGATTTTACCTTATTTGGTACTTTGAATATTCCTTTTGTGAAGTTTCCTTACTCATCTGTGATGAGATATCTTAATCATGTACTCTGTTCTTGGTTTTCTGTGCTATAGCTAAAACATAATTTCCCTTGTATAGCTTTACTTCCTTGCCCTGCTAGCAAGTCCATCAGAAGTGAAGTACTTTTTAATCAATAGAAAGAGTGATTTTTATTCTGATAATTTTAGTTTTTTATTCTCCAAATAGAATACATGGGAGACAACTTGCTGAGATGCCATTTATTGGAACCCGCTATATGTATAGGCGACAAGGAATGTGCCGTCGGCTTCTAAATGCCATTGAACGGGTAAGTTCAGCATTTTTATATGTCTTTTCAGTTATAGTTGAACAGACCTTACTTGCTTATTATTGAAGTCATTCATAACTATTTTCAGTTTTTTTTGCTCTTTCCGTTTTAGCAATTACGCCCTCTTGGCCTAATACTTATTTTTGGTTTTTTCTGGCTGATCTTGCTTACATTTTGCTAAGGTTTCAACTAACTTTCAGTTAGTTGAAATGTTCAAAATTTCTATGTAACTAACTCTAGTTAGCGTACCTTGTTTAGAGAGAAGCGATAGAGTGTTACAGAAGTCTAACTAATTTTAAAAGGGATCCTTCTCTCTCTTTAAACACGGAAGGATCCTTTATAGTGATAGATAGCATAGGTTTCCCTTTTTATATTGGTTCATTTTTGCTTTTATTTCTAGAAGTGGAGAAATTGAAAGCAAAATTTATTAAGTAGAGGGCCCCACTTTCTCATCTTAATAAACTTGAGCGTAAATCCTTGTAATGCACAAATTCTCTAAATGGATGAGTAATATTTACTGACAACTTATATTTAAGTTTTAAAAATAATAAAAAGGATGATAATTAATATTATTTGATAAAATTGATAATAATTTTCACATACATCTACACTAAAAGTTGGTTCACACAGCTTTGAAACAATTTAAAGTAGTTAAACAAAAATCAATTATGTTGTGAGTTACATCAGTTGAACATTAATTGAACAAATATCCACCCTACTTACTTTTAAATTACATTATTATATTAGATTACAAAAAGAATAAGACCACAATATAATAATACACTTTTCATAATGAAGAAGTGAATTAAAACAAAAACAGAAAGCAAAATAAAAAGTTATTTCCAGTTTGTATAAATTTTTCTATTATAATTCGGTCAAGTCTATTGGAAAGCAATGGAACAGTGTGATATTGTTTTTAAACATAAGAGCCTATCAATTTTTGCAACCAATGTATTATTGTATGTGGATATGCTGTTTTATTAATAAATTATTACACCCCTTCTCTTGGAACAAACAAATGTATCAAGATTAGCTTCATAAGTAGAAAAAAGATAGTACGATGGTAGTCAGGTGAAAGGAAATGATGGACGCACCCATGAACATGGGGCTGAGGTGCAAACCAAACCAAGGATTTGGAGTGTATGCTAGGTGTATATTTAAAGGACTGTATTATGTAGTAACTATCACACATGTTGTAATGATCTTTAGGCGCTGTAACTGCTTTAAGGCAGTTACTCTTAGGTGTGTGATGGGACATAAACGTGTGGGTGCGTGCTACGTCTTTTAGAGATGTTGTATGTTGTACTTTAGGAAATTAAGCATAGAAACCTATTGTTAAGGTTCTCTATGGCATTATAACTCTGGCACAACATATTTTTGCTGTAATTTGTGTGATTCTGGTTTGTTCAATTCAATCTTAAGTTCCTAGAACAAGCTGTGTCATTTTGATCCAACCTGCCTGATCAAAAGGAAGGAAATTTAAGTGGCCAGCAGTTTTTCTTTAGGTGACGATGTCAAGGTGGGAGGTGTTGGAGGAGAAGGCGGAAGGGCTGTTTTTTGGGTTGGCCCAATTAGAGGAACAAGTGGAGGCTAATTCAGAGCTACTTTTAAGGAAGTTGCAAAAACTGTTTGGGCAAACATAAACAGGAAAGCACCTAAGTTCTAATGATAATTCCAAGCGACTGCGGAGAATGAGCTGTCTTTTCTTTTTTGACATAAAAAATCCAATATTCATTCATTTAAATCGATAAAATACATCAATACAATAAAAATTCAAATTTTCTAAAACCAAAAAGGATAAATCTGCGGACAAACTCACATCATCTAGGTAGTAGCACAAAACAACATGTCTACAAATACAACAAAATTCTAGTGTCCGAAGTATGTATGCTTCCAGATCTGTAATGTTGATGACATCAAAGTCTTTGATTAAAATCTGTGATGGATCAAAGTTACTCTGCTGATCTAAAACAAACAAACACAGCACCAAGACGAACATGAATACCAAAAAGCTCCGCTTCAAGACTGGAACACCAAAAAGTGCCACACTTAAACGACGACGAAATCTAAAAAAAAAAACGAAAAATGAAAAATTAAATCTGTGTGGAATCCGCCTGTTTAGATAAAATCAAAGAAGGAAGTGACTTGGAGGGGTGGTTTCGGATTAAAAAATGATCATAAAATCATCCATCTCTAATAGATGAAGAAGAAGAGACTAGGGTTATACTTTGGGAGAATGAGCTGTCTTTGGCTGAACAATTTCCTGATTTCAGCCTTTGGAACAAGGCTACATTTATGTAGAGGGAAAATGATGGACTCATCCATGATCCAATGGCTGAACGTCCAAAATAAAAACCAAGAATTTAAAAAGTGTATTTTAGGTGTAAATTTAAATGACAGTAACTGGCATGTAGTAACTAGTAGTTATTTTTTAAGTAGAAGTTATCTATCATTTATGTAGCAATTATCATGCATGTTGTAATCACTTTTTAGGACTGTAACTGCTATAAGACAGTTACTCCTAGATGTAAATAGGACAAAAACCTGCAGTGTGTGCTGTGTATTTAGATGTTGTAGGTTGTATTTTAAAAGTAGAAACCGACTGTTAAGGTTTACAGGAGTATAACACTGGGACTACATGTTTTTGCTGTAGTTTGTGTCATTTTGGTGTTTACTTCAAATCCTAAAGTCCTAGAACAAATGCAAACACATCATCTTCTTCAAGTATCTCTTTCGAGTTTAAGAAAACTGTGATAAAATTAGTAAATTTTCGATTTTACTAGTGCTTTACAAGTTTACGATTCTACATTAGTTTATCTTCAAATGTAAAATTTTGATTAATATTAGCCAATATCCGATTTAATTACGTATGTGTTGTAATATCTATTGGTTTTAAAAAGTAAATTTATGTTTTTAGTGTTGTTTTTAGGGACAACTATTTTGCCTCGATATGATTGTTGTTTTTTACCATTTTATTTTGATATATCATAAATATTTATCTATTTAAAAATATTTTTGATTTATTATGGAGATGAAATGTTGAATTATTATTATTTTAATGATATTATATCTATATATGTCATATAAATGTTATTTTAATATTAGGTAAACTCTTACGAGTCAAGTCTATGAGTCGATTTTATATATAAGCTATACGAGTTTACCTAAACTCTTGAGTTTAACAACCTTAATGTTTGCTTCAAAGATCTGCTTCTGTCAACAATTCGCGCCTTTGGCAAACACTCAGAGAAAATAAATGCCAGAATTCAAAGTTTACGAGTATGCCAATAACTAAAAAGACTCAATATATTCTGATTTCAACCACCCAAAACTAAATCCCCAAAATACAAAAGGAAGAGTGAAATAAATAAATAAAATTCTTAAAATAGCCGACTTTAAAGTAAATAAATATTAAAAACAAAACCAAACAATTAAGAGCTAAAATTTAAAGAGAAGCAGTGACGTGAAATCAATCAAACTGTTCTTCATGTCTATCAGCAAATTAGCTACGAATAAAACAATTCTTAATGTCTATCAGCAAGTTAGCTACGAATAAAACAATTCTTAATGTCTATCAGCAAAATTGAAGAGAAAAATTTAACAGATTGTTAGAAATTTCTTTATGTTGAATGTGAAACCAAAGATGAAAAATTCATTCCCAATTGGCACATAGTTAGAAATGTAAGATACTGATAATTGATAATTAAACCATCGTGACAGTGGGTATTTGAAATTGAAATAGATGTACATGGAAACTATGAATCACTTATAGAGATACTGAACACATCATCAATATTGAATGTAATGGTGTGTGTTGGTGTTGTATGAGTGTCAAACATGTCGCACTTTCGACATGAAGTGGTGGTGCTACTTAGCACAGAAACCCAAAGAGTGTCTCTTCTAGGTGCCTTGGAAAATGGTTATATGCAAATGCAGCTGTCCATTACTGCATTTATTGCTGCTTTCAATGAATTAAACAAAAAACATAAAAATATGTCAGATTTAAAGACTTCACCTCATCCCAATAAACTTGACACATTAAAATTCTTTAGTGAATTCCTTGGAACTTGTGAGATTTCTGTCAGAAGAAATATACTACTTCCGTCCTTATTGTAAAATCCTTTTTATCAATGCAAAAGAATTAAGAAAAGTGGGTTTCACATTTAATTTATCAATAATGTACATTCTTTTTCTAAAACTATCTTTCATATATTAAGAGAGAGTAGTTAATCTTTTAATTCTTTACATTTAATTAAGGGTAGTTTTGTTAAAAAAACTAACATTTCTGTAATTTGAAGAGTTGTCTTATATAAAAGGACAAGTTTTTTTTTTTACAAGAGGGTCTTACATATAAAAAGTGTTCTTAGTAATTCAATTCTTGGGCTTCTGACATAGTATTTGCAATCCTGCACAACCAAATACTCATGAAAAGTGGAACCGTCGAAATACGGAGAGAGCTGTTTCCATTTGCTTCTGTTGTGGCTTTGCTGCTTTGGAATGTGAAAACTGAAGTTAATGTCAATCAAGTGGTTGATTTATACGAAGTTTGACAGGCATGTTATATTACAGTTTTGTCCGTGAAATATTTATAATACTGAATTGTCCCTAAAATTTGGACAGGAAAATTATGCCGCAGACTTGAGAGATTCTATGTTATGACTTGTGGAAAAGAAGAGGGGGGGATGGGAAAAACAGCTCTTGATGTAACTGAAAACTGAAAGAGGGAGGTAGTTAGTATCAGTAGTCTATCTATTGGGCTATGAATATATAGGAGGCAGCTAGATGAGAGTTGTTTGAAGTGGAATAAGGAGAGATCAGGACCTTTAAAACACCCTGAGAGCTTGTATTCTTCTCCTGGTCTTGATGCTTGGGTATTGTAGACAGTGAATGGTGTCAACAATTTTCTTTCTGTTCAATAATCTTGTTTACTTGTGCATTATTATGCTGTAGCTGTTCTATTAAACTGCTTTTGATGATACTGAATCACACAAAGAAAGAACTATCAAACTAAACTGCAAAGTTACTTCTATTTTGTCTGATTTATTGCTACTCCCTCCTGTCATTTTTGTAACAAACAAATAGGTTGTGGTTTTTGGACCTAACTATAAGAAACAAATTTTCTAGAGTATTAATTGCTATAGTTCCTTTTATACGCTTACCTAAGTTACCTAGAAACCCACAGATTTATCATATTAGCGTATACATTCAATGAGTATATGGATATTTTGCAAATAAAAAGCTTAATGGTAACTCCTTTCGTTTCTTGGTCTGGATGATTTGGTCTTTTATTTGTTATAAAATTTATCTAAGGTAGTATGTGGCAAAGTAAAAGGTTTTAGCTTTTTAATTTGAGAGCTGTGATTAGTTTTGTTTTGTTGGACAACAGAAAAAAATCATGCTGCACTTCCATTTTATCTGTTTCCCTTTGAATCTTTCATTTTGCTGACTTAAAAACTTGATCTCTGACTGTTTTCAGGCACTCAGTTCTTTACATGTTGAGTTATTGGTCATACCAGCTATATCAGAGCTTAGAGAAACCTGGACTTCTGTTTTTGGGTTTGAGCCACTTGATCAAATAAGCAAGCAAATAACAAAGAGCATGAATCTGTTGGTATTCCCTCACGTAGATTTGTTGCAGAAGAAGATTTCAAGGCTTAAAATTGCTAATGAAAGTTTGATTCTTGCTGGAGGTACATTTTCCTAAATGCTTGTCATGATCTTTTATTTGGTTGTGTTGTGTATGCTTGGAGATCTACATCCTTGTTGTCCCTTTATTAAGATCGAGCTTGTGTTTGCATGATGCAATTTGTTGCAGTTTCCGATCATAAGAAGACTCATCTGGACGAATCCGATTCATCTGGATCTGATTGTTGCAAGAAAAATGAAAAGGCTATATCTATTGAATCTGATTGTGGTCATTTTGAGAACTCATTGCATAACACACCTGGCATTACTAGCAACACCATACAGAATAGTAATTCTCCAACAGATGTCACATGTCAAGCTGTATGTCAGACTGTTCATAAAAATTTGGTGGTGGATAACAAAAGCACCGTAAATGCACCTGATTATGTGGATAATTCTTGTTGCCAAGAAGAAGATAAGGAAAGGCGACGTCTCAGTACGCCTTGTATTAACACCGGAGGCTCAGAAGGAAATTATGTTGGTGCTTTGTTGGAGGTTACTGAAAATTGTTCCAACGAGGTCAAATTAACAATAGAGGTCGTTTCAAATAACAAGAGTGCTGAAAAATTTGCATCCTCTGGGGCAGAAAATATTCCTACGGACTCACAAATTGTGTTTAGCACAAGGGAATCAGAGAAATCTGCTGAAAGTAACCACAATTCAGACAATATTTCTGACAGTTGTGAACTGAGATTTAAGACTGACTTTACTCAACCAAGCTATACTGAATATGTCGATGATTGTAGCTTGCATTCTAGATCTGATGGTGATAATGCCTCTGTCGAAGCAGGTCTCACAACCAATGTCTTGATGCCCCTTGAATCACAGAATATTACTAAAGATTTGCCTGTTAATTGTGAAAACAATTCTAGTGTTCTTAATGCGTCAAATGTTGCTGAAGCAGAATTATGTTATTCCAAAACAACTGATCTCCAAACACACAAAAATCCTAGAGATTGCCAATCCATCCTAGTATCTTCAGGTATATGCGAGATGATTGCAGATGGTGTCAATGAAAGGAATAAAGCATCCAAGGCTGCTGATGCCGATTTTTTTCTTGCTGATTTTGAAGTAATTCCCAGTGATAGGCTTGGCTCTCATTCTAGACCTAACTGTGATAGTGCCTCTGGCGAAGCAGGTCTCACAACAAATGACTTGATGCCGGCCATTGAATCACAGAATTTTACTAAAGATTTGCCTGTTAATTGTGAAAACAATTCTAGTGGTGTTAGCATGCTTAATGCTGATGAATCAGAATTATGCTATTCCAAAACAACTGCTCTCCAGACAAACACAAATGCTGGAGAATGCCAATCCCTAGTAGTAGTTTCAGGTGTTTGTGAAAAAATTGTAGATGGTGCCAATGAGAGGAATATAGCATCCATTGAAGCTGATGCCGATTTCCTTCCTTCTGATATTGAAGTAATTCCAGATAGTAAACCTAGCTCTCATTCTAGACAAGATGGCGATAGTGCCTCCGGCGAAGCAGGTCTCACAACCAACGTTTTGACGCACCTTGAATCACAAAATATTAGCCAAGAGTTGACTGTTAATTGTGAAAACAATTCTAGTGTTGTTAGTGCGCTAAATGGTGATGAAGTAGAATTGTGCTATTCCAAAACCACTGATCTCCCGACAAACCAAAATCCTGGAGATTGCCAGTCCATAGTTTCTTCAGGTGTTTGTGAGAAAATCTCAGATGGTGTCAATGAGAGAAATATAGCATCCAGTACAGTTGAAACCGATGTTCTTCCTGCTGATACTGAAATAGTTTCCAACAATGAGCCTGGGATAAAGGAGTCTCCAGAGCTAGCAGAGCCTGATTTGCAGGTTGATCAAACTGCACAAAGTAACTTTCCTTCCTTGCAGGCTCCAAACACTGCTTTTGGTGTGGCCCTGCACAGTACATCTGCCAGCAGTACTTAATGTGATAATACTGAAGGTATTGTTCAGTCAAACCAAGCCAGTTGAGTAGGGGATTCAGCAATGCATTCTGCCAAGGGTCACAGGTAAGCCCTCGACCTTCAATTTTGAAGGTGTGCCCCCCTACATAATGTGATGAGATCTGTCTTTGTAGCATAGTATATTCTGTAAAAACATTGTTGTTAGAATAGGGTGATATTACCTTTAGATAAAGATGTCTGGAGGTTAGCTCCATTTTTTTGGAGGATGAAGGAACTAGGTGAGGAACAACACCATGACATGAGGCTCGTGTATTTTGTTGATCGCCGTGGTTATCATCATTAGGATGTGAATGGAGTAGACTGTAGAGCATATCTTTTTTTTTTTTTTAATAATTTTTGCTTATACTTTCTCTCTTTTAGGCGCTGCATCGAATTCTCTATTTGTTAACTTTAGGTGTTAGAAATTGACACGATCAAATGAACGTCGAGGATGGCCAATGAGGTTGTTCCTTAATTGGCAATGCCTACCGGAAAGTTCAGATTTGAGTGTAAAAGTTTAGGGGGATATATACAACAAACTTTAGTCAATTCTCTTTCATTTATTTTATAGTCTCAAAATTGCAGAGAGGAGTGCTAAATGGCCAAAAGTGCAAAAGTTCCAAAACAACCTAACATTACTCTTTTTTACCAAAATGAGACCTTGCTTCGTTAGATTTCGATTAATGATTTTGATATACAACAAACTTTAAAAGCAAATAATCGTGGCTATCCCTTATGATTTAGTCAATTCTCTTTCATTTATTTTATAGTCTCAAAATTGCAGAGATGAGTGCTAAATGGCCAAAAGTGCAAAAGTTCCAAAACAACCTAACATTACTCTTTTTTACCAAAATGAGACCTTGCTTCGTTAGATTTCGATTAATGATTTTTATGAAGGTGCTTATTGTTTGTGATCATGCAGATGTTTGTAATATATAAATGGGATTAAGCAAATAATGATTTCATCTTTGTAAGACACAGATTAATTTAACACATAATCAAAGGTGTATGTATGGTTGAAATAAATTCACAACCTATTTATCATTTTTCTCATCTAAAAATCCTGAAGATAAAAGTACTATCTGAAATGCTCATATCATATACTATAATTAACCTCGGTTTACTACAATTTCTTGTGGTCTGTCATGGACCATGCTGTTCTACTATATACGACTATATCTAAAGGAAAAGGAAAATGAAAATGAGAAAATCGACAAATAACCATCCGGATTCAATTCCAACTAAAGAAAACTAAAAAAATGAGTGAATCTTCAGCGAGGCTTATCTCCAATCCTCCTCCTCATCTCATTATTAAAATAGTATAAGAATCCAATTAAATGGAAAGGGGGCATACAATCGAGATTCATTGATTATGTCTGTTTGCCAATTCTTATTTTATTGATCTTCATTTGGATCTTTCTGACTCTGAGCATCTCATGATTCTCATCATCTGGATGCATCGATTCTGATCAATCAAACAATGATTAAGTAATGAGTTGCATTTGTTTACTAGTGGAGTAATTTTGATTTGTCACTTTCCACTGCCCAACAAGTCAACAACATTATAACTACTACTCCATTTATATTTAATAACGATAATAATAATTAAAAACGGGAGTCCTTACCAGCCAAATTAAACCGGTGTAATTATTACATTTTGTTACCAATAATTTGAGTAATTAAATAATGAGTCATTAAAATTTTCTTTAAAAAATGTAAAAGGAAACCATACTGTATCTGCTTAGCTTGTGTGTGCATCACATCTTCTAGTTAAATAAACATATTATGTTGATGGTTTTGAACAAATGTTATCATAACAATGTTAGCTTCAGTTCCATAGTACAAGTTAAATGATATCATAACAATCTTAATACTTCATGTTATTATTAATTTGATAACAGAAGTTCAGGAATTTCATGTTTATTTAAAATAGCGTGACACATACTCCTAGTAATATTATATACTAATATGAACATATTAAATTAAGGTTTCACGTATTGACTACATATCCTAACAACAAAATATTTCAAAACAAATATAAGTGGGCACTCAAATTATTGATGAGTTTCAAGAAAACTTAGAATTTGATTTTTGACTGAAATAATAGTCAAATTTTAGTTACTTTTCTGTTAAATTGTAATTATTAAACCCATTTCTCTTGAAAATCGAAAAAATTAATAAAAAAATATACTAATAAGATGCTCACAGGTAACTGAAAAATAGTAAGTGAAATAATTACTACCCCGCAAGTCCACAGCAATAAAATGAACGTGATTGAATTCAAGTCCCCTAATTTCCCGAAGGGTCACTGTCCAAAGACAAAACAAGAACTATATAAATATATATTATATTGTATTATATTATAATTAAAAATATAAAATAAATAATTAATGATAAGGAGGATGTGGATAGATAAAGTAAAGAAGCATGAATGAAGAAAAGAGGGGACCAAGACTGAGTAGAGGCTCCCCACTCTCAAAGGAAAGAAACCAAAACTTTCAGTCACTACTTACTTTACTCACTAGCTAATATTTAACCAAATCAAGAAACAATTAATGTGGATGAATTAAAGTACCATATTAATTTGATATATGATTAGACAATCATTATCTGGCATCCACGTTACATGCATTTTTTATTTTGATGACTCCAATTTACATATTAAAGAATCCAAAATTCAATTAATTGAGTAATTGTGATGATAACAAGTAGAATTGAATGAGTGACATTTATATGTTACAATATAAAAGTTCTTAGTATAACCATAATTGTAAGTGGAAGAAGAAGAAGAATTTAGATTGCTAAAATGACATGAGGGTAACGACGAGATCAGCAAAAGCAGCCATAATGAACTTATGAGTGTTGTTGGGGTTGAGCGCGAGATAACATAAAAGCAACTCATGCAAGTTATTCCAATTCGATTTCACATCCATCAATTCAGGACGCGCCTCCACCATCTCTTGCATCGACCTTCTGAAATCCATATAAGGATCTGGCGAGTAGGTTGGGACTGCCACACTCCCCTCGAATAAAACTTTTTTTTCTTCTTCTTCTTCTTCTTCTTCTTCTCGCTCCTTCGATGGCAGCGGCGATGAATGTTGAATGCAATCTCTGTTGGTGTATTCAATTAGTGAGTTGGAACTTCCGGGGGAGGAGAAAAAGAAGCGTTGAGAGGCGAAGGCAGCTGCAAAGTCTGCTGGTTCTGGTTCTGGTTCTGATTCGAGTTGGAAAGAAGTGGATGTGGTGAAAATGGTAGAGATTGAAGAAGAAGATGTTAAGGAAGGGTCGTAAAGAGAGTTGAAGTTCTTGATCATTATTGATGATGTAGATGAAGGTTTGTGATCATGAATTGGAGTGGTGGTGGTGGTAGGAGTGGGAGTTGTTGTAGGCGGAGATTTTGATTCCATAGTGGAATTTGAAAAACAGAGGTTGAAGTTCCTCATATTTCTTGTGTTAGGCATGTTTGTATCTACTATCTATAATGAAGACGTAAAGGATCAAGAGCTCCTCTGCTTTAATATATATAATATCAAATTATATTCATTCAATAATATTATATCAAATAAAAATTATTATCGTATAAATTTTAATATTAGCATATAATCATTTATTATAACAACCATATATTTCAAATCAACGTTATATACAATTATATTCAAATGAATGTTATATACAATTATATTTTTTGAAGTTATTCTTAATATATCATTACGACATAGTAAATTATTTTAAATTAATGTCATAAAAATTTATTTATTTACCTTTTTGTTTTACGAAAGTATAAAGAAACAACTACATTTTTTTCTTTGGATTAGAATATCCAATTAAAAAACTATTCAAATGAGTGGAAAGTGATGTAATTTATACTTTATTTTTATTTTCTCTCCTTAAAATTAATATTTGTTTTTCTTTTTTTATGTTTAATATTTCCTTTTTTTAATTTTTTTCTTAATTATTTATTAAGAAAAATCAATTTTTTTTATTGAATTTCAATTTTCACTTGGGTGTTAATAATAAAAAAACACACAAAAAAAATCGATAATTAATTAACCTACTTTTTTGAAATGTTACTAAAATGACATTAGTAAAGTCGATTTTTTTGTTGTTGTTCAATTGAAACAGTACAGTTCATCCATACTGAAAAAATTATAAAGTGTAGATCAACGATCTACATATTTTTTAATCATCCATAATCAAAATAAAATTTATAAAATCACTTTTAATTTTATTTACTAAAAATTGTAAAGAGTGATTGTTTAGTCCAAAACAAAAATATTTAAGTTGTTAATTTATATCTTCATAAAAAAAATCGACGCAAATTGAAAATTTATATATATATATATATATATATTTCAAATGAGATGATGCATTATATCTTTAAGTTCGAGTTAAAGTGAAAAACGTTAATATTGTTTGATTGAACATCTTATCCCGAGAATTTCACATTTATGTGTGAATTTATGGTGATATTTATCATCTCTTATATAGACAAAAAAAAAAGAGAGGATATGTTATAATGAGAGATGATATGTATGAATTTTAATCATTATTCAAATCATGAAATGGTAAGATTGATTTTATTAAAATGTCATGTGACATTTATATTACTTTCAATTATAATCATCCATCTATGATTGTATGATCTAAATTTAGTATTTTTATTTTTTTTTAAATAAAGTTTAAACGAGTTGGGTTTTGGAGCTCATAAAGGCTTAGAGCATACCTCGAGACTCAGAGCATTGACAAAAATATATATCGATCAACCACTTTAGATGTTTTCACACCGACAACAAGAATTGGTACGACTTGTGACTCAACTCTTTACGAATACATCGGCTAGTCTTTTTCATCTCTCATAACACATCCTCATTTGTTTCGACAATTGCAAATTTCAAGTTATAGGATTTTTATAATTAAAATTGAGAAAAATGAATCTTAATCATATATAGATCAAATCATAAATGAACGAGAGTAAATAAAAACTCATTTGACATTTTCAAGTGGTTATATTATCTTTAAATAAGTCTTTTTTGTTTGTTTTAATTCAATATTCAACCGAGAGATAAATAAAATTATGTGAAAAAAATTTCAATTATAATAGTTGATCATTCATTAAATTAAATAATTTAAATTTAATATATTCTCACTTTTTTTTATTAGAAAATAATATACTGTCACTTAATCTAAAGTTAATTAACAATTAAATATATCGAACTTACCACGTGGAGTTAGGGAAATGCTGATTGTAACAAGAGTTGTTATTTGCAATAAAAATAAATACGTAGAAATATCAAACACTTACAAATAATAATTAATAGACTTTTATATATATATATATATATTCGGGAGTAGACGTTGAATCTAACAATAACAATAATAAATCTAACTTGTTAATTAGTTACACATATTTGTAGTTGTTTGAATTTAAGTTAGACATTGTATGAATGAAAAAATAGTAATACAATGTATTACTATTTCGATCATCATTTTCATAGCTACACACACCATGAAACTCATGTCATTTGCTTCAGATCAAAATTGTATGCAGGTCAAAACTATATACTATTTTGTAGTTAGAATTTTTTTTTTGGTTTTTTGTTCAAAATTAAACAGAATAAATTTTGTAGATTAAATAAAAATATGAAAACTAAAACAACAATTAAATTTTAGAAGAGACCCTTAAAGACAAACTATACAGGTTTTCGGTTTACCTTTGTTTGGGATGAAAGCAAAGGTTGCACATGGGGAAGATAACGAGAGGTATCAAACAAAAACCAAATTACACAAAGAAGTAATAAACCATTCAAACAAAAAAACCAATAATTAATTTTCAAGTACTATTATTTATATCAATATGTCGTAAAATGAATGTAAGAAAAATTATATAAGTGAATTAATGCGAGGAAACAATGATAAGGAATCCAAGTAGTAAAAGACAATCCTATCATGTGTACTGGGATACTGATGGTTGGTTCGTTTCATGCACAATTTTACTATAAAATCAAACACACATGAAAGTGATGTATCAAACGCTATATCGTTTCATGGTTCATGCAAAACATTACAATAAAGACTTGTCACAAATTCGGTCCACACTCCTATTATAATTAACCGTCCTGTCACTTCTATTTAAAAGTTTACTTTAACTTTTTTTGGGACTAACCAGTTTTAAGAAGGAGATAAGATGTTTGATTTATGCTATAAATATTTTATTTTATGTTATTAAAAAAATTGAGGTGAAGATATAACATTTAATTAATTCTTAATTAGAAATTATATGGTTAAAATGTAATTTTTTTTATCATGTAATTATTAAACTTCTATTATTTAATATACTCTTTCTATATATATATATCAATAAAAATTATCTTTTAGTTTATTTAATTTTATTATTAATTAATACTACGTACTACAAAATATTATCTGGTCATAAATGTATGTCCACATTTTTCTCACGTATAGGTTATCAATAACAAAATTAAGACAAAATGAAAAATTATAATCTTCATTATTAAGGATGACAAATTAATAGGCCATAATAGAGTATTATAATACTTATTTTAAACAATACCTTTGAGTCTTGACAGGCAATATCTATTTTCTTTTTAATCTTTTAATCATTAGCTTGTTTCAATCTCATCAATATTTAATATTTATGTTACACTATACTTAATTTATACTAAAAACGTGTCTAATAGATAATATAAGTTGATAATCGATATTGATATATGTAGTTACATTTAATTATATTTATTTTTTTAAGTTATTATAAATATTAATGACATAATAATATTTTCGAAATTTGTGTCAGTGTTTTATATTTCAATGTAGTATTGTTTAATTAAACATATTGTATCATCTAACTTTATTGAGTTGTTAATAGTGTTGTATATGAAGTCTCATTTCATATTTAGGGTTTTCCTCTTCACCACAATTACTCTACACTAAGAGCTGAAGATTGTCTACTTTGATAAATTAATTTCATTTATCGATATTCTCATTCATTTTTTTTTGGTAACTAGACAATTATGCATTGAATTAATATTCAATTTCCAGTTCTATCAATTGCAAATTATTTTATATTGTTTGACTTACTATGAATAGGACTTAGGTGTATATGATAATAATACTAGGAATGACAATTAGATCTAAATTTAGTGATACTTCAAAACAAAATCCACAACGAATAAGATAAAAATATGTATAATGGAGATGAACACGAGTACAAGTAATTATAATTAAACTGATATGAGTATGGAAGCAAGTACTATAATATCCACTCCGCACCGTACTGACACTTACATAAATATATTATTTATTTATTTATTATATTAATGTTTAGTTTAATTAATTATTTTGTTTTAACATCTATTAATATCATTGGACTATTATAATATTTATAATTGAAAGATAAAACGTTTGCAAGTTTTTTAAGAATTTGATTATGATAAATTAGTAAATAATTGTGATTTTATAACTAAAAATTATGTCTTATTAATCGTAATTTTATAATTATACTTGCAACTTTTTATCAATTGTATTTACAGATATCGAATAATATTGTCGTATGACTTGCAACTTCATAAAATATTATTATGTATATTTAAATGAGTATTGTAACGAGAGTTCGTGTGAAATGATTTGAGTTAGAAAATATTTTGGTTTCTAATACTTTATGATATGATTTAAAATTAACTACAACGTTCATTTATTTATTGATTTATTTTAGTTAAAGTGTGAGTAATGAATACGAATACATGCACTTAAGTATCCAAAAAATAAGAGTATGTGTATTAAAGTTGATACAAAAAAAAATACAAGCACACATATAAATATATATTTTTTTAACCGTGAAAATAAAAATATGTGTTATAATATTATATTCAAACTCAATTCATTGTCATCTCTAAACAAAACAGTGTGAGAACCATCCAATAAATACTAATATAACAATAGAAAATGAATCAAATTTGTTTTCCTCAAGTGTCTAAAATAAAAACTGTAAATGTCAATTTGTCACGCAACATATTTCAAGGTTATACAAATGTTTTTAAATTTATAAGAATTAAAAATATTCAATAACAAAAAGAAAATTCCATTCAATAAAATGTATGAAAAGAAAAATATGCATGGAAAGCAGATCCGTTATAATTGAAATTGTCTTTTTCCTAATGAGATCCAGTCTGCAATTTCCGTAGAATGGCCCCTACTTTCTCAAGGTGTTTTGGATTATATTCCTTACTTTATTAAAAATGGCCCCTACTTTAATATTCCATTAGTTTATGTACTTCACTGACACTCTGTTCAATGGATTTAGAGTCCAGTCCATTCCACCCAACCAAACCGAACCGTGCTCAATCACGAGGAAGATATAATTATAAACCAATGCACTAACTTCTTACTATCTCGAAAATAATTTGAAATTCAATGTGATAATTAACTTTTTAAAATTAGTTCATAAACTAAATAAATTGAATTTGGGTTTGTTAACAAATGAGTTTGAAATTGAATTATATATAATTCGACTCGTATGATTTTCAAACTAACTCGATATATCTATCTGTATATATATCTATATAAATATTAATGATTAATTTTATATAATTAATTCTATATTTTATTTTTGTATAAAATAAAATATAGAGCTATGAAATTTTATATAATTAAAAATGAGGTATAATTTAAGTGTCTGTTTCGGAGTGTATTGATATATTTAGAGTTATGAAATGTTTGAGAGAAGTCGTGGTTTTTAATTATTTAATTTTAGAGTTTTTGTGTTATATGATTATGTTTGCAATTATGTTTTTTCTTGACACCTTGCTTTAGAGCTTTGGTTTGGTCCAAAGAAATTGAATTATATATCTTATGTGGCTGCGATAACTTATGATCCTCTACATAAAAAAAAATGATATTGCGAAAATGTTGTTTAAATATGTTTTATGGTTGCATCAACGTCTGATCCTCACATATCTTTTCTGAAAATTAGAATTGATCTGGTGTACGGTTATAGTATGTAAACAACTGCAAATATCATATTCTTTTGTGAAATTTGATATAAAAAAGTTTACCGCAAGAATCAATTTTGCCTTGTATAAAATTCAAATCAAGAATATTGTGATTACACATGGTGCTAAATAGCACATGTGCCGTGTTTGACATTAATGCAAGGCATTTTGTGAGATTTGCCGATTGCTAAAGAATTTCATGAGAAAGCTAACATGAAAATTGAACGCTTGATTTTTGGCAATTAAAAAAAAATTGTTGTATAGACAATGATAGTTCTTTTTAACTATATATGATTATCAATATAGACGATGATAGTTTAATTAAAGAGAAAATCTTTGATTTTGTTGAAATTGAGACATCTTGAAAAAATATCACATTGGCTAGAATCTGATTATTTTTTATCTCTTATGTCAGAGTATTGTGAAATTTAATTCAAATATTTGTTTTGAATAATATAAATTTATTGAGAGTTGAGTGTTTAAATGAAGTCTATGTTGTAGAATTATTTACAATGTTATTCTTTGTTTGTCTAGTTTTGATTTATTCTCCAATTTTAGAATTTATATGTTATTATTTTCTATTCCAATTATAAAAAAAATTTGGAGATTTTTTGATCCAATTTATAAAAAGAAGTTGTCACTTTTAAGATGCATTTATTTTTTAAATGATTTTTTTATTCTCATTATATTGATATTTTAAATATTAGTGGATGTATTTATTGCCTCACATTTTTTATGTAGAATATATTTGCAAATATATTTAAAAAGTGATAGTAATAAATAAGTTGATTGGTATTGATTTTTTTTTTTTTATTGTTATAATTAGGACTAGAGGAAATATTATTTTGTGTTTTTGAATGTGTTTTCTTGGATGGTTTTTTCTCAAACAAAATAGTGTATTTATATGTACAAATCATAAGTATCTAAATATTTTTGAACAAAATAGGACTCTTGAACTTTATTAACACAGTTACACAAATGATGATAAGTTTAAAATTTTGAATGCAACTAGTAAGAGACATGTATATTTGCATAAATTCAATTTTTAGTTCAACATATATCTGTGAATAAAATGATTATTTGGATATATTATATGAACAATTATGATATGTTATTTTAAATAGTAGATTGAATTATATTGTTATATAAGTGTATATATATATATTATTTTTTTTGTTTAAGTGTTTTGTACATATAATAAAATAAATTCTAATGTTATATTGTTAACAACTTATAATTGATATATATAGTCAAAGTAAAACACTATATAATTGAAGCATACACAATAAAATTATTATGCAATAAAGATAAATGTTAAGTCAAACTTAAAGAAAAGTAAACAATACATAGATAGTAAAAAGTAAAGATTGTTAATAAACTTATAATTTCATGGTACGATAAAAGATTTTACAAAAGTTGGATGTTATATACACAAGTGACCTTTTATTTATTTTAAAAATAAAGACTAAATTATTTTGATTACGAATTCTGTCATGACTTGTGCATCTTTGACTTCTCATTTGGCATAAGCATCCTTATGTATCTTCTCAAAGACAAAATTAGATCAATTGACACGACACTAAAATTTTTTTCCATTTAAAAAAATATGAAACTGAAACACCAAGTAGTTTTTTCAATTAAAATGATAGATAAAATAGTCTCTTTTTAGCTTGGTGCAACCTCTTGTAGGCCAGCACTCAACTTGTATAAGCTTGGTTAGTCAATTAGCTCGTAATAATATGGTGACACTATATAAATCATCATGTATGTTTTCATCAATAAAAAGGTTGATTTGATCATTATTTTACACTTTAAATTGTGATCTTTGTAAAATAAATATATAGTCCATGATTTAAACTTCTAAGTAAAAAAACTATCAAAACCACTAGTTTATAATAATTAATCTACATTTATATAAAAACATTAGACAACTTCTTTTAGATGATATATTTTTCAATTGATGCAAGCAATATAAATTTTCCATCCTGAATCTATTATCGTTTTCCAACGGTGCAATATAATGTTTTCGATAAATTAATTGGGATTGTTAAATCAATTTGGAAAACAAATTTCAGTCTTCTCTTCGTGAGATGAGAAGAGGATAAAGGACATATACTTCAACATTTTTTTCATGGACATCTCATCTATCTTTCAATAATTTATTTGTTTGAGAGATTTCATGTTTTTCCCAAAATGATATATAGAAAAAAAATTCGTGTGTTCTGAATAGAGTTTAAAATAATTTAATTATAAGCTCATATAATAGGATATTTTATATAAATATATTAAAAAAATAACCAAATTATTGTGTTAAAATAAGATGACAAGGGTCTTGGCTAGTCCAAATGAGTCATAAGTTAGAGAATTTGACAAGGGTCTTGGCAAAGAATGAGCTGTATCATACACACGAATTGCGAACTCTCAGTTTGTTTAAGGCTACGGTCCAACTCACACTCAGTACAACACCAATCAATACTCTAATTTGGAAAAAGTTTGTTGCCGAAATACTCATTTGACAACTTGAGTGAAAAATAAATAAAAATAATTATGTAATATACTAGTAATATGATAGAAGAATAATAAATACAAAATGTTAAATAAGTATATCAAAATTTAAAATATACATATAAAACGGTTGTAATGATCGTGGATTTCAGCGTCAACAACTCGACATCCAGCATGCATATGTCGGCATACTAGTATTTGTACTTGCTTCTTCTCGATTTGGCTCATAATAATATTGTCAATTAACACTGGGATTCGGAAATATAATTTAACAAGTTATATAGGAGTATATATAATACAGGAAGATCTCAACAATGTCCGAATAACATTATTGAATATTCTTTAAAAAAAAATATATTATTATAAACTTACAGGGTGGTATGTCTTTACATTGTCGCATTATTATTTTTGTGTAATTTTTTAAGAGACAAAATATTTATATTAATTGGTTAATTTGAATTTAAACTAATTTTTAATCAAATTTTCTTGATAAAAAATTAAAATAGATTTTATCTTATTTAATTTAATTTAATGCATTGATTTAAAACTAATTCTTATAACCAATTTTAAATTTCAAATTTATTAATTAAAAAAAGAAAATAACAAAAAATTAATTTTACATTCATTTATCATAAAAAATATTTTTTAAAAAATTTATAAAAATGATTAATTTATTATAAAGTCTTTGAGAAACAAATAATATGAAATAAGACATGAAAAAAAAAATCAGATAACACAGATATCTCAGTAACGAAAATAATATTTTTATAATAAACTATTGAAACTTGTAAAGTAAAAATTTAAAATATTATAACCTATTTTTCTTATCCAAATCCATTTTATCATATTTATACACACGTTAATTAGCCATGACAACGGAGCAGAGTGAAAATAAATTTTATTTCCTCTGTCTCGCACTCGACTAATCAGAAAAACCTATTTCGACCCTTATTTTATAATGGGTGTGAAATTTAAGCTTAATTCCTCCATAATGGAATTCAAATTTCTTGCTCTCACATTCATATATAAAATTATAAATTTTAAAATATCTATTATAATTAATATAATAAAATAATAATTATTAAACAATAATAAAATTAAAATTATAATAATATTATTTGTAAGACACATTCGAATATAGATGCAACGTAGATATCACTACCCCAAATCCGTTTCCATCTTAAATTTAATTTTTAAGAAAATCCACACGCGCTCAACCAAAACAGGAGATCTACCCTCAATCAAGATAAAATTTTCACACACGCACTCAATCAAAACAGGAGATATGCACTCTATCTAAATAAAATTTCCCTATCTAAATCAAGCAGATTTAAGTGGATACATGCGAATGTAAATTATATTATTATTTATAAAATTAACATGTAGATAAAGATAGTAATAGATTACTAAACTTAAATCTAAAGGTCTATTTAAAGTTTTTAACCAATCTTCTACATTCAATAAATACATTTATATCATTAAATTAACATTTAAGACCACTTTTGTTCTCCTTATACTTATTCTAATTCATTTAAAATTTAAAAAAATATTATGTAAATCTTTATCTATTTTTAAAAATAGCCTAATTCTTATCGATTTTTTTTAAAACTTTAGCCTTTATCTATTTTAAAAAATAGCCTAATCCTTATCGATTAAACTGACCTATTTCCATCTTATCTGGAAGATTAAAATTTATCTCACACTTGTTAAATATATTGTTATTTCATATTTATCTCACACTTGTTAAATATTTATCCTAAAACACAAATTTATTTTAAAAAATAAATGTTTCAAAAACTTAAAAAATCTTTCAAAATACAAATATAAAAGTATTTGAGTAAATTTAAAATGAAAGTATTTTTTTTATAAAAATAGTAAAATTAGTTCTTTTTAATTAAAATATGGAATAAGAGTATAATTTAATAGGGATGACGTATAGTTGTCAAAGAACAATATATAGTCAAAGCGGAGTGTCCATTTGAATAAATGTTGGGCTCGGTTCAACATAATTTATGGACCTACTTGTAGTATTTCAAAGTATTACTCTTCTTGTATTTAAATAACTGTTCATTAAAGTCTCAATATTTACTTTTACTGACAAGTGCAAAAATACTATCAAAATCACCCGTATTTTTTAGGGGAAGCACAACCTTCATATCTCTATGCACTAGTATTTAATCTGTTATCTAGTAAAAATAAATAAAAATAAAAAGCAAAAACAAATGCCTAAAGTAACACGATGATGTTCTTCTATTCAGTAAGTAGATTGGTCCAAATACACACAAACAAGTGGAATAAACGTTTCTTGAACAAAAAAACCAAAAAGACTACTAGAACTATTGGACTATTGTAGTTTTTACAAACACCTGTCTCCATTCCAAGTATCACCATCTGTTCCTGCACATAATTGAAATTTTATAACCATATATTCATTACATGACAGAAAAAGAATTAATTAAATTTATTTTAAAAAAAGTCTAACGAGTTTTGATTGAGCGTGGCCGCAGCTGCGACGGATGCAGCCACACCACCCGGAGTAGTTCTCATGTTGGGTTTGTTTCTAAGCTCTGCTCCAATCACACCCTCCGCATCCTCTCGTGTTACGGCCTTGTCCTCTGGTAACTTCTCCCTCGCATCCTTCATTCATAACATAACCATATGTCAGTCCAATAATTTCATAATAATTATATTTCTAAATTGCAATTGAAGGTAATACAAGTTACCGATACTATATCAGCCAAAGTTGTTTTCTGGAGAGGCATAGTACGAGCATTTCTAGTAGCTGCTGCCTGAGCAATTGCTCCCAACCCACCAGGCTCAGTATGATTCTTACCAGTAGCTCTCATTTCAGCAGCTTGTATTGCAGCAGCGTCACTCTGATCCAACGCCTTATCACCGGCTCGACTCAACGCCGATGCTTCCAGCGCCTCACCGATCGTAATAGCTTCAGGATCCAAAACTAAACCAGGGTCGTTCATTGGCACATCAGGTTCAACAAACTGTCCCAAAACTTGCGATCCAACCGACTCTGTAATCACTCGGTTTCCACCCACTTTCATTTCGGAGACACTCACGCCTTCGTTTTTTGCTATGTCTGAGATTTCTTCGCGGTTTACCAAACCGGCGGCAGTGTTTATGGCGGCGGCTGATTGCATTACGGAAGCAGGGCCGCCCTTTTGGGTTTGTCCTAAGGCTTGATTCTCAGTTGCTTGCATTAGAGCTGCGTCTTTTGGTTTGATTGGTTCTGTTGCTAATTCTCCTGAGACGTTGAATACGTCGCCGTATTTGATTGGTTCTTGTTCCGGGAATTCATCTCTTTTTGGTCTCTCTGGTTGTTCTTGGCTCATGATGATTCTGCACTTTTAAGTGTTAGTGATATCTTGCAAATTCAGTTTGGTTTTGATTTCTTTGGTTGATGAATTTGAGTATATATATATATAGCATAGAAGATATGTGAATAGAGGAATATTAATCGGGGATTTTAGTATTTTACAGTTGTTGAATGTTTGGAGTTACATGTGGCATTGAAGTACCAAAGTGAATGACACATGGAAGAAGAATGTATTCAAGAAGATGGAATTTGGGGACATGGCTGGTTACGTAGAACTATGTACACGTTACACGTTCTCTCTGATCAAATTTTCTTTCTTTTCTGTGTCTTCACCGAGTGGTGCGGTGAGCAGGGTAATATGGAGAGGGTCACCGTCACAAACTGAAGTCTGTTCATAAAATTACGACAACGATATATGGATTTGTACCTGTAGTGTATCTCCTCATTTTCTCAATAATTATTTAATATTTCATTTTTTAATACATTTTTGGCTTAATCGTAAATTTAATTATTTTATTATTATCAATTTATAGTATTGGTTCTCATATTTTAAAATTAATATTTTAGTTTTTTTAATATTTTTCAATTAAAAAAAATAAATTTTTTACATATTTTAAATGGCGTGATATATCATTATATGATATAAAACAATCAATATGTAGTAGTTATTAATATATTATTAATTAAATTAAAATTATAAACATTTTTTAAAGTTAAAAGTTAAATTTTTATGTTGTTTTATTGCAATTTATGAATGTTACTCATTGTGTATTATCGTATCATATGTCACTTTATTTAAATCATTTTTTAGTTAAAAAATTAAAAATGATGTCAATATTATTGACTTTTAAAATATAATAATAAATTTCATGAATTACTAAAAATAAGAGAACTAAAACTGTAATTAAATTTATATTTTCGATAATATTATTTACATTCGAGGTTTATAACACCACTTTTTATATTTCATTCTATCTTAAGATCATTCTTGTTAAAACGGACTACTCAATTGATATAGGGTTGATTTGAAGATTGCAAGCTTTTTCATATTAGGCCAAAAAGCCTAGTTTCAATATGGACGAGATACTACTCAAGTTCAGTCCTAGGTGGATTGGGGAAAATATGTAATTTTTAAGAAGCATTTATTGTTTAAATAATTTTTTTAAACCTTAGAAAGAAAACATAGAAATAGTGATGTGATTTATGTAATAATATATTGCTGATGTGATAGAAAGAAAAAAATAAAAAAGAATATGTTTTATTAAATAGATGTATGAAAATTTGAAGTATACATATATAAAAATATTTGCTTTATTTTGGTAATTGATGTTAGGAAACATGGCTCATAGAATACGGGAAGATAACTGAAATTGAGTAAAAAGTATTTTTTATATGGTCGATCCCTTTTAGTATCATGGAAAGCGGTAAATATATATAAATCCATTTTAAGTGTTTAATGAATTTTAATATTTTCTCTATTTTTTAAATCCGCTACTAATATTATTTGATCACTAATCAGTAGCATCTTTCAAGCTTTGAATGCACAATAAATACATCAAATTGAATCGTTCATCGACATTTTATTGCACCGTCGATTGTAAACAATATGAATTCATAAATATATACATTTTAAGGAAAAGCATTGAGTGGACGTCAAAACATTAACATAGGCAATAGAGAACGGAAATTGGGTATGCGATGATCCACAAGAGCTGAAAATGTTGATTGTTAACTATTACCAAAATATTTTTGCTAGCAAGAAACTTTTGTAGCCTTTTTTATTTACAGAACAACTAGAATGAACCCTGAGGAAATCAGTATGGATGCTTACATGCATGATCCTTTGCGTTTTTAAAGATTCGACTCTCATTACTATGATTCCTTGTCTACTCTCTAAAACATTTTCAACCTATTAGCTTGTGTAATGTGTTCTACAAAATCTTAGCTCGAAGGCTCTGTAGAGTGATCTTTGTGCCTAATTGTCAAAGTAAGGATAACATTATTGTTTCTCAAAAAGTTTTGCATGATATGAGGAATGAGTATGGTGGTAATGGTTGAGAAGACTATTACAAATTGGAGTGGAGCTTTGTGAAAGAAACTTTAAAAGGCATTATTTTCTCGGAATAAGTTAAACACTTTAATATCTTAATCCCCTTCTCTTATTTTAATAATTTACACTTGTCCAATAAAACATTATCGTATTGTAGTTGGGTTGACCCAAAAATACAAAACCACATAATATAATTGCTTTTATATTTTTACATATAAAAGCTTTTTGAAAACCGCCAAAACTCAAAAATTATTTAAATAAAGTTTAAATTACATTTTTATTCTCTTTTCTTGATACTTAGTTTTACTTTAATTCAGTAAGTTTTTTATTTTATTTTCTCTCATAAGTTACAAATATTTTGTCATAATGTGTTACTTTATGTGATATTTCATTTGGAAAAAGGAAAACTAGAGAGGAAATTGGGGTTGAATGAGAATATCAAGTTAGGGTTTTCATTGTTTTGAGTTAGAGTTTGGACGTTTGAAGGTAGATCATGCGTGTAAAGGAAGGTGTAAATAATTGTGCTTTATTTTCTATTGTGTTATGTCGAGTTATTTGAATTTTTAGGCTTTTATTATCTTTGACGATTGTTGGTCATTTTTTTTATTTGTATTTGTTTGTGGGTTAGGGTTTATTACATTATCCAATCTGCTAGTGAAACTTAGTTAGTGCATAACATTGGTATAAGTTTTATTTTATAATTTTGTGTTCTAGTCCACCACAAACGGTCTCATTATCTTTGATTCATTCTACATGTTTCCTAATTTGATGATGTTTGTGTGTTTTTTACTTAGGCGCAAAAGGTTTGTGTTGAAAAAGTAAGTGAGTGAATGATATTTAGCGTGCATATAGCACTCTAGAGGTAAATTTGACAATTTTTTTTGATACATAACACATTAATTTTATATCATCTTAGAGTTGTGTCTTATTTTAATATTTTAGATATTTTATCTAAAATAGACTTAAGTAAAAAATTTCATACAAAATATTTCATATAATATCATCATCTAACATAGAAAAGAATAATAGACTAAAAAATACACCACAAAGTGCATTTGAGATAACTTACATAACAAAATCCCTTGAAAATGTGAATCTATTTGTGATGTTCTAGTTGTCATAGCCTAATATAATTGAACTACTTAATGAGAATAATGGACCTATTGGGATATGAATGTGCCTATGTGAAGAATGTGGCAAATGATAGTAAGCCAAATGAGACGAGTTTCTAAGATAAAGAGGTTGTCCCTACTATGGAGGCGGTAAGGATGAATATCAAAGAAAAAAAGTAAAGTCACACATGACATGTAATATTTACCCTGTTCTAGTACTTTATTATTTAATTATACACTAGTTTGATAAATTTTATATCAAACAATTTGACATTAAAATTATAAAAATAAAGATTAAATATCTTTCTCATTTAAAAAATGTTGAAGCGTCTCTTAAATTTATCAGTGTTTTATCATAAGTCAAATTCCAATAATATAAAATTAATTTAAATATGTTACTGAAAATTAATTTTTGATAGTAAATATTTTACATCGCACAAAAAAATATAAGATATATTATCAATGACCTTCTCACATATGGATGGACTTATGGACATGATCCACAAGCCTAATTCTCTCTTTTTTTGATGTGGGTCTTACTTGAGGAGTGATACACTCAATACAATAGTAGGAATGATGGTGTCCATACAAATATTTTTCCACGAAAACAGATATACAATTTTTAACGTGTGCAAATGTTAGGAAGCAGATTCTCTTTTTCGTTCAGATAACGTTAAATATATATAACGTTATCTAAAAAAACAAACCACAAAAGTTAAATTCACCAATAAACACTCTCACTAACTACATATTAGGTAGTTATTTTATTATTGTTGAATTTAGTCGGTGACAATTGTTACAACGTTTTATTAATGAAGTTGTTGGTGAAAATTGTATATAACAAATTTCAAAGTGTGTTGTTACATTATCTTTAGATTTGATTTACTCCAATCTGATGCAAATGCAATGAATAACAAATCATTTTCATGATACTTTGGAAATGTTTGATATAATTTACAGTGACACACTAAGTATATATTTTCATGATACTTTGGAAATATTTTTTACCCTTGACTCATGTATTAAAGAAGGATATGATAACTTATAATATGAAAAATTGATTAAAAAAAGTGAATAATAATGACAAAAAATTGTCCTTCATTATGTCAAGAATGACACATATATGTCACTTGAAGAAAAAACATAACTTTTAGTTCAACCATTTGGTTTACTAAAAAAATATATACAAATAACGTTTATATTTAACAATATAATGGTAAGTTGGTTATCATTTACACCCTTTTGTGCATACACAACAACAACCATTTGACCACCAACGCTAGCTATTGTTATACAGTTTGTAATATACATTATATAATAACATACTTTACTATTCCAATTTAATATTTTGAAAATATCAGATAATGATTTAGATTTGTTTTAGAGTTGCCATGTGAGTCTTGGTGTGAGAATTTGTCGAGACTCACATCATTTATCAAATCATGCATGTTCTTTTACTGTTTATTGTGTATAGAACTACTACTAATTAGTGCCTTATATGTAACATGGCAATTACCATACGATCGTGTTTTTCTTCTCTTCAAAAATTCCAATTCCTTATATGTAACATGCTATTCCCTCTTATTGAAGTATGGTGACCTTTCAACAAATCCTATCCTGGCTTATTTTGCAGCAAATAAGTTGGATTTTAGAAATTATATTTTAATTTGAAGACTAACTTTGATTATTTGTTAAGTCAAAAGATCAAAATAATAACATACTATACCATCAGAATTAAAATGATAGTTTACACTTATATTTAAGACTGGAAATAATATTAGTACGAATCATTGTTTTTTGTTATTATGTCAAGTGGCAAATATAAAAAAAATAAAAATAAAAATAAAAACTCCTATATAAATAGAAGATCTAGATTCAAACTCAAATTACAAAGAAACATATTTAAACTTCCAATGTCAAAGGCATTAATAGTTAAGCTAAGATTTGCATATTCATTGTTTTATTATAGAATGAAAAAGAGGCTAAACACATGAATATACATATTTTATATATCCGATTTGCATATTTTAAAATGAGAAGTGATTTTGCATTTTCTAAAATGAGAAATCATATCAATGATTGATGATATAAATTAATCAAACATATACAAATAACATCAAGCATTAATATTATTTGACTTCCTTCCATATAATTGGAAATCTAATTAGTTCCCTTTTGTCTTCGGCACAGTCACAACCAGCTTCCAGCCGGTACAAACAGCGGTTACTCTCTCCGGCTGAGTACACGGCGGAAGTCGAAAACGCCATAAATCAGCACCAAAAGTAGACCGTCTATCCTTCTGACCCACCACCGTAACATCACCGCCGTCAATTCTCTTAATCACAATTTTAGTAATCCCTGGAAGAATCTCGATTGCGTGAGCGCGCACACCACCGCCGTTGACGTTCGTCTTATAGCAAGAAGCGACAAATCGAAAAAACTGTGGCGTTTCTTCGATCGAAACGTCGGCGTCTGAAGGAAAAGGAAGCTCGAGCGTTTTAGCGAACACGTGTGGGAGTCTCCATAGCTTCTTTGAAGGTGTTGATGAAACGACGCTGTGTTGAGATCGCTTCTTTGCGAAGGGGTTTACAGCGGAAGTAACCTTCTTAGCAAACATGCCCTTAAAGTGTTTGTGTTTTTGTCTGTGTTAAGGTTCGGGATAAGATTGAAGACTGAAGTGTGAAATTTGTGGGTTTGTTTTATTTTCTTAAGGGAATGTTTGTTTGGTGATGATGATATATAGAGAGGTGGTTTTGGTTGGTTTGACGAAACTACCCTTGAAGAGGACATTATTTTGATTGATTGCTTTTGCTTTTGCTTTCTTTGTTCGAAGGAATCGTGAAAAGGTTTTGCCCCTAACGAAACGAATAGAAACCTTGTTCGGTGATTGATATGTGTTATAGGCAAAGTTAGCAATTTTTTTAATTCAAAATTATGACTTGGAAAGTTTGTTTGAAGGATTGGCGGTTGCATTTAACTTTATAGGTAAGTTTGAATAAAATCTTAATCTAATAGAAATAATTGAATGAGAGCCTAACAAGTGCCTTAAAAATATTTTCTAAGAAATTAAAAAAAAAATAAAAGGAATGTTTTACTGAAAAATATTAAAATTTTAAAGTTGACTGCATCATTTCAAAATAAAATTTCTATTTTTAGTTAACAAGTACTTCAAATGCATTTGATAGCATTTTTCATAATTAAATTGAAAACAAAAAATTATGATTAATTGAAATTGAAAGTTTTTGTTCAAAAAAAATTAAGATCGGAAGTGTTCTATTAAAGTTTAAGTGAGACACCTCATTTTTTATGCATTTAATATGTGGGCGTTTTAATTTTATTGAAGTTATTTAGTTTACGTAAGTAAAAAAAATTCTTAATAGATTACAAAAAAATACTTACAAAAAATATTTACATTGTATCCACTAATAAAATTTTAAAATAGTAAAACTAAAACTCGCATCATTTATATGTGATATGAGTCAAACTATTAACAAATAAATCAAGTTATGTCGGTGAAATTATATGCTTAAATAATCTCATAATTGATATTTTGGGTTTCTTGCAATATATGGTGATAAAATTTTACAATTAGACAAATCATATTATATATAGTAAATATTAGACCGATATACACCATATTTCGTACTAGTTTTTTTTTTCCTCAGCACATTTTATACTTTGAAAAATCGACGTTAATATATTTTATCTTAAAAAGGGATAGATATAATAATACCTCGAATGCAAATAGTGTTTAAATGAAATATGTCTTGGACGTAGATTACGTGATGATTTTAAAACGGAAGTTTTAGTAAAATAGATTGCCTCTTAAACGAAAGATTCTTTAATATGTAATACTTTTTAGATGAAAAACTATTAACTAAATATTAACTTTGTTGACACTTTTCAACTATGATATAAAGCTTCTAAAAGGTATTTACAAATTTTTTCTTTGATTTTCGTACTTTCTGAATATTTATTTACAAAAACTAATTTTTAATAATATGTACTATTAACTTAGTATATTTTTATCTTTAATATTATATATATATAGTTAAGTGATTAGCATAAATTGACGAATCTATGTATTGCATTGCAAATCAGGATATATACTTTGTTTATTATTTGACATGAAGATAAAAAGATTCCCAATAGTCAGACTCCACTTAGGAGTGGTGCTTATAGCCACTCAAATTCATAACCATGCTCAGCCACACTTTTGCTTTTATATAAGTATATAGTATAATACATTGCAGCTTAATATTCAATAAGCAATTCCATGTCACTGAGAGTAATTTTATTCGCAAACCTTATTATGATATTTGTGTGGTCTGAGTATATCTGAGAATTTGTCATGTTCACTGTATTTGCATGCTAATCTTTTCTTTTCTGCCTAACATGTGTTGGCTGAATGCTACATAGATGTTTGTGGATTTGATTTTTGCTTGACTTTCACTATCAAAATATAGTTTCAAAATTAAATTCTAGCAAAATACACTACAACTTGCACGTTGTAAAAGAATGTTAATTATAAAGGAAATTATAACAAATGTCTTAAACATTCTTATTAAAAATTTAAATATAAAAACAAATTTTGATAATTGTGTAATATATATTTATAAAATATAAAAAGTAAAAAGAAAAGTTATTCAAAACTTTTTTTTTCTATTTATTTTTTATCATTTAACAAATACCTTTAAACATTTGTTAGCATGACCATTAATCATAACATGCTATTTAATTGGACATTCAAATGTCTACCTAATTTGATAAAACAACTTTTATGTTTCTTCTCTATCTTTTTATCAATTTCTTCTTTCTTTCTTTTCTTTTCTTTTTCAAGTTGCACGTTCATTGCATGGACATGGTCCCAACACATGGCCTCTATATCATATTCTTTTAATTAAAAAAAGCTTTTTCCAAAAGAAATAATTATATCCTCTCTTAAAAACAATTTTTTGATATACTATTTTTCATTTTAACTTAACTTCACAATTTCAAATAATGAGGTTGTATAACTATATTTTAAATTTAATACAACTTCTCACTTTCATTCAACGGAATTGTATAAACTTTTTTTAATTGATAAATTTGCTATATTTGTTTGGTTTTCTATTTAAAGTCATTTAGAAATTTGTTAATTTGTTAGTGGTACTTATAACTATTAAAAAAGAAAGAAAAAATGCTATTAAGGTATTTCCATATATAAAATGTTACTCAGAGAAATCATATACATTACCCACAAAAATTGTATGAGTAACATTACTCACAAAAATGCAATGAGTTTATTAACCGCATATAAGTATCATATGTAAACTTAACTAATAATATTTATAACAATAATATTTTAACTACAAGTTCATTATCTACGGACTCATGTTTATTGGTAATTATAAATTACTTATGAAAATTTTGTACATAAAGTCAAAATTTGTTTTAAGTAACAATATAATATAGAATTTAAAATTATACCACAATATTTATATTAATAAGTATATCTCATTATTAGAAAAATTATTTTTTAGATATCACATTTAACGTCGGCCGACACTGATGTTAATAAGCGTATGTTTATCCTAACTAGGGATGACAATAGGTAGAGTTTGAGTAGGGTACTACAGTACCCGTACCTATATCCGCATTTTAAAAAAAATATCCATACCCGTACCCGTATCCTCTTGTGTATCAACTTTAATACTTGTACCCTTACCCTCTGGGTATCTAAGTGTCCTTACCCTCTGGGTATCTAAGTGCCCGTACCCATACCAATTACCCACACTTTAACTAAAATAGATCGATAAATAAATATTATTTTATTATTAAATTTAAAAATTATTCAAATATACAAAATTGAGTTGTCAAATAAATATATAATTATTACTTTATGTGACAACTCTATTTTGTTAAATGTTATTATGATCTTCGTTTTGTTTACTGAAGAAACTAATAACATATAATAAAATATTATTCTCAAATAAATAATAATTATATTTTTACTTAATAACTTTATATTATTGGATTTTATTATTATCTTTCTGTTGAAGTTATACTTCGTAACAAAGATGACCTTAAACCTCGAACCCTAAATCTTAAATAATATATTTAAACCTTGAACCTTAAACTCTTAATATCAAATCATGTACACTAACACACTAATTGTTATGAAGTAAAACTATAAAACGAAGATAGTAATAACATTTAAAAAAATAGAGTTGTCAAATAAAGTACTAATTACATAATTATTAGATAACACTATTTTACTAAATGTCATTATTATCTTCATTTAGTAGTTAGAATTCGTAATGAATATAACTCTAAATATTTAACCCCGAACCCTAAACCCTAAATACTAAACCATAAACTCTAAATTCTAAACCTAAACCGTAAACCGTAACTCCTAAACTCTTTATCCTGAATCTTGAACCCTAAACTCTGACAACTATATTTTATTATAGTAAAATAAAAAGAGAGATTAAGTAACTATTAAGTTTGTTCTAGTAAAATAAAAATAATAATAGTAATACATAAAATAAATAAGGGGACCAATGGACTTGACCCATATATGTGAATCATAATAAAATGAGCTACTTGCCGCCGCCTTCGTAGAAGGAAGAGGAAACACAATAATGCTTTAGTTAGTCAAACAAACTCAATTTCTCAAATTTTCTCTCTAAAATATCTGAATTTTCTGTTTATCAAATTAATCATTTTGCATTGTTCTTCTTTACTGTAAGTCAAATTTAAGTGAAATCAACACCAAAACAATCGTTTGGAAAATGGCCACACCTTTATTAGTTTTCTTATTTTAGGGATGGCAATGAGTAGGGTTTGGGTAAGGTATGAAGTTGCAATTCTTATGACAATATTATTTGAGATCAATAAAAATAATTTATAAGAAGTTGCAAGTATAATTATAAAGACACGATTAATAAAATATAACTCTTATTTATGAAGACACAACTATTTAACTATTCATCGTAAACAAATTCTTAAAAAATTTGCAAATGTTTATCTTTTGATTTGATTATAAATATTCTAATGGTCCAATGATATTAATAGATATTAAAACATAAAAGAAAACAATTAATTAAACTAAATATTAATATAATAAATAAATAAATAATATATTTATATAAGTGCGGGTGCGGGGCGGATCTTATAGTACCCGTACCCACACCCACACCCGTTTAATTTTACGGGTAATTATTCGTCCCCGTACCCATACTCGTTAGGCTGATTTTTCCCCTATTCATTGTGAGTTTTTTTTACAATTTTTTCGTTGTCCCATTGAACATCATTGTTATTTAGTTGACATATGCTTGATCATATTTTATGTATATTTTGTATCTGTAGGTGATTCAATTTATTTATTTTGATGACATTAATATTGAGATTAAACAATACACATGACATGGTTTAGGTTACTGTACAATAAATATCAATTCTATACGTGAATATAATCTTTTGAGTAAGGCATTTGGAAATTAATATCAATTCTATACGTGAAATTCATATAATACTTTGAGTAAGGCATTTGGAAATTGAACGATTATATAATGTTTTGCATAAATATAAAATAAACAATATATATGAAATGGTTTATCTTAAAATGTTAAACTATTTCATATACAGTTTTAATTTTCTATTCCATTTAAATTTAAAAGAGAACATTTATATATTGTAACTTAACTTATTATTTAGGGAACAATTATCACAATAATATAATTTACAATAACTTATTAATAGCATTTAAATTGACTTTCAAGTTTTAACGTGGTTAACTGTGTGTTTGAAATGTATTGCTACTATCCTAGATTCAACTTCAAACATTTGTTTTTGTTAACCCGTTTTTAAAATTAGTTTGAGAGAGCAAAGGAATCCATGCATCTCTTAAAATAGGAAAGACCGACATTATTATATTAGTGGTTAAGGCAACATTTAGAAATAAGTACATTCCTTAATCATAAAAGTGATGGTCACAATATAAATATAGAAATGAAAGTCTACCTCTTTCAAAATTTCAGTCATTAATTAATAGCAAATAACTCGAATTTAAAGATAGTTTCTTTAATGGATTTAAATATACAGATGCATTTATGATATAATCAACCTATAAGCTAGTTATCAATTATAGAAATATAATTTTACTAAAGGTCCCCATTTTCATCATCTAAAACATCAAAGCATATCACTAAAGGTTCGAAACATGGCGGCATATCACCAATATATAGAGTAATTTTTGTAGACACTAATACAAAGTTTGAGGTGGTATTTTTTTTCCCAAAATTTTCAAAACTAAAATCAGATTTAGTTTTAGGTATTCAATTAAAAATTTAAATTTTAAACTTCAATTTTTAATTAAATTATAATTTTACTTAAAATAAATCAATCATTATAAATTTTAAAATATTATAAAATTATAATTTATTTAATTAAAATAACTTTAATAATAACGGTTGAAATTCAATTTACTTAAAGTAGTAATAGTGGTTGAAATTTAATTCAATTTAATTTTAATAATAGTAGCTGAAATTTAATTTATTTGGTCAACCCCATTTTTAATTTCAAAACCCACACCCCAAGTAAAAAGAAAAAAGAAGAGGTGTTTTGGAGATGAAGCTTACGTCCCAACATATCCGATGACTCTTCGGCCTTCTATTAATTGAGTTGGATTCACCGAACATAAATTTTGGTTTATGTTTAAGGAGTCTAACATGTAGTTGCAATTGCATGAAAATAGACCATTCTGAATGTTTCAAATGCAGCCAATTATTCTAGAACTTTCAATGAAACACAATATAAATTAATAAGGGTAATAAGTATTTAAATCAAATACAAAATATCAGATAGATGATGGTCATTAAACATTTTATTTCGGCAGACCAAACAAGTTACGCAAGTTACTGCAGCAGGAAGAAAAAGAAACAACCAAATTTGCGAGCCAGAAAGGACATTATGGCAGAAACTGATTTGCAATTGCAACTAACCACATCTCATGATCCATAACTGAAAAAGCATGAGTAAAGTTTTGCCTTCCTGATTCACATATTAAACAATTCTTATTAACTGTAATGTAACATCATGAAAAGAATATGGCAGAAGCATTTAAACAGTGATTAAGCAATATCATACCTTACATTTCGGCATAGCATGGTCAACACTCTCCATGGAAGTGGAAGATAAGCCAGGTGACTGGTGAGAAATATGCATTACTCATAACCAGAAGGAAATATATCAGGGGTTTACTAGTCGGAGGAACGGAATTGATTAATCCTAGAAAACAGAAGTTAATGCAGCAAAAGACTACTACAAATCCCTTCTAACTTTTCTTTGAAAAAAACAGAAAAGATAGTGAAGGGGAAAATAAAACCCTCACTGAGGGTTGCTATTTAAGATATAAATACTAACAGAGAAAGAGATGACTGGAAGAGATGAAAAGACTGATAGGGAAGGTAGAAACAAATACAGGGAAGGAAGTAACTAGCAAACTGTATATCATCTAATCAACTGAAATGACAGTGATAAACACAGTTAAATGTCTCAAAGAAAAGAAAGTAAAATCAGGATAGAAGTGAGAATGATTAAAGATGATGCTAAGAAAAAAATCCAAAAAAGCTTAGAAAAAAAGAGAGGAGAGACTTAAGGGTTTTTTTTGTAAGGACAAGATTCTACAGTTTGTACATCGTATCTAACGCGAGATGCCTATATATCCTATATCAGAGTAAAGTAATGTTAACCATTATATGAGACAAAAGCTTCTGATGAGTGCTTAACTATATATTATAAGTTCAGGATTCAGCTTGTATGTAACCTTCTTCAGGTCTAATAGATGCCGTCAACCCAAGTCAGTTCCATGCTATCCTACTATTACCATCGACCTGCTTCCAAATCATTTTCATGGAAGCTTCCATCAAGTCTCGAGACCCATAGCAGACCTTCTTCAGGTCCCATGACCACTGTCAACGCAAGTCGACTCCACACCACTCCTACCAATACCATCAATCTGCTTCCTAATCATTTTCATGGAAGCTTCCATCAAGTCTCAAGACCCATACCAAAGCCTTCTTTCAACCGATTCCTCCGGCACAAACCCAATAACCCTCTCCACTGCCAACCTTGATCCATTTCCAAAATCTAGAGATTGTCGACCAACTAAAGCCAAAATCATGAAGTGCATAATTGCCAGAACTGAAGCTACACAACCTCAAACCAACTCACACTACAAATTCTATTGAACCTTTATATACATCTAACATAACACTAACCTACTTTCATTGAAAACACTTATTTACAGGATTGCGTTGCTCCTTAAGTTTCATTCATCATTGATGTCGAGATTGAGAATCCGACGCAAGGTCTCAGTAGCAGAATCAGCATTCACAAAGAGATCCCTAGTAAAACTCAAACGCTCCCTAGTCGGAGAAGAGGGTGCAGACTTAGCCATTGGGCGCAATTCAATCTCAGGAGAGGAATCAGGAAGATCAAGAGACACAGTCCTCTTTGGTCTCACAGAAAACTTAGGAATCGGCAAAGAACTAGGTGGTGGCGAATTGGAATATGTAGGTCCAGCCCATAACTCAGATAGCAAAAAGCTTCCACAACATAAATCTCCACTGAAAGTTGTCTCTTTTCCACAACTATTACCATTAATCGGAATGGGGGTGCTCTTAGGACTAGTTTTTTTCCTATTAGGGTTTTCAGTAACAGGAGATGTTGGTGTTTTAGTTTCATGAAAACTCTGAGATTTCAAAGGAGTTGGTAATATACCTGAATCAGATTGAAAAGTCCTACAGTTAATCCCTCTAAATTGTTTTGAAGGTGAAGATCCAAATCTACCATGGCCTTGTGACTTAGATCTGCTACAGTATTGATTCTTATGCTGTTCAACAACAACAAGTGTCGCCATATTCACACACACACAAAAAAAAAACTAGATCTCAAATTCTCAATGCCACAATACAAGGTATCAGAAAGTACAAAAACTTCACTGTCACAAAATAGATCTCTTTCACTGATTCCAAACCCTAAAAATTTCGTCCACAATCTCACTGATTTAAACGAACCACGGAAACTTCCCCCGACACTGGAAAATTAAAACAAAAACAAAAGTGAAAAAGACATAAATTACTAAAGCACATCACCACAAAACATAAGATTTAAAACAAAACACTACAATTTATTAAAGGAAGCAAAATGAATTATTACCTCGGTTTGGTGGAAGAGAAAGATTTTCCAGATGGAAGACGTAAAGAGTATGATAGAGCTGCTGATTTATTTTTAATATAATTGAGTGCTTTATTTATGAAGAAATGAAAGTGGCATGGAGAATGAAAAATGATAAAATCAGCTAGCGGATCAGAAATGAACATAAAGACTAAAGTAGCAAAAAAAACTTTATTATTGAAATTTCGGTGTATGCAAAAAGTTTAGGTTTACCTACTGGCGTCGGTTATGTTTCATGCACTACTCGTATTATTATGACATGACGCTTACACGTTCCAGTTGCTTTCTTAACAAATATCTGTAGTGCTTCTTTGCTCTCCTTGTTCGTCGTGTAATTATATTATAAAAAGTTGCTCAAGCAACCTCAATATTTAATTACGTTAAATTTGGACTCTTCACTAATTTTGTGATTTCACTTTTATTTTACAATTATTTTTTATTCTATTTTATTTTAGTTCCACAATTTTATTTGTTGTTAGATAAATTAATCATTTATGTCAAAATTTTTGTAAATCTATGTTAACTTTGTCTACATGTCATTATTGGTTTTGATTGATTAGGATTTCTGTAAATTTTGTTTTATTTTTCTTCTCTAAAGTATAATTTTATTTTAATATTCATTTTCTTGTTTCTCTTAATTCTCTATCTTTTTTTTCTTTTGCATTATTTTTCATAATCACTTTTAATAAAATAGTTGAAGTTTTTGTTTCTCAAACGTTAAAGATTGCATAGATTTCTTTTGAGTTTTATTTTTCTGGTATGTTTAAATTATGAAATATGTGTTTTAAATAAGTGGATTGATAGATATCAAAATTTGGATCACATAAACCTTATTTCTCTTTTATCTTAAACACCTTAAAAGTTCTAAACTTTCCTTATTTATTTGAAAAACAAGCTCTCTTTTCAACATTTCGATTTCAATTCTCGCATGGATATCTTTTTCTTTTCAAAAGGTGTAATATATGGCTTGAAATTGCATCGGTACAAAACTTGTTTTTAGCTCTGTTGATCAAACTACTCGAATGTGGCAATATTGAACTACATTACCGTGTAACCTTACTTCTAATTGTGCCTTCTCTCTATGGTTTTTGTTTTAATTTTATATCAATCTGTGTTTTCTCACAATTCACAATAGTTTTCAAAAGAAAATTTTGAAGCAAATACATATTTTTCTTTTTCTTTTTCACATTATTTTAAAGTTATAATAATTTAAGTAATTTTGAATTGGAAATTATCCCATTATAGGTAACTATGAAAATGAAATCAGAAAAACATGATGAATTAGGAGGAAGAAGAAGATGAACATCAAAGTAGAACTTTAATTAAATCACAAATAAATTAAGATTGTAATCTTGTCAATTAATTATTGTTTTAATTATACCTTCTAATTAATCAAACACCCATCACTTCCAATTTTTTATTGGCATTTACTCTTTTGATAATATTTTATATTTTTATTTTTTAAAATTTATGTTAATTTTACTCTGTTAATAAAAAAAATAGACTTTTGAATTGAATATTTACTTATATTTTAAAAATAATAAAAATATCAAAATTATTTTATTATTTTCAAAAATATATCATCACTAACTAATATTTAATGTTATCTCAATTATAATAATTTACTTCCAGAATCATTCATCAAATTAAAATAAATATCCCCTTAATTTAACTTTTCAATAATAATGGAGAATAGATTGTTACTTATTAAAAATATAACTATCTCTCTAATTTATACTCTTCCAAGTTCCAATAGGCCATGTGAATCGGTCAAATACTCAAATGAGTTATTTGTTATGAAACGAGGGCAGTACATGTATACTTTATTTCTGATCGCCTAAAGTAATACCAATATTAACTTAATACCTATATGGGTTATAAAAGTTTTTTTTTAAAAAAAAAAAACAAGAAATTTGATACTACATCGGTGGCTATTTGAAAAATTATATTAACAATTCACTTTCACGTGGACATAAATTAAAATTATATTTATATATAAAAGTTAATATTAATTTTAAGAAACATAATACTTCACAAACATTATCGACTTTATAAAAAATATAATTTTTATTTGATTTCAAAATAAACAAACGTTTTTGCATTTGTAATCTTTCATATGCAAAATCAATTTAAGGTGTTATTTACTTTTCAAGTTATATTCTCAGTTTCTTCATCTTTCATTCTTCTATCTTCAAAACAAATCAATATTTTTCTTTTAGCTCTTTAAAACAATTTGCTTATTTTATAAACTGTATGTGAAAACTTTCTTGAGGAAAATCACAATTTTTTGTGTGATTGACATATACTTTTTTATTTGGTTAAGTTTGTTTCTATTTTATTTTGGAGATAGTACTTTTTAAACATTATTTTTTATACATCACATGAACAATGGTAAAGCTTCATGGAGACTAGGGGACTTGTAGTCTGCTCTAAGTCCCCGCCATTTAAAATATATTTTTCAAAATAATAAAATATTTTTATATTATCTAAGTTGTTCTTCATGAAAACTTGTTCATGAGAATAAAATAAGTTATTAAAAAATTAACTATAGCTTCGTTAAAGGATATCATGGAAACTATTGCATTAAATGTAGTAAAGTTGGTCAAATTTTACTTAAAAAAATTGAATTTTGTTTTGTTTATATTCGAGACTGAATGAAGTATATAATATTATGTAATGTATGAAGTATATAATATTATGTAATGTATATGAAATATTAACATTTTGTCACAAGAATTAACTAATGTTTTAACGAGAATCATGTTGCGAGTTCTACATTTAAAAGTGATATTTTTTAAACTCAATTTGTTTTTAGCAATATAAAAATTAAAGTCTCAAAATGCAAATTAAAAAAAGTTCAAACTTCTTATCAATTACAATAGAGGAATAATTAGGTGATGGTTGATATTTGGCATAATTTGTGGAGTTAGAGTGGCCCTCATTTAGTGTAGATCTTTATTTGGTTGAATGTTCACGATCGCTTCCTTGCTAATTATTAGAGAAGCAAGTTAGGTGTGGGGATCGATCTCACCAACTTGTTCTCTATGTGGGAGATTTGTTGAGACAACCCTTCATGTTTTGAGTGATTGTGTGCATGCATTTTAGGTATGGCTCTGCATGGTTTCATCTAATTTGACTTCTAACTTTTCTCTTTTTAAATTGCAAGGGTTGGACCGATAAAAACCTCAACAATCACCGCGGCCAATTAACAATAGGAGGATGGAAAGCTACTTTCATGATTATTTGTTGGTTTATTTGAATGTGAAGAAACACAACCATTTTTTAGACGGGCTTACGACGGCCACACAATTGATCGTGGCTATTCAAAATTTCATTAGAGAGATTGAAGATTAATTTACTTACATAATTTAACGGAAACTGTATCATCAAGAGATGACCTACATTGATAAAAAAAAACCATCTAGATAGATGAATAAAGCTTAATAGTGACGACACTTGCAAGAATAATAAATAACTTAAGGGACATTGAAAGGTATTTTTGTAACTAAGTTAGGAGGTGGATAAAAGGATACATCAAGAATATTGGCACGTGTGATGTCTTCTATGCGAAAATGTAGGATATGTACCTTGATTTAGTCATGGACTAGAGAGATTAAGAATTTTTAAATAAATGTTCAAATTAAAAAAAATAGTTAAGATTTTAAATTTATATATATTTGTTAATTAAGTCTTGGATTAAACTAATATTTAGTCATCTGTAACGAAATGCCTTACTTATACAAAATATATTAGTTTAAGGACTTTATTAGAAACTACTATAGTTTAGTGACATTTTTAAAAATATCTAAATAGTTTAAGAATCTACATGGTAACTTTTAAATAAATTGAGTAATAAATTAAAGGGTTTGAATGTTGTTTGGTTTGTTATTTTTCAAGTAATTCATCTTTTGTTTGGTTGAAGACACTTAAAAACCTCTTATAGATTGAATGATGATTATCTTTCATATGTTTGATATAATTTTTTTTCATTATGTTATTTATTCAAATTTTGATTCTTGCACTTCAGATAGAAACAAAAGTTTATATGGTGTGTAATTCATGCTAAGAGGTAGGGGTGTTAAAAAAAACTAAAATTTGTTAAAGTATTGAACTGAATCAAAATGTTTTTGAATTGAACTAATTTATAAAAATTGAGAGTTAAATTGTTTTTTTCAAAAATAGTTTATTAACTAAACTGATTTTTAAAAACTATAACTAAACCGAACCAATTTTCAGTTATAAAAAACTAGAACCGAATTTTATTTTATAAAAATAATTAGGAGTAATTATGTAAAATTTGGTCTATAGAAACGAAAAAACTAAGTTAAACCAATTTTATTCAGTTTAGAGTAATAAATTGATTCACTGATTGATAAAATAGTTCGATTTGATTTTCTGAATAAAAAATCGATTCGATTTAATTTTTTTAAAGTAAAAATTAATTTAATTTAATTTTTAAACAGGTCTAATTCAAAATTAAACTTTGTTTGCTGCCACTGAGAGAGACAAACGGGGAGGGAGATGGTGGGGAAAGGGGAATAAAAAGCAGTAAATCTGGTATGGATGGTCTACCATAATATTTGGTAGATCTCTCTTGATCTAACAAAGATAAAATCTTTTTAACAACCAAAACTTATAAAATATATTGGAGAAATATATTTTTTCTTCTAAAACTAAAAAAAATCTTTTTTTGATCTTTTTATAATACTTCTAAAATTAAAATATATTAATTATAAATATTATAATTTTTTATAGTTTTACTTTTTACATAAACATCTTCAAATAAAATTGAAGATCTATCTCCTCCCGATAATTTTATCATTCTCTATTTTTAAACTCAAAAAAAAATATAATTGTTATTATTTTTCTATACTTAAAAGAGTATATAAAACATTTAAAAGAGTATATAAAACACTTTTTTTTACTAGTTTTATATTTTAATAGAATAAATAGATAACTGAAAAGGATTTGAATTTAAATTACTCTAATGACATTAGTAAGGTTCAAACTAGTAGCTTATCGATCTTATTGGAAGTGATATATAATTCAAATATAGAAAAACGGAGAATGTTCTGCAGAACAGAGAAACTAGAGCAGAGACAACAGAAAACTAGACAAACGGAAAATGTTCTGTAGAAACAGAAAAACCAGAAAACGGAGACTGATTAACGTTCTTCGTTTTCTGCAGTTTTGTATAAATGAGTTTTTTTCTGTAATTTTGAGCAATTCAGTTTTTTTGGCTGTTATGTTGGTTAATCTAAATTTAGATTCCAATATTGTTGTAATTGAAAATACTCTCTCCCATAATCTCTTTATTTTCTCCATCAACAGATCTGACGAAGAAAAACAAATATCATTAAAGTAAAAATATTATCTTTCCTTCCCTTACCTTTTCCTCCTTTTGTTTTCCCCAAAGGCTGTCCACTCTCCTCTTGAATTTTGTTTTCAAATAACACAAAATTTCTTCTTTTTATTCCTTAACAATTACCCTAAAAATATTTATTAACTAGACCCTTTATATAATCTCGCCCTATTTTGGCCGACCTTAGTTAACTCCAAGTTTTAAATATTTAATCTATAGGAAAAGATCAAATATAACCCGTGAACACCTAAATTAGATTAATTTGTTGCTGTTGCCTATATTATTGTTGTGTGTATATAAAATTGCCTCTGTTAGTTAGACTAATATGTTGTCGTTGCCTCTATTATTAATATAAATATATATAAATAAATATGAAGTTGCCTAAATATAGTATACTCTTGAAGTTGCCTCTCTATATAGATATTTTTTGCAACATGGAACCTGCGTCTTTGGACCGTCCATTTCTGGATTTTTTCAAAATTTCAACCCTTCCCATATCCTGGTGTCATGGGGTTCCATTTTTTATTTTATTTTTCCGAGTAATGTTATTTTCAATCATTCATTATAAGTCACTCTTATTTGTGAATTATTTCGCCCTCTTCTAGATTTTCCAAGATAACAATTGGGGTCATTTTATTTTAATGTTATTGAGCTAATCTAAATTGTCCAAACTTAATCTCATAATAATGTGCAGTTCAGATGATGGAAATGGTGGAGAGGGACACTAATTTGAACTCCTATTAGACCAATTTTATTGGGGTATAAGTTTTTGTTTCTCCCTGTGTACTTATTACATGTGAATTTTAGACTGTTTGAAATAATATTTTTTCTTCACATTTCATACCTATGTTATCTCAATTTTTTTATAATATAATAAAATCAGGATAATTTTTTTTTAATATGATTTTAGTCTCTACAAAATTATAACTTTCAGTTTAGTATTTAAAATATTTTTATTTATTTTTAATTTCTATTTTGAATTTATAAAAACTTTTTTGAAATAATGACTAAAAAATAAAAAATAAAACTTTTTAAATTCTAAAAAGTTGAATTTTTTATTTATAAAAGTTAAAAATAAAATTTTATAGATACTTTTTTTTAATTATTAAAAATATTTTTTTTTATTAGAGTTCTAAATTTTAAAATTAAAACAGAATATCTAAAATATTTAAGACCACCTAGTTAGAGAATCT
>JBBPBS010000968.1:28958230-28981922 GCA_037974835.1 Cicer judaicum
TGATAAAATTTTAGGAAATTCAAGTTAGAAATGTCAATTTTTAAAAGGTTATTTTAAAAAAAAATTATTTCAATTTTTGTTGAAATAACAAAAGTAATATATATATATATATATATAATTCATAAAAATAGATAAATAGAAAATTTAAATTATGATATAATTTTAGCAAACCCAAATTTGAAATGCCGATTTTCCAAAGTCTTTTTTTTAAAAAAAAATTAATTAAAATAATATATATGTATATATATATATAACATTAAAATTATTATAATTCATAAAAATACATAAATAAAAAATTTAAATTAACATAAAACTTTAAATTACATAATTTAATCATAAAAAACATCACAGATTTTACAAAAATTACGATAATTAATGTCTAAGGTGGCCTCCAGTACCACATTGCCGAGATTTTCTCACACCTACGAGATTTTGACGACGCCTTAGTACATCACGAGTTTCTTGTTGTTATTCTTCTTCCTCTTGATCTTCGACTTCTTGCTGTGGAGGATGTCTAGGTGGAAGTGCTGCAGAAGAACTACTTCCACCTTGAGTCCAGTTAGATATTTGATTCAACGGAGTATATGCATTCTCAAAGCTTGGAATTTGAAAATTTTGTTGACACATATTATTCAGTAATTGGGTAGCGGACTCAGGTGTATTATGACGACTATTGAACGTGTTATACAACAATTCCTCTTCGCTTGATGCAAATGATAGTCGACGGTTGTCTTCTTGATGTGGTTGTTGACTATCAAAACTAAATTGTTCCCCTGGCGTGAACCCGTAAGATTGATGTGGTGTGTGGATAAAAGTATGAGGATGTGGTGTGTGAGTAAAAGTATGAGGAGGCGGTTGAGTGTCAGGAGGTGTTGGTATATAATATTGATTTTGTTGTGTTGTGTTAGGCATTGATTCTTGGAAAAAATGTTGGCTAAATTGTGGTGGAGGTTGGGGTTGAAAAAAAAATTGACTAGATTGCGGTGGAGGTTGAGGGTGAACAAAATGTTGGCTAGATTGTGGTGGAGGCTGTGGTGGAGGTTGAGGTGGATTGTCACGAGGATCAACCAATTGGTTTTCTACAGAAACAAATCGTTTAGAATTTTTGCAAAACCAAACCATGTATTCATAACTTGGTTTGAATTCAACATTTAGAGGTTGACCATGAAGAATATGATTCTCTTGTTCATTCTACTCTTTGTTCTCATTTTCGTAGAATAATGCCCAACTATAGTCAACTTGTTTATGCAGATCTACCTTATGATACTTTTTCATGTTCCTCGGAGGATGTGGAATTTCTTGAGGTAGTCCAAATTGTAGTTTCACTCTATCAGTTTGATGCATTTCTATTATGTAGAAACAAATTAAATATATAGATGCATTCCATAGCTAATTGTCTTCTGGATGATCGTATGTTAGACATAGATATGGCCTCCAGATAAACTGATATATAATAAGTTTGTTAGTAATATATGCAAAAGAAAAACAAAATAATAGAAATAATGTAATGTTTTAATATATTACATTGTTAACGGTCATATGATCAATTTTTGATCGATATCCAGCAGTATGATAACGAGGTGTATCCCTAAATTTCATACCCTTTCCACTATATCTACGAAAATAAATTTCAATATGTTAGTGAATCAATTGATAGTTTTATAAATATAATATTTAACTTTTTTTTTTTATATTTACCTTTTTGCGAATGGAAAACGAGGCCCAAGATTACTTATTGGTGCAAGAAACGACATATGGTACCATGCCCACGTTTGAAGTAGATGTGAACATCCGCCAAACGACATAACACCGGGTTCAGATGCACGACACAATTCTCTATAAAGTGTTGCCAAGCATGTTGAACCCCAACTATATTCTCGTGTCTCTCGCAAATCTCTCAACAAGTGCAACCACATAATATATACTCTGTTGTGGGATTTGTCAGGCATTAATATGCCGCCAATCAATTGTAAAATGTATGCTCTACAATATATAATTATTTCTTCATTAGATGATTCTGGAGTTAACATTGAAAATGTTTCTCTCAGCCATTTTAATTTTATAAAATTGCATTTTCTTTGTGATTCAGGTGGCATGACTCCTAACAAATATAAAAAATCATCTGTCCATGACATCATAGTTGATCCAGTTACAGCTTTACCCCCAACACGTAAGCCAAGAAGCAACGCAACATCTTCTAATGTTATGGTACATTCACCCGTTGGAAGATGAAATGTGTGGATTTCAAGTCTCCATCTTTCAACTAAAACAGTAATAAGTGAATTATCTATTTTATAACTTTCTATAAGTGATATATTACCAAACCCGGCTTCATTTAACAATAGAATTATTAAAGAATTTGGTGCAATGTGTTTATGACTAAGTGCTCTTAAATTTTGAGATGAGTCCTGTAAAAAAAGAAACAAAGAATAAAAATATATTTAAAGTTATTATAATGAGATGAATCATACTATAATATATAATGAAATTTAGTATAAAATATAAAAAATATATATATATTTTACAAGATATTATAATAAAACTATATTTTAAAATAAAACCTGTTGTAAATATATAAAAAAAATATTTTAAAAGATATTATACTAAAACTATATTTTAGAAAAAACATAATATAAAACATATAATATAAAATACTTTATTACTTACAAAATTTTGAATATAATATAGTGTCGATATGTGATTATCATCATTCCATTTAAACAAAAATAAAAACCAATGAAAAAATATTAATAGTGGAAGAAAAAAAATATAAAGAAGATTTAAGTTGTAAAGAGTGGAAGAGAATACTTTTAAATGACTTTAAATTATAGCATTGGCCTATTTATAACCAAGAAAATACTTTGAATAACCAATAAAATAACATGCAACACTTCACACAAGACAAGACTTCACACAAGAAGAACTTTGAAAATACAAATTTCTGTCAGGATTAGATTGAACGGAGGCTAGAAAGCTGATGACATATGAATATATTCGGATTCTACACTAAATGGCCTTTTGGAATGGCGATTTCCCAAAGCGTTTCCAAGGTCGGCTTTCTGAATGGCGATTTACCAAAGGTGTTGTCACAAGCTCGCCATTTGGGATGGCGATTTATCAAGGAAGTCGCCTTTGGGTTAGGCGATTTGTAGGGCAGTACAGCATGACCTATGACAATTGCAGTGCAGTGCAGGAGCTTTGAGAGGGTTTTGTTTGGTTCTTAATTTTTACTCTATTTCTTTTTGTTTTAATTGTCTTTAATGTTTCATCTACTTTTTGTTAGGATCCGTTTCTTAATATTGCTCCTAAGAAACCGAATTGGGATTTGAGTAGAGATGTGCAGAAGAAGCTTGATAAGTTCGAGAAACGAACTCAGAAGGCTCTCTATCAACTCATGAGTATGAATTTTTCACTGTTTCTTAATTTTTTTTTATTTGGGATTATTTGTTTGGTACATTTGCGAAAAATGGTGAATTGGTTAGTGGGTATTTTGAATTGGATTGGTGGAGACTTTTTTGGTCTCGAAAACTAGCTTTGGTGTTAGCTATGTAATGCTGACACTTCAAATTGAAGACATGTTTAGTGTAATACTCATACATGTAATTACATTCAATTACTTCTATTTGATTAAATTGTTACTGCCTACTGGTGTCAGTCTTGTGTTTGTGTCTGGGTTGGTGCTTCATGGGTGCTAAGGAGTTTTGCAAGAGACAGAAAGTTGGGAGGCTAGATATAATCATATATGATGCTGTCTATTTTGATAGATAGAATAACTCTACCACCTGGATTTGCTGTAGTTAAGAATTTAAGCATTGACTGAAATGAGTGGATCAAAACCGTTGGATGAACATTAGGTTTTGAATCTGATTTACTTAAGAGTTAAGTCAAAATGTGATCCACCGTTTTTGGTTCTTCGATTCCAGGTGTTCTAGTTGGTTTCAAAATCTGTCGGAGAGAATTCAAAAGTATATTACTCTCCAATAGATTTCTGAATATGCACTTCGTCTTTAAAGTTCCTGCATTGTTGTTAAATAGCCGATAAAGCAGTGCTATAGCATAGTCAAGTTTGAACATATCGCTATTGTTCTATGAAATGTTTTTTAGTATAAAATATTGTCCAATAGCGGCTATTGCGGAGTTATAGCCCTGTAGTGTAGTGTAATTTTAACAAACTGCTATTTTTCATGATCTGTAGTTGACCACACTCAGTCCTCGCCACTCATTCCATTTTTATCATGCCATATAGGCAATTTATGATGGTCCATGAAACAGAGTTAGTACAAAATTGGTGACATTGTTACTGATTTTTTTTTTAATTAAAAAATGTCGAGTGATCAGGTCAGTATTTGTCTTGCAAAAACTTTCATAATTCAGATTCTAACAAATGAATTTGAATTTTTGGCAATTTCAAATCTCATAGGTTCTATTAATACCACTTGCTATAGTTTTTCACAGCTATGTCTATGCAGATTTTCTTGTCTACAAATTCTTGTTGGTAGTATAAGAGAAGTCAGGATCCTATCCTAGTAGTTTGACTTGAACTTGAATTTGTTTATACACATTTGTTTGAGTTGCTTGTGTTCTATGAATGTGGACTGTGTTGACAATGTAACATTATAATGGATTGGTGATTTTTCAACATTGGAACAAGAGAAGCAAAATCAGTTGGCCGAAGAAGATGATACAAATGGCGTCAAAGATTAGGATGTAATTGCTTAACGCATATTACGCCGGAATGAAATATAAGTAAAAAGGGTAGCCGAAAAATGATGTATTTGGTTTTAATTTTTAACTAGATACATTAACTTTTCAATTACCATTTTTGTTTATATTTCATTCAGAGGGAGTATACAATTGGCGATTAGATACTCATGTTCTTGCAACTTTTCAGCATATCTGAATGTTCTCATATAGAGATCAAATTCTCGCAATCCAAAAGAAAAAGGGGTGTTTAAATTGTCCAAGTTTGAAGTATCGGATATGTAAAGATTTTGGTTGTTTGTTTTGAAGTTATGTCAAAGTGAGTCGAAGAAATGTATGCTTAAAGCTTAATTAAGAGGTTAATATCTTTCTGAAACACTGCTCTACCCCAGGTGAATTCTGAAGGTAAAATATAGTCTTGGAAGTTTTCAGGAGCATAAATCTTCTTGTATTTTGAGTAAGTCTTCTTTTGATTATAACAAGAAGGATGTGTTAAAATCAACTATGAATGTATATGAAGTGCCCTACCCCAAGTGAATTCTGAGGGTAAAATATAGTCTTGGAAGTTTTCAGGAGCATAAATCTCCTTGTATTTTGAGTAAGTCTTCTTTTGATTATAACAAGAAGGATGTGTTAAAATCAACTATGAATGTATATGAAGTAAAACTTATTACAAAATCACGACAATGAAACATGCAGAAACTTTGGCTCTGGTTGGATACAAAATTCTCATTACTTATATTGTTTGGAAAAGAATTATAACTTTTTTTATTTCATATTTGCTCTTATTTAGTAAACACTACTATAACTAAAGAAAATAATTTTAGTATATTTTTATAAAAGAGTAAAGTAGATTACATTTATCTTTCCTCCCTATTTTACTTTGATGTTCTTAAACAATAACTATAATTCTAAATCACTTTAAAGAATGACAAATGAATTTTTTTACTTAAAAAAACCAAGAAGGGACGACTTTGCTACACTATTTATGCACTTTGGTTTGGGAAACAAGATAGGAAACCAAATACATTATGAAAAAATAACAGAGTAATTACTTAATTAATATATTTCATTTCATTGCATGTCTTTCAAATTGGGGAAATGATTAAAAAAAAAAAGAGATGTCATTCCATCTATTTTTTAGAAATCTTATTCTATGCCACTATATTGTACTCAATGTTAACGATGGTTTACTTATTTAAAATTTGTGTGAGTAAAGGCTGTGTTGACGCATTTCATTTATGGCGGTAGTGGGCAATATAATCTTTTGCCCATATAAGAAAGGGGTCCACAAAGTTTACCAAAGTAACGTGGCAACGATTTTTATCCTTTCAATAGAATTTGTTTGAGCAATTGATATAGGTATAAATAGGTTATAATTGGTTTTATTTGGATTTGTGATAAAATAAAATATGAACCATACATATTTATTAATTGGTCTTAGATTTTTTTTTCCAACAAATCTAAACCATAACAAAACCAATAAGATCAAGATTGTTTGATTAAGATAATCAAATTAAAAGAAAAACAAATTTAAATCTTCCATCTTTATATTATATATATCACATGCTAAAAATAGTTCATTTATTTATTTCATATTTAAAAATAATTAAAACACTTAGTATTCATATTATTTTGATTAACATTTAACTTTTGTACAATTATAACATTACATATTTTTTTTTATCTATTTATCTACAACATAATGATAAACTAAGATAATAAACATAGACACAAACTTGACAATAATAATTGAAAATGAAAAAATGAATATAGCTCAAAATATACAACAATATATATTACATATATATTTGTGTGCTCAAAATCAAAACTTAGTCATGACACAAAACACAATGGCAACTAGAGAAAGAACCAAGTAGAATGAGATTTTAATAGTGCTTCCATGAGATGAGCTACCGTCTGTTGATGGAACACTTTTCGATCCTGCACATGCAATTCACAAAAGACATGAATCTAAAACAATGAAACACCAATACTTGACACATAAATATCAATAGTTTAAGAAATAAAAATAATGTAACTATTATGTGTGTTAATGTTGTGTCAGACAAACAAAGACGGGTACTTAACATCATATACGCCTTCAATATAAAGTTTCGGTATATACCTGAGGGAAAGTTTGAAGCAGAAGGTGTAATTGTGCCTTCAGTTGAAGAATCAGTTGGAGAATTAACAGGAGAGCTCACTGGAGAACTTGAAGTTGTAGGAGATATTGGCCCATTGCCAGCTAAATTCATATTTCAAATTAGATGACAATAAATTTATAATTAATTTTACCCTATTCACTCATTTCTTGATTAAAATGCATGTGTAAAAATGTTATATTGTTACTTACATTTACATTGGCTAACAGGTGGAGTTTGTACTTTACAAGAGGCAGGGAGAGAGAGAGCAAGAGTTTGATTAATGGTGATACCAAAAGAGGAAGCACCACCATTAAGCAAGGAGCAGAGACACTGTGGAGAAGATTGAACAACACTTGAAAGTTGTGAGCAACATGTAGCTGATGGAGTTGAAGAACTCCCCATTATGTAGTTTAGACAAGGACTCAAGCTAGTGAGTGTAGTGGCACAACTAGATTGGGCTGCATTTTGTGTCACCATATTGGTCATTAGGACCATAACTAGACACAGGAAAGACCCTCTAAATGCCATTAGTCCTTTTATTTTGGAACTAATTATGATTTAACTGTTATTTGTTGATAGTCGTGTATGTATGAGTCTTAATGAAAAGGCAATTATGGATAGGTTTTATATATACTATTAAGTTATGAGAAAAGGACAAGTAGATGCAGGTTGCCTACCCTTTTGACTTATATGACCCTCTTGTTGTACATATATATGAATATCTTTTTCCTTATATGAAGTGTTTATTGTTAACAATTTTATTAAATTGAATGTAATAATGAAATAGTTGCCTATAATATTTTCACAAGAGTAAAGGTTAAAAGTGATTCTTCAAAAATTAACCGGCTAAATTTGAGTCATTTCAAAATTTGGTTTCGAAATATGACAACTCCATTCTAGCCAACCCCACCAAACTATATGACCCATACAATTAACAAAACAAGACTCTTGCAATAAAAAACTTCAGTAGTTAAGGTAGTTGAACTCCTATATGCAAATTCAAATCTACCTATACTCTTCTCCTAAACATTGCAAAATATAAACCATCCTTATCCCTTAATCAAATCACACCACCGTCCTAGACTAACAAATTAATATTCTTCTAGCAACCAAACATCAAATCCTTCATGGGGCAATTTCAAACAACAGTGATGTCATTTCTCTTAATCACTTCAGTAAAATTGGTTACCGGACAAATTAGTACACCTTGCACTACTTCTATGATTAGCAGTTTCACACCATGTGGAAATTATATCACAGGAAGTATCAATAATAATAATGGTTTAATAACCCCATCAACTAGTTGTTGTGATTCATTCTATTCTTTGATGAGCAATAGTATGGATTGTGCTTGTTTGTTAGTATCAGCTAATGTTCCATTTCAATTATTACCAATTAACAGAGTTCTTTCTTTCTTCCTTCCACAAGCATGTAACTTCAACGGATTTTCTGTGCAATGCAAGGGTACACAATATTCATTTTAATTTCCTTTGTGACAAATTATGTGAATTTATAAATTGTGATTCCCTTTCTTTTCAAATTTTATTTTTCTAAGAAAATAATTGGTTTATTATGTATCTAATTAAAGGTTTTAATTTGTACATTGCAGCTTCTGGTTCTCCTTTACCAGCTCCAGGTATTAACTAATTGATATTTTATAAGGACAAAGCTATTAAGTCATGGTTTTATTATCAATGACATTTCCTATTGAACGAATATAGCAATGTGACATATTCTATTCTTTCTATTAACAAAATAATTAGTAACATTTGACATGTTAACATGACAAGTTCCTCATTTAAATAATGGTACATAAATAGTTTTTTAAGAAAAAAAGACTATGCACTACTAATAGTACGAATAATAATAATTATTGAGGATAACTTCCACTGATCAATAACTATATAATTCATAATTTATATTAACGGTTAAGTTTAAAATTGTTTCGAGCATGTCCATTGTCTCATTTTTTAAAATTCAATGACGGAATTTAAAAACATGTCACTGTATTAATTTTAATCCTTGTTGTTATGGACAAACTTCTATTGTTTGTTCCTCTTGGTAGGTGCCTTTAACAGTTGATTTATTGAAACATTTTGTTGACAGGCCCAGCTATCCTTGGATCAAATGTCCCTACTCTTCCGCCAATTAATTATGCTTCTCCCTTGAGCCCACAAGGTAATATAAGTAAAATAATTTTTTTTTAGTTCACTCCACGTATCAGATTTTTAAAACTTTAAATTTACCAAATTATTGAGAGAAAGATGGAAGATAAATGATAGATAAAACGAAAGAGAGTAATGTAAGAATGTTGTGATGACAACATAGTAATCCTTGTCAATATTTTATGTATATATATAACTCTTTGATTTTAAAATGAGGTTTTAATAATCTAAAATTTGATTGATTATTAGCTATTTAACTCAATTTGATAAAATGAAAATTTGGATTAAATTTCAATGCAGTTACTAAAACCGTTGAGGTCGCTGATGCTCCCAGAAATGGGATTCCACATTCGTCAATGGCACATGCACCAACAAATCTAGCCCCAATGAAGCAAACTGGCCCGCGGAAACTTCAAGAATTCAACAAATACTTTTGAGCTTATAATTATCAAATAGAACATTATCGATGGAACTCTCTTTTTATACATCCTTTTATCGAATAAAATTCATATACATCTTAGCACTTTATGTAAAATACATTTATGAAATAACAGAATTTATATAAATTTTATTCTATAAACCGGTGTTTTGCGGGGTTGTCTACGATAAAAATTTAGTTATCAAAGCATTTAGTTACGCCACACAGCACTCAACGATCACTTCGGAAAATTAATTAGCTATATATGACACCCAAATGTTTTCTAAACATTTTTCTTCTTCTTAAACTTCTACAAATATGAATTGAAAAACAGTCTTGTAGAGTGTACATGTTGTTGACTAGTGTATATGAATTATTTTTCCACATGGTAGCAACTACCACTCTTGCTAATTCATCACATGACACGTATGTTAACACATGTCCTCCTGCATGCTTTCTGTCGTATACATCATCTTCTTCATTTTCCATTTTCATGCTATAAAACTATAATCAACTAACACTCTCCCCCCTATTCCAAATCACACAAAGAATTAACCTTGAAACCATGGCGGTTAAAGCAAAACTTTCTTTAGCCATCTTCCTCTTCTTCCTATTAGCCTTATTATGTTCAAACATAGTCATAAGCAAAGAAGAAAGAGATCCAGAAATCAAAACATGTAAACATCAATGCAGACAGCAACTCCAATATTCTGAGGAGGACAAGAACGTATGCATGGAGGAGTGTGATGAGTATCATCGTATGAAGAAAGAGCGAGAGAAACAAAAGGAACAAGAAAAAGAAGAAGATGAAGATGAAGATGAAAATCCTTATGTTTTCAAAAGCCATGATTTTGACACAAAAATCGATACAGAGGATGGTAGATTTTTGGTTCTAAACAAGTTCAATGAAAAATCAAAGCTACTCCGAAACATTGAGAATTATGGTTTGGCTGTTTTAGAAGCTAAAGGACATGCTTTTGTGTCTCCACACCACTTTGATTCGGAGGTTGTTATCTTCAACGTCAAGGGTAATATATTTTTATAATATATTATATTTTATTTATATTTAGTACATAATATACAATCATTGATGATGATTTTATCTTGGATTAATATAGGGAAAGCTATAATTGGTTTAGTGATGGAAGATAAAACAGAGAGATTCAACCTTGAAAGTGGTGATATCATGAGAGTACCTGCAGGAACACCTATGTATTTGGTTAATAGAGATGAAAATGAGAAACTTTTTATTGCTTCTTTGCATATGCCACCTCTCTCTGCTTCTGCTCCTGTAAATCTTGAGGTATACAACTTCTTAGTAACCATATTTAATGAAAAAGTTAATAATATTATACTGATCTAAAGAAAATTGGTGGTGTAGGCATTTTTTGAGCCAGGAGGAAGAAACCCAGAATCAGTTCTCACAGCATTCAGCTCAAAAGTGCTTCAAGCAGCACTAAAGGTATAGGGTAGACCCTTCTACAATCAAATTACAATTTTTTTTCTACTTTATTATTTTATATTTTGACTTACTATACAAAACAGACTCCAAAAGAGAAGTTAGAAAGGTTTTTTGACTACCAAAGGAGGGAAAGAATTTTCAAAATATCAGAAGAAGATGTGCGTGGTTTGGCACCTAAAAGAAGCATTTGGCCATTTGGTGGACAATTTAAGGGTCCCTTCAATATTTTCACCAACCGTCCATCTTTCTCTAACCAATATGGTAGTCTCTTTGAAGTTCGTCCTTCAGAAGAAAAAAGTGGACTTGATGAACTCAATCTCATGCTTACCTTAGCAAACATCACAAAGGTATACATATGTATATATTAATCATTATTTTGTCTTTAACCTTACAAAGTGTGTATTAATAATTATGTTGGTTATGCATAGGGATGTATGTCTACTATACACTACAACACAAATGCAAACAAGATAGCATTTGTAACCGAGGGAGAAGGAGATTTTGAGATGGCATGTCCACACTTGCAACAAAAAAAGAGTAGCAGCACATCATACCACAAGATAAGTGGTAGATTAAAGCCGGGAATGGTGTTTGTTGTTCCTGCAGGTCATCCTTTTGTAACCGTGGCTTCAAAGAAGAATAACCTTGTGATTGTATGCTTTGAGGTTAATGCAGAAAGGAACAAGAAGCTTGCTTTTGCAGGGAAGAAGAACATTGTGAGTGCATTGGACAAGAGAGCGAAAGAAGTAGCATATGAGTACCCTGCAGAGAAGGTGGATGAGATATTTGAAAGAGATGAAGAATTATTTTTCCCTTATGAAGAGGAGGAGGAGCGTGCTGATGCTTGAAGGAGGAACACAATTAGTAACACGGTGGTTAATTATGTCATGTAAATGAAATAAAACGCCCACAAATTGCTGCATTAACATGCAGCTAAGCCATTTGTGTTGTCCTCTTATTATCTATCTAGTTTTATTTTGTTTTTATTAAATTAATAGCACCAAATTAAATCATAAACATACCAGAATCTGTCGACTACCTTCAATCATTAAGGCTTTTAGTTGTTAATAATTAGACCTTTTTTTTTTAATGAAAAATTTAAAAGAAATTATACAAATGGAAAAAGGATAGACTTATTGATTAACTATACAAGAAGTTTTGACTCTTTTAAATGAATAATGTAACTATTCATGTGATTCATGTAATTGTTGTTTCGTCCAAGAATTTTTTAAAATTTGAAATTAATAAAATAATATTTAAGATCAATAATGTCTCAATAACTATTAAATTATCTGATTTTGTTATTAAAAAAATATTCCATGAAATTGATTATAACAATTTTTAGTAAAGAAATTTGCATCTCTAAACGCTCGAAGAATAAAATTTATATATATTAAATTAAATTTAATAGAAGAATAAAATTTATATATATTAAATTAAATTTTATAAAAAACTTTATTAAGTGTCGAGTTGGCGTCAATAGTTATGAAGTGGTTAAAGTTAATTTTGAATAAATCAATTTTATAAAACTTTTAAAAGTAAGGTAATTCAAGCCGATAAGGTTCACAAAAGTTTGTGAAAGTGTTATTTCAAGCCAGTACAAACTGCACAACATTTGGATTTTGTATCTTCATAATTAATAATTGGACTTATATCCCTTTAAAATGTAAAAAAACATATTGTTTATTTTTCATTTTTATTTTTAATCAAAAGTAAAAAAAAAAAGAAAAAACTCCAAAATTTTATCTTTCACTAAATTTTTTTATAATGAAATTGTTTATCTTAAAAATCTGTTATATAAAAATCCCAATGAAAATTGAAAATATAAAATTTTGGATACATTATTTCTCAAAAAGAAATTTGTATCTTAAAATTTTTTATAGTTAATTTTATTTTTTTAATAATTTTAAAATTTGTATTAATTTTTTTTCTTTTTATCTTTAATTATTATTATTATTTTGAAATAGAAATGAAAAATACTATTATCTATATATTATGTATAAGTTAAATTTTTATTTATAAAAAGTTTGGACAAGAGAAGTTGATCGATAAAATGAATAATTATTATCAATGTAGCAACTTTCATATTAAATTATGTTTGAGGTCGAACTGAAAAATATAATTCACAGCTTTTTGCTCTTCTATTCTTCATTAAAAAGTTGAATATAATTAAATTTTTAAAAATAAAATTTGTAGGAGTTTAACTAAAAGTTTAAAATTTTCAATAATTATTTTTTAATATTAAAGATTTTAATAATGAAATTTTTACTTGAAAACAACTATATGATTTTTAAATTTCTGAATTGGACTAACACAAGGATATTTCAAAAAATAAAATTTTTAATATTAGAAAATAACTATCTAAAATGACGTTTAAAAAAAGTTTAATAAGAGAATTTTAAACTAAAAAAATTACTTTTTTTAAATTTATTTTAGTTTTTATTATATATTTAATAGTGTTTTAGTAAATTAAAAGATAAATTTTTGAAATAAAAGAATAAGAATTTGATCGTGGGAATACAAAATTCAATTTTCCAAGTATTGAAAAATTGAAAACCGAAAAGGTCTGCAAATCAAAAAGGCTGCATTGTATTATTGAACTGGATTATTTTCGGTTCTAGTGTTAAAATCAGTCCAATCTATAATTTAAACCGTAAATATATCAATAAATATGTGTATATATAGTATGTTCAACGTATATTTTCATTTTTCTAAACAATTTATTAAATGTTTATATGATATACGTTTCTATATTTTCCTTCTTTTTTATTAGCTATTTCCTTTTTCTAAACTATAAGTACCATATAACTTTTCTGAATCGGTACTTTTGTTTTATCATATTTTTTTTTCTTTAGTTATTAAACTTATCCGAAAAGATAATACAAAACAATATATTATATACATAATCAAAAATGAAATCAATATAATTTAAATAAATAAAAATTGAATAGGATTTAATTTAAAAACCAAATTGACTAGGTGATCGAATAACAAAATTGAATAGATTGAATGGGATGATTTTTCTTTTCAAAATTAAACCAAATCAATTCACAAATATCCTTATATGAGCAATCTCATATTCTTAAATACCAATCTGAATTAATTAATTTAAATGAATATAAAATACATTTAAATTAGTTAATTCAAATAAAATTGAGGATTTTTAGAAAATATAAGAACAAGAGGCTCACTTTTATATAACAGAAATAAAAGCCCATAGTATGGAATCTGGGCCTGCTTTATTAAAATCGAATACAAATCTTCGTTTCCTTTCTCACACCCGCCAGTTCAAAAGTTTACTATTTTACCCCTTAAATTATATTTTTATCCCATAAATACAATAAAATGACATATTGATCTTCGTATAAAATTAAAATTTGTTATTTTTTATCCTAAAATTATTTTTGTTTTCTGATATAAAAGTGATTATCTATTTTTTTTTACATGTATATTTAAATTTTTTAGTACATGTATATTTATCATAAAACTTATTTTTACAATTTTCGATACAAAAAAACTTATTTGAAGTTTTTTGAAACAATCAAAAAAAAATTTCAACATTTCTAAAACACAACTCATTATATTAATAATATGATATCAACCTTAACTATTAGTTAAGTTATGACTTAACAACAATAACAAATAATTTTATTTGTAAAAAATTTTAACATAACTTTAAGGATAATTTTTTAATCTCATGTAAAAGTTTCATTTGAAAAATATGACTAGCTTCATTTTTTCATTTGGCAGAAAGGCAAACTTTTTTATTTTATTAAACAAATCCATAATTATTTATTCAAATTACTATAATACATACAAATTTAAAGTCACTAAAATCAATAAGAATAATGTATGCGAGCACATTCACATGACTCATATTAGTAACAAAAAATAAAAATATAACACAAAACAACAATATGTATACAAATAGAGCAAAAGTCGTTGATTTAAATTTGTAATTGATCAAAATTACTATGTCAACCTGAACCAAACACACACCACAACAATATGAGAAAAAATAGTTAGAGTAAGACATACGAACAAATCAACGTTATACTCAAATTATAAAATCAGTAGAAAAATTCGAAAGAAAATTAAATTCATGATTTTAAAAAATATGATAAATTGTTCTTCTTTACTGTATAAAGAATAAGAGAAAACCTAGTTGTGGAAGAGGGGGCCTAAAAATAGTTACGACTTAAGTGTATTGTTAGCAGGGTTGTGCATCTAATCCAATAAAAAAAAAACACTGACAGAAAAATAAAAGACAAAGTAGAAAATGATTGGATTTGAATTTATAAAATAATATTATTAATTGTTACTCTTTAATGCATCGACTTCATAATCATATATTATTTGTTATGGATTAAATTATATTTAATTTTTTTTTTTAAATAACTATTTGACGATACATAATTATAATTTAAAAATTGACTTGATCAAATATTAAAATCGAACAAGTAACACACCAAACTTAATTCATCTTTTTTAAGACTCTAATTTCCATTAACATTTAAGAAGCATATTTCTAACTTGTGAAACTTGAAGAAGTGATGTTAAATAAATAATTGAAAATAGAAATAATGAAATTAAAGTTGTTTTGATGTGAGTATTAAATGTTTAACGATGCAGTGTATTGTTATTTGAATTTAGGGAGAGAAGACACTGTTGTTGCATTGGTGCAAGTAAAAGAGAAAAGAGTAAAGAAACCGCAATCAGTTCCCTGAATAATAGGTTGAACAATGGACGTTGAATAACGTCAGCATCAGCAGCTCCGCTTGGGAACAATTCCCATTCCCATGCTGACGCTCTCACTCTGTTTTGTAATCTCCCATATGTTACACAATCATTTTTACCACGTCACGTGATACCTACTCTAATACTACTACCCAATTACCATATTCAACACCCAAAACTTTTTTTAAATTCTATTCATTCATCATTTTAAATTCATTTTATACTACAATTATTCTCTGCACGCATTCATTCATCTATGTAGTTGATGACTGCAATTAACCTCATGCCAACTAATTTGAATTTAATAATCCAATCTCTGACTGCATGTATTTATGGAATCAGAAAATGTTTATCGTTTTATATTTATAAAACAATTTTTATTTTAAATAGTTTTTTTTTTTAAAACAAACATTATCGAATTGAAAATCCAAAGTATTTTATCTTTTATCAAACAATCACACAATCACTAATTATGTAAAGTATAGGAGTAGACATAATATTTGGACCCGACCGACCCAATAAAAAATTTAAATTTGTGGACGGATTTCTTCGGATTAATGGGTTGATCGGGTAAAAAATAAGGATTCATATAGGTTTACATGATTGGGTTCGGATGAGTAATTTGGATCCGTCGGAACTCGAATTCGACCGAATTATATTATTATTTTTATATTATATATTAATATTATTATTTTTATATTATATATTAATATATAAAATTAAAATACACAGTAGCACTACTTATCACAAAGACATAAAGGCCAAATTGACATGTTGGGCTAATAAATTATAAAAGACTAAACTTTTTTAAAATAAAAGCAAAAAAGTCCAATAAAGTCCATCCCGTTTTTATCCATCCATACATAACCGATACCCGACACACCCGAAGCTAAGGTACTCGATTTAAAAAATAAACGAAATTGAGTCAATAAATTTCACTCGTAAATTGGATCGATTTCACGCTTTTGGCCCGAAATCGCCTATACCCGCCGTACGTACACGTACAATGGTTGAGATCTTTTACGTAAGACAATTAAAATAAAACAAAATGAACATAAAAAAATAAAATAGCTACTTTGGACACTTGTACTGATACAAAGCCATTGTATGGCTCTCATTTTCAATGATAGTAATTGTTTTCATACTCCTATGCACATTGTTATTGGTTATGCTAACGTAATGCATGCGAGGGTTATATGCATCGTTCTAAGTTTCGACTTTCTTTAGTGGACCACTTAATCATAACCAAATTTTTATGCCATGCGAAAAGCTTAAATATGAATTTTTAAAGAAAACAATGGTTCAATTCGATAAATCTCTTAAAAGGATAAATATTCAATTTTTAATAAGTTCAAACTCAACTTTTAATATAATCAAATATAGAAACTCATGTATTAAAAATTATATACATTTAATTTTTTGAATTTTAAAATTATCTTTAAAGTGATATAATTATCTTTACTACTAAATCTACAATTTTAATTTTCTAATTTTCAATACACTGCCTAAGTTGATAAAGTAATACTGTTTCGGATTCTCACTTAACAATTTTTATTTTATTTTATCAAAATATTATATATATCATAAAATTAACCAAATTTGATGTCTAGCTAAATAAATTCTTAATAACTTATTTTTAAATCATGATTTAGTTGCATCATATCTATATATCTCACTTATTATATCACTAAAATAACAAGGCAAATGCATAACGAAAGGCTATGAATGTCTGCTGGTTTTTGGAATTACATTAATATTGGACAAATGACTGTGAGCCAAACATTTGGCTTTCTGGTTCTATAATTGTTTTAACCATTACATATATGATTAATAGCAATCATATAAATTTACATGCGGAATTAATTAAATAATAAAATGTCAGAATATGTTCCTTTTAAGCGATAAACGAGAGCTTTTTGGTGATGCTAAAAGTAATACAGAGGTCTGGTCCCAACTCCCAACTCCGAAGCTGTTTAGAAGTTGGTTGGGTTGGTGTAAGTGGTAAATGACATTAGTGTGGTTAACTTAATTTCTGGTAAGTACTATTATAGGCTCAAAGTTTGATACATTTTGCAGACACAATTTTGATTCCTGACAAATTGACGCACGCTTGAGAGTTGCACAAATTAAAAGGACTATGCATATATATATATATATACTTATTCTTATATGATGATAAAAGTTCATTGGCTTTGGAATGCGTCAAAATTAAAGCTGATCTGACTCCTCCTACCTCATGCCAATGTTCAAACAACTAAATTTATATAACAAAGAAAGGTTCCTTTTGTTCTTTTCACAACTTTTTTATTTTTATTTTTTACTTTCTCGTCCCTCATTTCACATTCTTTTTTCACGAATTTTCAGTACTAGTATAAGTTTTAATTTTAACACGGGCATGAAAAAGCAATGGAATTTTAGTCTCTCCATCATCATGTTGTTCACTGCAGCTCATGAGTAAAAAGTGTCTGAACTATTGAAAGTAGCATCAAAACACATTTTCAAGAGAATGACAAAATAAAATATATGATGAGTTAATGAAGTGAGCGAGCACGTGTATACAGACTTGTATTTGTATTAAATTATTCACGTGCAATTAATATATGTAATGTAACTTGTGATGTCACAATTAGAGCAGCACTTATATTATTTTCTGAAATCTCTGGTTGTTTTTGCTTGTTAAACAAGGTATCAGTTGGCAGAATAATTAACAAGTTAATGAACATTAAATTCTCCCTTAAACTGTGCTAAGTATTAGTACTTGACCACTTCTTATCATCATTTACTACACGAAGTAGTATTGTACGTTATGTTATGCAGAGCAGAGTACAGTGCAGGACCTGATTCAATATGGTTGAATTAAATTGAGAATGTACAAAAATCATATGTATCATATCATATATGTAGTGAGTGATATCATGGTTGGCGTATGATTACTGCTAACTTTGCCACTTCCATGATTTAAATTATCTGCTGCATCCACGTGCATGTAACAGAACCTCTGTTTTTTCTACTTTCAGTTGCTCATCCATGATCTCCGAATTAACCTTAGTCCTTAGACCAAACTCCTTTTACTACTTGTTTATTTTGTCTTGTCTTATCACTTTTAAAGTATCACTTAATCACTATCAAATACGGACAACTTTAGGATTAGATTTGTTGCTGCGTCCAACATCTGGACAACACTCGTAAGATACTTGTCAATTAACTCAAATAATTGTCAAATAATTTTTTTTTTGTTTCGACGTACCTTCTATATTCTTTAACATTATATGATATTAATATATGAGGGTTAAAGATGTGCTACAACTACGATAGAAAGTTAAATATATTAAATTTAGTTTTTTAAAAAAATATAAATAAATATGTGATGATGTTCTATACTTTATACATTAACAATGGCGTATATTTGTTTCTGTATTATTTTAGGTGTTCATGTGATAATCAATAATTCACATCATAATTGTAATTATTAGATCATTCAAAATATTTAAATTTAATCAAAATTGTTTCTAAATAATATTTATGAAAAATTGTGATTTATGAATTATATACTGTCACCATTTCAAAATTGTTCTCAAACAATTTTACTGCACATAGCCAAATACTCCAAGGCAAAATCACCATCTTTATTTAATCTCACAACTAACTTGCAAAGGCTTACCAGTACATCTGAATAGATGGTATATATGTTTGAATTAATTGGAGATTCAAATGATGCATGAATTGACAACATGAGGGAAATAATTAAGGGAGCATAGTCCATAACACATTAATTGGACCAAGTGGGGTAGCTATTAGTACTCCAATGGTGGGAAAGCATTTGGTAGGGTACCTGGACAAAGACAGAGGATGAAGGAAGGTGGTGAAGTGGGTGAGCAATATAATTACTTACATAAAAACAGCTACCGTCCCCCATTTGTTTGGTTTTATGTATGGATATGTTTCTTACAACCCATATGTTCATCATGCATAACGACCTTTATTTGGTGCGAAAGCTAGACTACGTACAAACATTCACGAGATTTCAAAACTACAAACACAAATTTGAAGGAAAAGCCAAAACATCAATTAATTAGAATCAAATCATCAAATCCTCTGCGTATCAAAAAACTAATAATAATGGTACTTGGAGTTTTAAATCAATTTTATTATATTCAACGTTTTGTCTTATATAGAAATCAACAAAAAATTTCATGCTCTATTTTCTTTAAACCATTATATATAAATAACTACAACATTCTTCCAAGTTTTTTTCTTTCTTATAAACTCTTGAATATACTTATCAATTGTTATTTTTCATTTTTCTGACATTTGATTTGTATGTCAATCTATTTACTCACAAGATTCATGCCTTTATCATATGATTCATGTTCTTAAATTCTTCTCAAAACTCAATCATTAAAACTATCATTTGCAAAGTGATTTATTTTATGTCTTCTTCAATAATAACTTATAATAAAAAAACTATTTATAATTTCTTTTGAATAAACTAGTTAGCTCTTATGTTTTTTTCTTCCTTAAAATAATAACGAATGTGATGTAATAATGAGATATGACGACCAAAAGTATTATTAAGACCATTCACAATTGACATATATGTCTCTTTAGAATCTGATCTAGAGGAGACCAAGACCTATAGTTGGGGAGACGAGACTGCGACAATGTTATGGTGGTGATTGGAGGTTGCTCGTCAGCTGGGGTGGTGTGTACCTCCACACACTTAGATGATCAATTAAGTTTGTGTTCGAGAGTGGAAGGTTTTAATGGTAGAATAATGTGTACCTTCTACCAGAGTCAAATGTCATTTTTTAGGATGCCCTCTATGAATTTTAGAAGGGCTCTGTGTACATTATGAGCAGTGTTCCATGACTCGCGGATCACCTTTGATTTCGGACACGTGTTCTTGATGATAAAAGAAGAATGTTTTCATCGTGAAATTGAGATCATGATACGAGGATCACAATGACCATTGTGTGACATTTGGAGGAGGTCAACGCGAGTTTAGTGTTCCCTCACTTCAGATCCCTTTATATGCTAATATACCTCGATTCTCATATGCCTAGCATTTGAGTTTAAGTTTGAGCAAATTGAAGTTCAATTCAGTCGAGAACAGGTCCATATATGAAAAATTTATCATTCAAGTCACTTCTATAGTTATTTCATGTTCTTGGGTCCTCAACGTCTAATAGAATAGACTCAATAAATTATTCATTAACAAAAATAAAAATATATTCATTTTCATTACTACCTATGTCATTGGAGGAGTGAGTTCTATTAGAATAATCATCTTCATTTTTATTGTTTTAGTTCTAAATATTTTACTCTTCATTATTTATATTGAAATGATCATTCTAATATTTCACTTTTATAGTCAATTAAGTATAGTTTTTTTTAATAACTCAATTTAAAAAAAAAATTATCAATATATTCTCTTTTTAAAATTATATACTAAATTACCTTTTAATTTTATTTAGTTAAAAGTCGTTATTTGTAAATATAATTTTCTTAAAGAATTTAGAGTTTGTAATAGTGATTTTCTTAAAAATTTAATCTTTTTTTTATTTCTTAACGAGGAGAGAATATATTTTGATGATAACATCAAATCGTTTTTTGAATTAATGAATATTCAAATGTTCTTCAAAGTCAATTTTTAAAATTATTATTTATAGAAAAATAAAATAAAAAAACTTAAAAGAGTAGTCATTGTAAATTTGAATTTTTGTAAAAAAATAATCTTTATAAATAGCGACTTTTAATTAAGTAAAAATAAATAATTTTGTATATAATTTTTAAAAAAAAGTATATATTTATATTTTTTAAAATACACTAAACATGCAACTTTTTTTAAATTAAATTTGGTGCCCGTAAAAGTGGAAGTCATGCGTGTCCACTTCCTCTTATACCCCGCTAGAGCCACCCTTGATGGAGACGTCTAGTAAATAAAGGGAGGTAATATATTCTCGACTTTAAATCACATTCCCATCCATATGATCAAAGATTATTTCGCTTAATCTTCATGAATTAAATATTTTTTTCTCTAAAACTAAAAATATCTTAAATTTAATTTATATATTAACATATATTTAGACTTTATATTTAAATATATATATATATATATATATCTTCTAATTTTACCTTTTATTTAAAATCTAAATTATTTTATTACTCTATATTCAATTAAATAACTAATTGTTTTCAAATGTATATAAAATACTAACTTCTGATGTAATTATTATTGTTTATTTAAATTATATTATTAATTAAAATTATTTTATTCACGATTGTATTCTTAACAATTATCTAATTGATATTTTTGGTACAAAATAACTAATACTTTTAGATAATTATATAAATTTTTTAATGTTTTATTATTTTTATCGAAAAAAATAGATAATGTCAATTTGTGGGCCGTAGTTTAACATAATGGTGGTTGTTGTACGTATAATGGTGGTATAGTTTTGAAATCGCCACAAATTATTTTGGAAACGTAGTTAAAAATTTCAATAAAATGATAGTTTTTGTTTTATGAGTTGTTGGTAACTCTTTTCATCGTTGTCATGTACTTGTTGACAGTCTTTTTTTTTTTTTTTTAGAGATTCATTTGTAAAAATTCATATCTTAAAATGAATAACTATTTTAATTTTTAATGTAATATTAATATTAATTATTATTTTAATTATATTATTACTAATTTGTTATCTTTTATTTTGTATAAATAATAATAGTAAATACACTAATATTCAATAAGAATAATTTAACCAAAAAAAATTATTTTCTACTGTCTTTAATACATTTGTTTATAAAAAATTTATTTATTTTATTAATACATTTTTCTTAATTCGAAGGAAGTATATTTGAAAATGCCTCATCATTAATCAATTCGCATGTTATTACCTATTCATAGTATTACCTATTTCTTTAATTATAAGCATCAATTAACAATAAATTTGTTCTTTAATATAAACAAATTCCTCAAAACAATTTACAAAAAATACACATTAATCACACTATTTACTTTTTATAAAATCAATGCAGTGTTTAGTGGTTTGTTTGATTATTTACTCTTTTATCTAGAATAATTACATGGACTTTTCATCAATGTATATTTGTGTTATTTATAAAACTATTATCAGTACTCTTTTGGCTATCTAGTAGAGATAGACAGTTTGAACAGCTACTTGAACACTTTGTCGTCTAATTTTTTACAACTGCATGACTAAATGTAACATCAACTTTGTTCCTAAAATAACTAATTGGAAAATGAATATATAGGTAATAAAAAGACGAACTAAATGATTTCCATTAATTAAATTTAAAAAGAAAAAAAAAAACCAAACAAACAAACCAGGAAGCAGTAGCACGTCTTATAGTCGGGCAAATGGTGTGATGGCTTAAAAAAGTGGAAACATGATAAGAAAACCTGCCAGAGATTCTCTTCAAATTCTCATTTTCTATTTCTTATTTTGAGGTTAGCTATATAATTATTAATAAATACTATATAAAGTTATTCTAAGACGGCAAATTGCCCAGAATGTCTTTGGCTGAAATTTAAAGTGTTTTGGTCTCCGTGTTAGGAGATATATCTCATCATACACAACTTTCGAACTTTATTTTGTTTTATAATAATAAAACAAATCACTAAATATTTTAATTTTTAATTAATAATAACATTTTTATAAAGTGATAAAGAAAGTTGTCACATTGTGATTGGACTACGTATGTTTAGCTGCTTTTTTTAAGATTAAAATAAAAAATTCAAATTTTACATAAATAAAACTAAAAAAAAATTTAAAGACTAAAATAAAAAATTATTATATTTACCTCAATTAAAAAAAATTTAAAAATTGTTATATTTAAAATCCATTTACTCTGGTCCCATGTATTCAAACTTTGTGAATAAAGATAACATTGTTATTTAACTGAAATAATGTGTTCTCTTCGTTTTTGTTGATAAAAAAATAAAATAAGTTGTACAGTAAAAAAATATTAAATCAAAATTTTACATCTAATTATATATATAAAATAAAATAAAATGATACGTATTGTTTTTTAATTTAATTTT
>JBBPBS010000968.1:28988555-29001092 GCA_037974835.1 Cicer judaicum
TGATCAATAAATCTAAAATTAAATAAATAATATAAAGTAGAAAATCAAAACAACTCACACTAAAACGTTTAAATCACAAAGTAAAAAAAATATATATATATATATATATATATATATATATATAAAATTTACTTATTTAGATGATATAAAATAAAATACTATTTAGAGGTATAATATCAGATAAATACATAAAAAAAGAAAAAAGAAAAAGGTCACTAGAGTGTTCCGATTGTCATTGTTAGCTCTCAATGATTCTTAACAATTTTGGTTATTAAAATAAAAATAAAAAATTACTATCTTCTATTTCTTTACACTTAAAATATATGAATATAGTCACTAGTTTATTTGTTAAAAAAAGAATCTTAACTTTATAAATAAATTAAAAAACTAGTCAGTCTCATTTGGTTAAATTATACGATCGTCTATCTTATTACATGACTACGTATGTTTGCTATGGTTATTAGAGAGAATGTTTGGTGAAGAAAAGTGGAGAGAAACTACTGAATTCAATGCAAATATGCAATTTGGTTATTATTATTGTACGAAGTTTAAATCAATGCCTTTCATTACTTTGCTGATTGCGATTGTACTAGAGTTATTATTTTTCTTAAAAATTAAAATTGAAAAAAAAAATCTCAAAACCTCTTCTAAAAGCAAGCTTCTTTCTGAAATAAAAAATAAGTGTATTTGTTTAAAAAAAATTATAAATTAAGACTATAATATATTTTTATTTCATCTAGATCTTGTTATTAATACACGACGACAAATACAATTTCATGTTACATTTCTATGTCTCAAAAAAATATTCATATGAAGGACCGGATTCAACAAATACTAAATATGTTTTGGATATCAATTAAGATTACCCTTTAAACTTGACGTCACATTTTCATGTTGATTAAAAATGATACATAAATATTTTAATTTTATTTTCTATACTAACAATCACAATCTAAAATATATTTAACTTGAAGTTAAATGATTTCAACAATTTTTATTAAAGTTAAATTACACCAATAATTTTTATTTGAAGATAAACTCTTATAAGAATTTTTAATCACTTCAAAAAAATTCACTTAAAAATAAACTACTTTAAAAGAAATTCTTTTGAAATTAAACCAATTTAAGAATTTCTTCTATATGGCGAAAACCAAGTAGAAAATTGATAGTGCAATTTTCATGTTGGTTTTTTTCATAAAGTTTTTAGTAGTTGAAATAATGTCAGAACACACTTTACATCAATGCCAACTGATACACTTGTGTAATCATTATTGTATCTAAATAATATATTGAATTTTTCATAAGTCAAAATAAATTATTTGATAAAACTTCTTTATGCCGAACTTCACAATAAAACTTAACATACTATAATCGTGCACCAGGTCATATTCCTGAAAAAAAGATATGAGTCACAAATGAACACTTAATTATTAAGTCTTCCTAGCCAGAACCTTTCAAAACAACATTTTCTCAATATCAAAAACTTCAAAATCGAAGAAAAACTATAACTTATATTCAAGTGAAAATTTTTGAAGTGGTTTATCTTCTGATGAAAATTCTTAGAGTAGTTTAGATTCAAGTAAATTTTTTTGATATAGCTTAAATCAGACCACATCTCAACTCGGGGGAGTCCGACATTCGGAATGAGCTAAATAACGATTCATAAAAGACTTAGACACCACATCTTAACTCAAAACCTTAAGGCATTAGGTGTATGAGTCATTCTCCTTATAAATCAAATACAGTCTCCATTTCTGATCAATGTGTAACTAATCACTCATAATTGAATATCCAATAAGGGATTCTAATAATGGAGGAGTAAAAGGAAATTCTAATATACATAGTATTTATTTTTGTATCGAAAATGTTTATGATATTATATAGCCAAGAGACGTATTTTGTTAGTTATTACAAAAATATAAATATAAGATGTAGTAGATTCATACTTAAAAAAAAAAATTAATTTAAATATAAATTATTAGTTTTACGTAAACTGTAAATAAATTAAATATTTTCCATGGACTCTTAATTGCTCGTGTACCACATAGTCGCATCATGTACCACCATCAACTCGCCAACTTCTGATACTAGGACAACTTGTCCCCTTTTGTGAAATTGATGAGCCGATAGGACCATAAGAAAATGGAGTAATATTCCTTAACCAAGAATCTAACATCAACATTTGAAATATTTTTCTGTTCCAAATTTTTTACACTTTAAAATATATGAAGACAACATTTATTGATTAACTTCTTTCAAAAATACCCTCGTAACAACTTTAATTCACATAGATATTTTAGTTATCACACATTATTTTACTCTAAAAATTAACACAATAAATTATTCTTTTCTTAAATGTTCTCGTACTATTCGACCAAGCCTCTCATAATCTAGTTGTCTCTTTTATGTTATACATGTTTCTCTTTTTTCACCGAAAATAAGTAGTTTAGGACAAATTTATGATTTTAAATCTATCTTCTATTTTTTATTTTCATTTATTTAAAATATTATTATAGATATATTTAATTTTTCTTTTGTATTATTTTTTAATTTCGTTATCCTATGCAACATTATTTTATTTGTCGCTTTGGTGCGACATAAATTTAATTTTTCATCTTGTTACAATATTATTTAATTTAGATTCAGCATTACACACTAGAGACATGTATATTCTAAATACTTTTAGTTTATCATATTTTTAGATTTAATCTCATTTGTAGTATTTTGTTATTTTATATTATGAATCTGAATGATATAAGTTTATTAGTAAATTCATCTATTTTAATTTTAAAAATTTTGAATTGTATTATTCTCTATCAATATAAATTTCTAATAATTTAAATAAATAAATATATTTTTTATTAAAAAAATTAACCCAACACGACTCTAAACTAAAATACAGCTATAATAAGAATGAGAAGTTGGGTTAAGGAAAATTTAATTTTGCATCCCACATTTAGATCCATACCCACACATTTGTAATTTTTGTTTATGATCTTTCCAAAATACTCTCATAATCAATACTAAAAATAGAAAAAAAAATCAGACAATTCACACATACCTCCTCCAAAAAATATTTAAAAAAAAAACAACTTTTTTCTTTGAAATTTTTGAACTGAAAAATTAGTTTTCAAATTTTTTTAGAATTATTTTCTATCCAGAAATTTTATAATCAATTTTATTTTGGTCAATTAGAAATTTCAAAAATAATATTTTTCTTTTAAATTTCGAAAACAAAAAATTTGATAATTAAAAAATGAATCCAAAAAATTTCAATAAGCTAAAGTAAAATTGATTTTCTTTTTAAAGTGTAGGTATAAAATCCAAAGTGAGGAGTGACAAATATAATTTTATGGATTAAGACTTTGCACTGGATAGAGAGCCGTTGGATAAACTAGTTGTTCACATTTTGCAGAACAATAGGATCTTGCATAATTTTATGGAGTGACAAATTTTATACTCAATTATTACTCTAATCAACTGTTTGATGTATCTCTATTATCAAAAATATAAAACAAAGAATAATAATTTGAAAGTTTGGTATAGTATTACATTAAAGGAATAATTAAAAAAAATAAGTTTATATAAATAAAAATGACTCTTTTATAACAATTTTCCCCCCAAATATTACGGTAATTCTAATAGTATATACAACTACAATCCACATGCCCTCAACTCAAAATACGTGTCACTTTTATTTTAAAATAAGCGAATTTAATTTTCAAAATGTAACATTAATCAATTAATTTTAATTTTGCACCTAAATTAATATTATTTATAAAATTTTCAAATCAATAAATTTTTCTATATATTTATGCCAGTTGAGCCAATAATTAATGATAGTATTTTTTGTAGAATTTATTATACTTGTTAGTTTATTTATTTTCTAATATATGTGAAAGAATATTGATCGACATTTATTTTGGATATAAAAAAAAATAGTAAATACATTGTCTATTTTATATTTAGTAGTTTAAAATTTATGCACACCTATTACAAAACTGTAATTGATATACATTTAAACTAAAATATTATTTATTTTATCATTAACTATTGTTCAAATGCTTTTTTTTCAATGCAAATAATATGTTGGTTTTGTAAAATATATTTTATTTTGAACTATAAATAAAAGATACATATATAGTAAAATCATTTAATTTTTGTTTTGTTTTAATCTTTATTAATTTGTAGAGAAAAGAATCTTAATATTCTTGTATTCGATCAAAAAATAAATAAAATCTAAACAATAAATATTTTAGTTAGAGTTAGAACGAATTATCCTAAACAATTCTCTATTCACTACAATTTATAAACTACTGGATTAAACTACCAAGTATTTGCCATGAAGAAAGTAACACTAAAAAAAGGGAGATAAGAATATAACACATATAAAAATATACATTTTCCAACATATGCGATAGTAATTTGGCAAATGTATCAAATCCTACCTAGTAATAAGTGATAAATAAGATAATCTCCATACGAATTGTTTTAATTTTATCTACAAAACAAAGTTAGACATACTTAAAAAATAAAGTTTAATGATTTGAGTAACCGAAATTAAGTTGCAAGAGAGTGAAATTTATAAAGCAACTAGGAATTGAATTATCTCCTCTAATATTCTACTTTGTGGATAACCGATGTGCAAACAATTTGACCAAAGTGGGGAGTTTAGTTCATTTGATATAATTCCTCCTCCTTCTACGTTAGTTCTTCTTTATTCGACGACGATAGAATTGTCTCTCTCTTTAATTTTTTCGTTGTAATATATATCTTTCGTAAATAAAAAAATAACATAATAATTAAACTAATGTTTCAACAATGAGGAAAAGATTAAACTAATAGAGTTGAGGGAAAAAAGTTTCAAACTCAATCATTCATTAACTACCATATAAACCACTCATTCCCATGAATATTTAAATCTTGATGTTTCTCAATATTTGGTTAAATTTCAAAAATATCCTACGATCTGCTATTTTATCTTAAATATTGCTCTAATTCGTCTAGATGTGGATCATATCACACTACAAAATGGCAACTTCCTCGACGAGCTTGTTCGCGACAAAACTTATTGAATAAAAGAGTAATTTTAAGTCGTTATATTATTAGAACAACAAAACTTCTTACCTCCATTAATAATGTTACACTTCAACCAATCAACCTCAGATAAATATATGAACATAATTAAATCAAATAAGTACTTAAAAGACGTTGTAATATGATTAAAAGTTATTGCAATTGCAAACTTAGTTGATTATATGCCCTCAAGCAACAATATAATCCAAAACTAGGTGAAAATTAACCTCAAACATCAACTCAACTTTTCATTTTGTTATTAAATTTAATCATAAAAAATTTAATCTTACTCTATAGAAATATTAGAATAGTATACTTACACATGTATTCATTCACATTTTACTGGATAGATATTTATAGAGACATTTTAACATTCAGTATAACAAAATCAAATAATAATAATAGTACTTTTTTTCTTTCACAGTTTCATTGTTTCAAGAGATTAGATAATTATTCACTTTAAAAAAAATTATCTCTGTATTAATTATTAAAATTAACACAAATTTTATAAAATAAAAATATTTTGATATGAATCATATGATCCACCCTGGTAGGACTGATGTATCAAGAATGAAAAATTGATGAAGTAATAGAATTGACGGCAAAAAGCTTCAAGCTCAATCATCCGCTAACTACCATATAAACCGAAACCTTAACCTTAATTATATTCATAGGTTTGTCAAGGTTTGGCCCAAATAGATTAAGCATCTTATTGTACCCTTTGGATAGAAAAATAGAGAGAAGAGAAGTAACATCAATTTAGATCGTCTCGATTTTGTCAATTATTAGTAGCTTGTGTGTTAGCATTATTGCCTATATCTAATCAATCATAAAGATTCCTCTGTTTTGTGCTTGCTTAATTTAGTTGTTGTCCATGTTCTTTAAATAAAATGCACTTGTTTTTTTCCCTATCCTTTTAAGCATTTTTAGGAATCATTAGCCATATATTAGTTTCCAACAAACATTTTAGTTGGGTCTAAAGTGCTTCATAATGCATACTTGTTGACCAAGAACAACAAATCTTAATTAGATATGGGCAAGGTGTCCAACATTTTTTTTCCCCTTCTTTATATGCTAGTTAATTAGTATCGAAATGAAAGAAAAATTGGACCATTTCTAGAATACCAATCTAAAGGGTATTTTTATACTACTAACTACAACTTGAATATTCTAAATGTCTTGAGAGTTGATTTAACATTATCAAGAAAAATTGAGATCTGCCATCCATTAGGAAGTATCTCTAATAGGATTTATATGATTTTTCACAAGATTTTTTTTTTTTTTTTTTTTTTTTTGCATTTTAGGATTCTACGAGAAATTTCATCTCACTATAGTTTAATTTGATAATAGATTTTTATTTAGGATATAACGTAATGAATTTATATCGAAATTGACATATTTCAAAAACAATTAATGTAAATTAAAAAATTCAATTGAGATGGACTGATGTGTTGAATTTTTTGTCGATCTAAATACTAAGATTGTTGTGTGATTTTTTTAAATTAACATTAGTAGTACTCTAACTATTATCATTAAATTTGCAAATTAATAAAATTATATATGAACATATAAACTCAATAAATAAATTAAAAAAAAAGAGATAGAGTTAGCTATAAATTGTAAGTTATTAACTTGGTTGAATCGAAGGAATACAAATTTAAGTTTAACAAATATAAGCAGACTAGTTGCAATGTAGTTCATTTATGTATTATGTATGTTGGACAAGAGCGGACCAGATCATTTGGAGAAAAAGGAAAGTGAGAAGATAGACGATGGAGAGATTATTTTAGATTTTAAGATTTTAGATTTTAAAGGAATGGAAGATCCATTATTGAACTCTTTTTATAAAAAAAAAACTTGTACGTACTTATTTTTCAACTAAATAAATGATTTTTATTTTCAATTATTACTCGTCGCTGACAATTCTTAAACGTATCTGCACGTGCTTGTCACATTACGGCCATTAAGTTTTTATTTTTATTATTAATATTAATTTTAAGGAAAAAAAGAAAACGAATGAAAGTTGGTGCTTATTCTCATCATAAGTAATAAAAGTTTTTTTTTTTTGACAACATAAGAAACAAAAGCTGGTGAGATGAATCAACACAGAATCATTTATACATTCTTTTATTCTTCTAAAATAATATCATTATCATACTTCTCATATTTTTCTCCTTTTTAAATTTAATAATATATTTTTTTTTCTTTTAATTTTTAGCTTAACAAATAGATGTTTGATCGACGAACACTATTTTGTGAGTATCTATATTAGGTTATTTATAGACACCACAATAAATAATGTTTTTACGAATGCAGAGACATGATACATCGATTTCTCTAACAATCATTTTTCTCCTATTAAAGTAAATTAACTATATTTATGTGACTTGTTACCATGAACACCTCTTAACTAACTATTGATGCAACCGATGGAGTGTCAGTGTTTCATCCACATGTTTTGCTTGCAAAAATGAAGATGAAACGATTAGTCATGTTCTAAGGGATTGTGTTTATGCAACATTAATTTGGATCAAATTAGTGGCTTATATGCATATTACTATTTTTTTTTACTTCGGCTTGTAGGGATTGAATCTTCCACAACCTTAAAGATAAAGGGAGATGAGCATACAACAATGAGTGGCAAACAATTTTCATGGTAGTTTGCTAGCAATTATGGGCGTGGAGAAACAAAAGCATCTTCAAAGAGGGATTTCATTGCCCGAGCAATCCAACTCATGAGATTATCAAGGTGGCAAGGGACATTGAGAATCATAAGGATATTTACTTGATTGGTGGACCTCAACTCATGGACACAAATTTCTTTGGTTGGAAGAGACCTTGGGAATGTTGTATCAAATTAAATGTGATAAAACATACAAAAGCTCAATCAATCTTTCAAGATGTAACGTTCTTCTTCAAGACTGCAATGAAAAATATATGATTAGTTATGCACGAAAAATAAGGACTTGTGATGTCGTGCATGTCTACATGTACATTAGTAGATGAGTATAAATATAAATCATCGACAATATATTATCCACCTTCAAGTAGTGAGCAACTCAAATGTCTTAGTTGATATGGTGAATGACAATTGTAAAATTAATAGAAATATCCTAACTTTTATTCATCGTATTCATGAACTAAGGAATAGGGAATGACAAATCAAGATCAACCACACATAACTAAAAGGGAATCCATATGTTAATTGACTTTATACTATTTTGATTTGTGTAATATAAAAAGTTCTTCTAAATACTTCCAAATGTTTCTTTTTAATTATATCTTCGAAACCTGCATGTCTAATAATGCAGCGTTAATTTTGAATTTTTTTTGAACTTTTCTTTTTTTATAAAAAGTAAGTACAGATAAAAAATTAGTAGCATAGTATTAAACAAATTATCACTTTCTTATTTCCTAATCCATTAAAATCAAAATCAACAATGCATATAGCAAAATGAACCAACACGTGTTAGTTGGACCAGAAAGAATGCGTCATTTGATGTGTGATTCTAGCTAGATTCGTTCATTAAATTTATAATGTGTGCAAACAATTGTGTTGGTTAATAAAAATAAATAAATAAAAATAACAATGTGAAACAATGACTATTCTTTTGTTTTTATATTGAAACGTGAGTAAGAAATCAACAAATATTCGTAGAAAAAATCACGAGTCAGAATAAATTTAGATATTGGGATGTTTGCAAATATAATTTTCAAGTCAATTTATTTCGAACTGTGAGAAAATTACTGATAGGTTAACGAGGCGGTCAAAGATGCATCTTTAAATTGTACTGTACTTTGGCCAAAGTATTATAGGATGTAATATGAATTTCTTTCTCATTCTTTTGCTTTTTCAGCTTTGAAACATGCCTTATTAAGTAAGACATCCTCCCTTTTATTCTACACTGTCTTCGTAACCATCAAATTTTGAATGAGTCAACGGACGTTTTGATTTAGAGTATGTTTGAAAGGAAATTATGGAGGGTTTTATGAAGGAAGATTTTTGAAGAGAAAAATATATATATTTTAATACATTTTAATTGCAATAAATTTTTTGAATATATTTTTAGTTTTATTTATAATTTTTTTTTATTTAACATGTAATTATTATTTAAATTATTTTTTTATTTTTATTTAAATTTTATCTTTTTTATACTTAACATATCACATTTTTATATAGAGAATGAACAATTACATATCAAAGTCGACAAGTACCAAACAATCTAAACATAAAATTTAATTTAACTATTTTCACAATTTTTTTTATTAAAATAAACAATATTCGTTAAATCAAATTGTAGAATGTGAAGGTGCTTAAAAAATAAAATGAAAAATGAGAGTTTCAATTGTATTTTACCATTTCTAAAAATTATTTGAGTTGTTGAAATAAAAAAAAATGTTATTTGTCAAATAATTCAACTTATGATTATAAAATAGTTTAAGTAAAATTGAATCATAAAAAATTTAGATTAAATTACAAAGTAGAAATAGAGAAGGGACACATGTATTTTATACTAGTTAAAGTAAATTGTTGTTATATCTAAATCTCCCAGAGAGATTTTGTTTCTGTACCGTCGACGTCTTAATCTACTATTTAAACAATAGCACATAAGTATTATTTACTTTACTTCTTCATACTTTGAGTATTTTTTTTATGTCTCTCCAGACTCTCACTGTTATAACCCTTATCAATTTTATGACAAGTTACCATTGAGGTTCAAAAGTATTCTTACACTTCTTCATGTATCTCTGATGGCTTAAAGAGTTGATGCCACTATCGAGTTGATTTACATTAATTTCACTTTGTGTCTAATTGACACAAACCTTGTTTCTAGGATTCTTACTCTCATTTAGAGAATATTATATTTCAAATCATATATCAATTCAAGTGTGTGAACCAACTTGATTGATTCACATCAATTCTAATAACTCTATACTGAGAGGATTTTTTCTTCATTATTTTCCTTTAATGTGTTCTATACGTTTTATAGAAATATTCTTAGAACATTGCCTTTTTTTTATATTGATGTCAATGTTATAGAAATTATTCTACTTAAATATACATGTTGGAAATAATATCGTTGGAGATCTTGAATCAACATTTAAAGCATATCTTCATAATTAATTTAGCTATCTTGATTTAAGAAGACAAATATCATATGATGATAGTTGCAGAGGATGTCATGTGTTTCTTAAGTCATAGGAAAAGTCTAACTTTGATGAGAAGATGATATAGAGACATTGACTTCTTCAAAGTTATGAGCTAAATAGTTAGACTTAACTAAGTTGACTTTTTATGAGAGTATTGACTTGATACATTTGACTTGACGATCAAATCGCTTCCCAGATTTATCAGACGTAGAATAATCAAAATGAACTTGTATAATCAAATTGTCATAGGCACATTTAGAGTATGTTTATTAGAGTCAAACAGTACTTTAATTGATTCTTCAAAGAATCGGTGCATTTGCCTTGAGTAATTAGTTCTTTTTCTTTGTTTATCAGATGATTTGACTTTCAAGCATTGTCTCTAAGAGAGGTTTCATTCAAAGCTTTGTTATTTGATCTTGATTCAGATGATAAAAAAAGGTATTGATTCTCGGTCAACTATAGTCAGATGTTGATAATAATTGTTGCGTTATTTTCTCTTATAATCAGAGGGTCAATCGTTGATTCATGGTTCCTTTGTCCTTAATTATTTGACTCAATTTGTAGATAACTAAATGTTTATTACAATGTTTCTTACAACTTATAGAATGACTCGCTCTATAAGTAAATATAATTACTTGTTTATTAGATGATAATATTCTTTGTTAAAAATATTTAGATTATTATTTTTAACTTACTCATAATTTATAGTACTTTAAAATATATAGTAATTAATATATATCTTTATCTTCTGATACAATCTCCACACTCAACAAATAATTAGGGGATCATTGTTCTTTTTGTTTTTATTATCATCAAAACATCAATAAGAAGATTGTAGTTAAAACTACTTTAGCAATAACATAATACAATAGAATTTCAACTTTATTAAAAACAAAAAGGTTGAATATGCAAACAAATTAACAATTATCTAGTTAATAGCGTAAAACGACACAAAATAATAAATACATACAAATATGATAAAATTCAAGTGTTTGAAATATTTATGCCTTCAAATCTAGAATGATAACGTCATCAAAGTCATTGATTAAAATTTATAATAAATTAAAACTACTATTTAAATATGAAACAAAAATGAACACCGCACTAAGATAAATCATAAAAAAAATGTTGCACCAAGACGAAGAAAAAAAAAACATTACAGTTGGTCAACGAAATCACAAAAATAAAATACTGAAAAAAATTATGTGAAAGTCATTTATTTATATAAAAGAAAAAAATGATTTTAAAAAGAAAAGAAAAATCCTAAATAACCACGTAATGGAGGAAGAAGAAGATAATAGATGGTATATGATTTGAAAGAAAACCATTTTTATCACTTAAACATCCACATTTTATCATGATATATCGCGATGAGGTCCACCAAATTCCATATAAGAAAATAATACAATTCAGTCATTTTGTTGTATATTAATTTTAACTTTATGTTTATTACAGTTTGTTTTTGTGAAATATTAGTTTTTAAATAAAATAATTATTTTTGAAAGATTGCATCTATTTCATACAATTTTTTAAAAAATATCTAAAAACTGATTTATTTTTTTTAAAGATATTTTCAATAATTTAAAAAAGATTCATTTTTTATATTAAAAAATCATTTTTATTAATCAAATAAATACAAAATAATTTCTTATTTTTTTAAATTGTTAAAAAATAATAATTAAATCATAGAATACCTAAACTATTTTTTGTAAAATGTTGCAAACAACTCTTAATATAATTTGATTTTCCTTCGCTTTGATCCTAATTATTTTCATATGTGTATTTTTATGCCGGTGTGTCATATTATTCCTAATAATCTCGCAAAATAGGTACGCCTCCGAGCCTGTCGTACAATTGTACTTGTTGACGTGGACTTCCAGGTTATAAATTTCTCAAGAGCAACTTATCAATAAATAATTATTTTATTCTTTTACATTCAACAAGTGAATAATTTTTTTTAAAAAAATATTAACATTGATACTATGGAAAACATGTACGATCTATCATAAATTACAATATCTGGCCATTCAATACTTTACGAATTTCTCATTCACAGATTCTATGTAAAAATATAGACAATTCAAATTTCACAAAATAATAGAAAAAATATTATATATATATATAAATAAAAAATTTTAAATTTTTTTAAAATTTGTTTTTAAGGTTTAAATAATTTAGTCTTGTTTAAATTTAATTTTTAGTTTTTATTTTTAAATTTAAATTTTTAGTTCATCTTTTTTACATGTAATGAGATTTTTGGTTGAATTTTTTTTATTTAAAACTTTTCGTTAAAATTTATATATCAAAATA
>JBBPBS010000968.1:29001308-29022824 GCA_037974835.1 Cicer judaicum
CTTGAGAGGAAATAGAAGACTCTTGTTAAAATGTTGTTTTAACATATTTTCTTAATTACATTAACTTTGATAAAAAAAATTATTTATATGAATATTTTGTATGATTTTATTAATATAATTTAATTTTTTAAAATACTTTTATGATTTTTTATTTATTAAATTAATAATTAATTATTTATTATAAAAAAAGTATCAGTAAAAAATAGAATATTTTAGTATATAAATTTTATTATAAAGAGTTTTAAATAAAAAAAAGAATATAAAAGTAAAATATTTAATTTTTTTAATTTTATTTTCTATATTTGTATTTATAAAATAATATCATATGGTAGTAAAATGACATTGGTGAGTTGGAGGAAATGATGTCATGTCACCATCTAATTTTTTATTTTACCGATAGTAACTTATATATGTTTAATTTTTGTATTATAAAAATTCTTTATTATATTTAAAATTATAAAAAAAATGTTTATAAAAATAACTATTTGAGTCATAAACAAATAAAATATAACTTTCAATAGTTCTTTTCCTAATTTCTGTAAAAAATAAAATATTTACTTAATCTTAATCTTATTTTTTACTAACTATAAGGATCCCCACCTTTAAATTCTTTTTGAGAGATTCATATTAAATCTACCTTTATATATATTGCTTATTTTATATATATATAAATTAAATATTTGTTTTCCTATCAAGACACCCTCATTTTAAAGTTGTTACTCTATTAATTTTGAGGTGTGTTGGAGAAAAAAAAAAGGATAATTATATTGTTGGTGACAGTTGAATCAGACTCATAAACCAAAAATAAAATGCAGAAGAAGCAAACATATCCAAGTGACAAATGAGAGCAGAAGCGAAACAAAGCAGCAAAAAAACCACATATTGAGGACAGAACAGGATAAGAGGTTGTATATGATTATATTCTTTTTGAAGGTAATGTTAAGGAGGACAAAATATTGTACCCAACTTTAAGAAACAAAATTTACTTGTGGTTGGTTTCTGTGAAAACTGAAAACAATTAATTAATGTCCGAGAAATATGAAATAATAATTCAGTTGACTAGACTCTCTTATTAATTGGTAATAAGATTGATTGATAATATTGATGTGAAAGTTTTCACTATGAGGTTATAAAATGAGGTTGTTTTTCACCCAAACTACAAATAAGACTATTAAGTCTTTGTCCTCATTTCATTGAACTCTCAACCAGGCAATATATCTTGTCACTGTCTTTCATATATATCATCATTTTCCGAGCTTTCATCATTGTTTTTATTAATTTATTTATTTTCATTTAATATTATTTAGGCCAATGGCTACTTTTTGTGTCTTTTCCCATATTAGAAAATGTCACAAAATTATAATAATATATATTGCAGAAATAACACACCAAGGAGGTGTCGGACAATGACTGACATGGATTATAAATTTTGGTGAACAGCCTCATTTGGCATTTTATCTTGTGTTAAAAAATTGGTCTATTCAGTATTTTAGAATTTTAAAAATTATTATTTTTATTCCAAATCTTTAATTTTAGTTTTCTTAGTTAGTATTCTTAGAACGATTGCAAACATGACTCTTATAATAAATATACTTTGTATATTATTATATTAGATTTATTTAGTGTAATATATTTGACAAAGTCACGCAATTTAATATCATATTAAAATTGAATAATTCACATTTTAACATAAAATTACAATTACAATTTGAGCAATTTAATTTTAATTCGACGATTACATAATTAATTAATGTTTACAAAACTCAATTCATTATTTTGAAGATTTCTTATTGATATAACAGTTTAATTAATATTTTCTAATCGAACGGTTCAAATGTAGTTAACAACATGTAGTCATAAAATTGTTATCGCTACACACATTTTGAATCCGCATATAATATTAAAAAAAAATTATTTATTCAAATATTGATGTATTTTGTTTTAATTAAGGGTTTGAAAATTTTATCCAAAAAAGGTGATTGTGGTCTCTCAAACTAAAGCATGTACAAGTTTGTTTCCTGTTTTTTTAACTCTGTCTCAGCCACAACAATTGTTCAAACAGAAAAAAAGAATTTGGCAATTGGCAGCATTCTCCATTCAATAATTTTTTTGCAATAAAATAAAGAGATGTGATAGAATAGTCATTAATGGCATTTTATCCCGCCATGTTATTTTAAACTTCATATCTCTTTCATGGATGGTGCACAACATAACTGCATGCATCAGGACATTCCAACCATTATTGTGAACATTATTATTAATTAATAACAACATACAACCACCTTATTTAAAAGAATTAATATATATATATATATATATATAGATGTATAGATGTAGCATTTCATTTACTCAACATATTAAGGAAATTTTTTTATGAGGGCGTATAATCATAAGGAAGTTGATGATTCAAACTCTACCATTAATAAAATATTAATATTAATTGATTATTTCAAAGAAAAAAATAGAGAAGAAATAAAGGTTTTGGTATTCATATATGATATAAATTGCAGCACAAAAAAAATATAAAGGTGGAGTCAATAAGAGTGATAAAGTATTTCTAAAAATAAAATTCAAACTAAATTTAGTCCTTTCTGAATGGACTTACAAAATTTCACAATCTTACAAAGTGAAGAACATATAAGTAATCATAATTAATTATTTAACTTGAAATATATTTATAGTACGACATGTCCTATATATCAAAAGCATTGCTAACTAAGTAACTAATTAACCATAGAGAAATTGATAGTATTTTGAATAATATTTGCTTTTCTTGCAGGACCACTGTCATATTCTGTAGAATTAGTGTTCACATCATCACATGGGGGTGAGACTTAAAACTTCGAGGGGTGAAAATTAGAAGGATGAAAGGTGTCATTCTATATTAATGAACTAGACCAGCCCAATATTCTTAAAGGAGGAAAGGGGTAACGAAGTAACCATTGATAAAAAAATTAAAATCACATCATTCCTTCTTTATTTTTTTTTCATCACGTATCAATTATGTCGTGTTTGAGTTGTCAGTGAGAAAAAATCACCATCAATTTTATTTTATTAAAAAAAATTAGATAAAATTTAAAATACTAATGTTGAACAAAAATTTAAATTAAAAGTAAAAAAAGTTGACTATATATTATATTATTCGTTAAAACAGTTATTTTATAATTAATTTTATATATGTTATTATTTATTTAAATAGTTATTTTACCTAAAAAAAATAATAAAAAAAAGATAAATTATTTACATTGAACAAAAAATAAAAAAAATTATTAATTAATTTGATAAGGAAAATATATTACTTCTATGTATCAATCGGTATGATAGAAAAAACACATCTAATTTTTGGTAAAAAATATTTGTCAGTTAATTATTATTATTATTAATTAATTTAATTTATTTATTTATTATTTTAGAAAAAAAATATTTAATAAAACATTATTATTAATTAAGATAAAAAAAAAGGGGGGACGAGCACACAGCCCTCTATATGGTCTAAATATATTATTCTCTCCGGTAACAAGATGAAGGAAATATTTGCCAAAAATAAAGAAACCCAAACATTTGAACTTAGTCTTATTAGGTCATAAATCAAATGTGTTTCAGTGGGTCATGAAATATGCAGCCAGTTAACTCCCTTCTTTGTCGGTTCTGTTGCGGTGGTCCAAAGGCGACGGCGACTACCCATTATATTTATTTGATCTATTTTCTTCTTCCTCTTTTATTTTGATAAAACTGGAATGGAATTAATTGATTTGTGTTGATCACTTGTTGATTAATTATGATTTCTGAACTTTAATTAATAGCATGCAAATAACCCAGAAATTTTTGAAGCAATAGTACTAAACTCTCACATGTTTAACATATGTTGTTTGTCCTTTCCTTTTTTGTCATCTTTTTGCTTATCCTGTGTGTATTCAATTCTAATGTTACAGATGTTGGTGCAGAAATATATTTAAGTTAGGTTAAAAATATTTATTAAGCCGGTTACATATCATACTTAAAAAAAAAAATTTAAAAATTAATTAAAAATAATATGTTTTTTCTCCTAATATATATATAACTAAAATTTAATATTAACTAAAATTTTATACAGAATTACAATTTTATACAAAATCTATAAATAGAAACTACAGTAAAACAAATTCAAAATATACTACTTAAAGAATTGACAGCGGCATAATAATCAACTTACACTATCTTGTAAGATTGAAGAAATTCTTACTTTTTCAAATTATGTTCGGCTCATGTTTTATAACTTCTCATATCTTCTTTTTTATCATTACATTTATGTAAATTCTACAAAACATTTAAAAATCACATAATCAAATAAACATACATAACAGATTACACAATTAAAGGTATCAAAAGATTCAAAACATGAACAACTTTATATTCTAACAACGTCAAGATATAACACATACTAAACTAAAATAAAAAAAACTAAAAACACGTAAATATATATACTCAAATGTCATAATTTAAATGAATAAATAATGTATGTTTTTTTTTTATCACCTCCAGACAATTGTGAAACCTCTCAATGGACCATGACAATAACATACTCTATTATCCTATTTCAAATAAATAACTTTGTCATTATAGAATCATAAACACTTTTTAGAATTGTCTAAAACTCTAAAAGTTAAAAGAAATAAAGTAATTAACTTGATTATTATCTAAAACAAAAAAAACTAATATTATTTTCTCTATTGAATTAGTCGAATTATCGATAAAAATTTATCTTTTTTACTCGTATACTTGTCTTGAATGTAGGTTTAAACGATACTTATAATCATTTTTGTTCTATTTATTACATATATATCATATACCTTAAAATATATAGTGACTATAAAATTTAACTAATCAAACATGTTTTATTGATACAAATCAGATTTTTAAATATTAAAATAAATTAATTACAATCAATCAAATCAAATAAATATTCTTAATTGGTCAGAAGATCTCAATTATATTTTTCAATTTTTTAAAAATAAAACTAATAATAATTTTGAATTTTTTTTCAAATCAAAATGAAATGCATAAATATTATATTTTGTTTTATTTTATTACTTTTATTTTTATAACTGTTTTTAAAATACCGAATAGAATTAGGTGTCTACGAATCATTTCTAAACACTAGCTCTCATTATTTCTGCCAGTCCCAAGCATTAAATTATATAATTATTGACTTTTAATTTAACATGGGTTCATTACTTTAGCAGGAAATAAAAATCTGAAAAAGTCTTATCGCTAGCTTTTGAAATATTAGAACGGTGTGCAGAGGGCATATATACAACTATATATGATATATCTGATAATAAGTACACAGAAAAAGAGATAGCATAGCAGCAATGAGTACAACTTCAAAAGATTTCATTTCAAATTATTGGTTTGGGCACTACAAGACAATCACGAGTTCAAAGTCAATTTTTTTAAAGAAAAAACTTGGAAATATGCTTTGTGCAAATGTTAAAATAACAGAATGTGAATACTGGTTAAATTTAAAAATATTATATCTGAGTCGGCCATATTAGTCGTAATATACCTATTAATGTTAATCTCTATTTAAAAATTTATTTCATTACTATTTATAAATATCTATTTTATTAATAATAAATATCTATATTAATAATAATAATAACGTATTTAAATAACTACTCCAATATATATATCCCAATAATATTAAGTCTAATTTTAATATCCAACACATCTGCTTAGAAAATCTTATAAATAAGATATTAATTTTTTAAAATAAAAAATGTTAATATTGTTAGTATGTAATTGTCACAACTTAAAAGTAGTTAATATCTTTAAAGTACTGAAAATGTTAATAAATTTATAATTTAGTATAAAATATAATATAATAGTAGTGAAAAAAATATATTTGTATTTTGACTACAGTGTAGTCAAAAAGATTTTTGTGTGACCTGCAAAATACTTTTAGCTAAATATGCTTCTTAGAATGTCTAATAGTATTGTCTATTTTAATAAAGTCTATATGGATTGGTATGATCTAGGTTGGGCCATAATCCATAGTCTATGACCGTGTGGTTTCATTTAATCTATTTCCATTCATAGCTAGTTACATATATTATTGGAAAATCTTTATAAAAAAAAAAGCAATAATAAATATTAATACAAATGGTGAAAATTTAAAAGAAATCATGTCGTTTTTTTTAATAGAAAATGAAGCGAATAAATGTATGTAGTAGTTTCAAATTTTGTACAATACACATAAAAATATTCGTTTAAAGTTTTTTAATGTCGGATAATTAGTATCTATTGTAACATATCCAGGAATGGAGCTAATCCCCTTTCCTTTGAACATGGAGTTTTGTGATGTGTTAAAACATATCAATGCAAAAACAAGAGAATAGTGTCTATGAAAAATGACATGAGTCTCTTAAGAGTAATTGAATTTTTTTACAGTAACCTTTAAGTGAGAGAATTATTGAACATAAAGTGATACATAATTTGAGTTGTTATTGTTATAATCTTATTTTAGATACTAAAACAATTATCGCAATGTTTATGTGAGTGTAGATAATATATGTGAAACCATATCTATTGTTTCATGCTATGTGTTCTTATTACTTATTTTGTGGTGTGAGTTTCACGCTATGTAGTCAGTAATAAATGGTGTAGTGTATCGGTCAATTCTCAAAACGCTATAACGATGTAACGGATAATGGTATAGCTGCTACGCTGAAGAGTCTAGAGAAACATTTAGAAGCAATTAATATTTGATACCATACACATATAAAAGCAAAAAAAATAAAAATACAAAAACTAAAGTAACATTCTTAAGTTATAACTTCAAAGGTAATTGCTATTAATATTTCAAACATAACATAAAGCAAAGTAGCACATAACTTCTAGCCTATAAGACTCAAAATAACACATAATATTCATACATATTAAAAAGCAAAACATATCCAACCTCCAAGGCTCACAACAACATGACTAAGCATTTAAATAAAAACAAGTGATTATTTAAATGGGATCACTATCATCACGATGTTCAAGATCTTCCTTATCATCACATTCAAGCTTTTCATCATCATTATTACATGCATTTAAATATGGAGGAATTTTCTTGCAGGTACTACTCAATCTCATTTGGTGTCTCTTTTCTCTTGTAATGCCTCAAGAAGATGTATGGAGCTAAAAATTGCAGGTATCATTTCTCTTATTATTGATATATTTTAGGTTGTTCCATTCCCTAGTTAGGTCAAGGTTATTTCGAGTGGGTTTAACCAGATCACAAGAGTTAGGGTTTGACCAATGATAAATGAAAAAGACAATAAACTATTGCAAAAAACAAAAACAATTAAAGTAATAATAAATGGTTCAGGCAAGACGACATTCTTAAATGCAAAAGGACAAAAACATAACATTTTTCTCATTGCATTTACAGTTGCACATTGTTTTCCATAAAAGTGTTTCATCTTCTGTGTGAATCTGCCTCAATTGACGACACGACGACCGCAACCCTAACTTGTGACGTGACAACATTTTGCATATCGTCAGACCACTGCGACACAACAACGCAATTGTGACTGCAATGACCATTTATAACTACATAGGTTTCATGTAAGATATAATCTTCTAATGTGAGTGTTGATTTATGCCAACAGTGTAAAACACAACAAAACTTGAGATTTCATTATTTAATGAAAATATAAATTTTATAATTTGGTAGAGTAATACTCGTAATGTCTTGGTGCAATAAGGTCTTGATCAAGTTTTAAAGGAGGAGAATTCGACTACTATAGGTGCAAACAATACGAGTAAAATCCAATAAAATACTTACTATAGGTACAATTTAATTGTCTCTAACTTCTAGATCAAATAATACATGTTCGATCGAAGGTTTTGTAGGAGAAATTTGAAAGCATCTAAACATCCAAGTCGCTAATTAGTCTCTCACATATAAGTAAATATGGAGTTGTATCAACTAAAAATGAAGAAGAAAGAAAATCTTAATGACTATTATAATAATTTCATCCAATTAGTGTGTTAATTGATGAATCCAGATAAAACTAATTTTGTTCTTATGATAATTTATTTATATATAAATTAAAGAATTTTAAAGTAGTGTACTGATATTAATATTGTAAAATTGTTTTATATCGTCGTTCAATTATAAACATTTAATCAACCACATTATATTAAATAATTTTTAAATCAAAGACAGATATTAAATATTTTATAGACATGATAAATTATTATTGGTTATTATTTAAAACAAGTTTAAACCCACAATTTAACTACTTTAAATCTTAAATAAAATATGTCATTTATATAAAATTAGAGGTGATAGTAATTTTACAAGAAATTAGAGATATATGTATAATTAATAGTTTTTGTTGAAATATTATTAATAGTTTTATTTTATAGTTAAATATGTTTTTAGTTTCTATAATTATATCATATTTCATTTTTAGTCTCTATAATTGTTTTTTTAAAATAATAATCCCTCAAATGTTTTTTATTAACAAATTTGGTATCTACTTTAAAAAGTTATTCAAACTATAAATATGATATAAATATAGGATACAAAATTTAGTTAATCTAAATTTTATTAATATGAAAGTTATTTTTTTATGAAAATATAATTGTTTTTTTAAAATCAGACATCCTTCATACACAACTTCACAAACTAATTTCAAGTAGAACTAAAATAAACGACAAAACTATCTCTCACTCATTAAACATTTTTAGGGTTGAATTGAAAGTTAGAATTTCTAAATAAATGAAAAGTTATCTGGTATTCACAAAATGAATGTATAGTTAATAGTTAACATTATTAATATATATATTTTTTTCCAACAAAATTAACATCAATATAGTTAGAGTTTAATTTGCATGCGCACATAGTTTATTACTTAATGAACTTTTTTTGTTGTCCCAAATTAATGATTTGCAATTGAAAACCCTAAAAACTCGATGTTGGGGTTTGTGATTGAGCGTACGCAGTACTAATCACTAATCAGGACTCGAAATTCCAATTTCCAAACCAAAACCATCCACAAAGAAGAACAGTATCTCTGTCGTTGCTTTCTCGGTATCCTCTTCATCTGTCCACCTTTAATTTTCGCTTTCTTTCTTTTTCCGCTTTTTTTTCCCCCTAAGTTTTTCTCAACAGTTTCTGAAAATTTTATGGGTCTTTGTGTTTGATAGCAACCTCATCAATTCCTAACAGTTTTTATTACTTTTCAGGTTTTTTTAAATTATCAATTTTATATGCTCACAATAAAGCTATTGTTCTTTCACTGTATTAGTTACTGTTTTGTTTGCAGAGTAGCATTTTTGGTACTTGCACTCTTAAGATAGGTCATTGAACTGTTTTTATCACTTTTGGAGTTTTAATTTACATTTTAATGGCATTGTTTACTATATGTTAACAGGGTTTTTTTCTTCATATATACAATGAAGAGGACAATGCCATGGAGTGATGATGATGATGATTCATCAGAAGATGAGTCATCATCTTTACATTCAGATTCTGAACACGATAGTGAAACTGGTGGAAAAAAATCCAAAGGTATTTGGTACATAGTGTGCAGCCTCTTTATCTAATAGTTTTAAATTTTATAGCTATGCTGAAGTTTCTGGTTAAGTTGAATATTTACCAGATTTTGTTGACAACAATGAATTCATGCATAGCATTCGTGAAAATATTATCCAAACAAATGTACTCACTTGAATCTCGGATGTGAGTAAATTCTTAATGTGATTGTTATGCCCCACAATTAGTGTTTGTGTCAATGTTGTCAAATAGCAGCAATAGCGCTATTGCGAGCATAATTTTAGCGCATTACTATTGTTTTGCAATGTGTTTTACTGTTTTAGTACAAGGTGTTGTCAAATACCGGCATAACAATGTTCTAGCATCGTAGTGTAGCACAATTTGAACAAACTACCATTTACCGCAATCCGCCATGGCCATGGACGACATTGGTTTGTATTGTGGTACTATTTAATAATTACCTTAACACTAGAATGTGGATTGACACTCATATCCATGCAACGAAACCTTGGGGTTGCTAGTTCCTTCGGGTGTTGATTTCAGTATTTCTGAACATATAGATAAGGGTAAATTGGGCTTGGTCTAAGGGTGGTAAATTCATTATCTGATAAAATGACATTGATGAACCATTCTAATTATGTAGCGATTACCTAATGCTCATTTTGTGGATGGCATCTAATATGGTAGAAAAAAAATTATGGCTAAAGAAAAAAGATGATGGAGGGATAATATTATGGAAGAAAAGTTGAACAATTTGACAATACCCCATTGTGTAAGAGATTCCTTGCTTTCCCCTGTTATGGGTGTATTTTGATCACTGCAAGATGGTTCCTTACCGTGGTATAGTTGTGGTAGACAGATAATGATGTCATAAACCAGAGTGCTTACAAAGGATCGATAAATTTGAATGTACAATCAATTATGCTTGTTGTAGTATTTTTTTATGTTCGAAGAAATTCTTTCCCATAAAATAATATTTTTGTAGAGTTTCTTTACCTACTAGAATAGATATTTCCATAAAATGTTAACTAGATTTATGCGGTTGTTAAACCTCCGTTCACAATATATTATTCTGTCTTTGTTTCAGAATTTGTGTGATTTAATGAGTTTTAGTTCATAAAAGCTATTGGCTTCTGAAATCCCAATTATAATAGCTTCATATGCTCCTACTTGTAAACTTTGGCATGTTGAAGATTTTCTCGCTAATTTCATTGCCTTATGAAGCTTATTTACTAGCTTAATGATCTTATATGTCTGCAGGTAAATCTGTACAGCAGAAAAGTGCTCCAATTGACTTTGAATCTCTGAAACGACACGGGTATAAAGGCGGGCCATCGGTCTTAAAGGTACCTCCACCCAAAGAAGGTGACACAAAGCAAGATTGGTCCTGGTCCAGTGGAAAGGAAAAGCGCGTCGACAAGGAAACTGAAGAGACATATGGAGAGCGAAAGAAAACAAGAGAGGCTCTTTCCCTAGGAGAACAACTGCCAACTGTTCTGACTAGGAATGAAAAGAATAATCTCTCCTTTTCTCAGAAGGAAAAGAGGAAAAGGGAGCTTGGTCAGGCGAGCAGGGGGAAAAATTATGTTGAAGAAGAGAAGAGGCTGTTGAGGGACAGTGGAGTCTATTCTGGTTTTGATTCTTGATATGTGAAGCTAGGTTTCACTGCATCATGTATAAAGGTCCTATTGTACTATCTCATGTCATTTTGTTGTACTGCAAGGATTTGGTTTAGTTGGAGATGTTTACTATAATCTCATGTCAAGTAGAAACCATTATAGATGATACATGAACGAGATTAATAAAATTAAGCCCTTTTTTGTATCTGAAGAAAAATTAAAATGTTTTGTCGAAGAATTATTTTCATATTTAATTTTTTTTTCTTGAGGTGTTTGTTGAATCAATTTATTTTATCTTTTCTCAATTTTCTTTAAAATACTATAAAGTAATTCTAATATTATAGAACAACAATTTCTTATAAAATTTGAGACACTTGTACTGTGATAAGTACACTAGGGATGCATAAGGTGTGTGTGGGAAAGATATTGGCAATACCACTACATGGATGACCAAAAGTGAAAGTTATTTGATAATCATAAAACCACTTTAAAAGGTAACATGACTTTATCTATTGATCTTGACCGGTTTTAGTTTGATCTCATGCCCATCATCTACTCTTATTCTCTCATAAAATGGCACTCTTGATACATCTCCTAGTATATTATTGCAACCAGCAAAGTGCAGTTTTTTTTATTTATTTATTTATTTTATTTATTTTATAAAAAAACTTAGATAACTCCATTTTTGGTCCCTCAAGTTTGGGATATGTGTGATGTTGTTTTCGCATTTTATTGAGCCAATAAAATCTCTCAATTTCAGCTAAAATTCTTAGTGTTAATTTTTATTTAAAATATGTGGAATTGGGGTTCAAAGAAAATTGAGACTTTTCTATTCAATTAAATTTAATATTTTAATTAGTGAGTTAAATATAATGGAATCTTTTCAATGATTTAATCAATTGAATTTGTGAATTTTTTAATAGATTATGAAAATTTAATTGTTTAAAATAGATAGAAAAGAAAAGGAGAGACTAAAAATTATTGCTAAAAAACTTGAAAGTATCAAATTTGTACATAGTCCACACTACAAGTTCTAACAGAATATATAATTATGTCAAGAAAACTAAAAGCTTGATCCGTCAAATCAATTAATTACTATGTGAAAATAAATCTAAGTGTTAGTTAAACCTTTAACAAACTAATTTCTGCTTCCAATTGTATTGGCTTAGTTTTTGAAACTTGAGTGCAACATTACTATCATAGAAATCTTTTGGGTCATCTTTTTCCTTCATCGCACTAGTGAATGGTATTATGCATGCATAGGTCTAGGTCTAGTGGTGTAGTAAATGTAAAAATATCTTAAACCCGTGTATTGGGTTTGCAGTGGTGCACAATTTGAAGTGTTAAGCTCATCTTAAAAGGAAAGTTATCGTTGAAGAAGGAGAAGTAGAGATACATTGAAAGAACATGCAGAGACTCCTCGTGGAAGAATATCTATAAATGAAACAATTTCTAGCTTTGATATTGACAACTGGAAGAACTACTTGGATGATTTTATTTCATCCTTTGTAACCTGAGGATTTGAGTTACAAAGATTTTTCAACAAGTAATCAATTTGAATGTGTTGTTTATTCATCTGTGTAAATGGCGTTTGCAATCACTGTAGAAGCTCACATGATTGCTTCACTTTTAACCATCCTTCCAGAATCACGTCACTGTTTCCAAACTCCTGGCTAAAGCTGTACTCATGTATATTTTTATTGATCCTGCCCAAACACAAAAATCTCAAGATGTTTTAAATGAACATTTAAACTACTGATGACCTAAGTGGAACGGACCCTGACACAAGACATGGAACACATATCAGAAATGAACGCCACTCTTTTCATGTTTCATGTTTCATAACAGATGGTCGATGTACAATGTATTTCAGTTTATGAAAGCTAAAACCATATACTAAACATGATATATGGTTGGTACCTTCTCTATATTTTTCTAGATATAATTAGTGGAAAAATTCAAATATACACATGAGTTGTATAATGTCAACTTGAAGAAACATATTAACAGATTAAGTAATGCTGAAGAATAAAAGAATGATCAGGTGTACTACGAAAATGAGGAAAAAGACGTATCCAGATACATTGTCATTTTTTATGTGCACTTTGTTAACCTACCTTTTTACCTATACAAAATGAAGTAAACATCAAATAAGAATGAAGACAATATATTTATTGATAGACTGCCATGCAATGTAGTGAAGCAAAATAAGTGTCAATTTACTAACCTTAACATTGAAAAGAACACTACCATCCGAAACCTGTTCCCCCACTGTAACTTGGAGCCCGTTTACATAACCAGATGTTGGTGCCTTTACAACATGCTAGAGAAAGTGCAAAACATTGTTGGTCACAACTTTGTGAAAAGATAAACAAGGACACAAAAGAGAAGTTTCCAACATTTACATAGAAACCATACAAACCTCCATCTTCATCGCTTCTAATACTAACACGGGTTGTCCCGCCTCTACTCTTGCCTCATTCTTTGCTAGAACCTTAACCACCAAGCCTGCCATAGGAGCCACAACAGCCCCTTGAGGAATGGCTGATGATTCAGACCTGGGCTTATGTTGAGATTCTTCATCCTCAGAAAACTCGAGGCCTAGTTTCTCTCTGAAATAATGATGAAAGGACCCTTGCCATATATGAATATGCCTCATTTGCTCCTGAATCTCGGGGAAAGGTAATCAAGAAAGTATATTAAGAATTTTATACTTGACAATCAAGAGAACATAGAAGCAATTTTGTTTTTACCGAATCAATCTACATACACTCCAAAAGGGGAATGGATTCTATCCATTGACATTATGGTCATGTGAAATCTAGACCCTTGAAAAATAAAAGGGCAGGAGGGTTTTATAATATAGAAAAAAGATATTATGTTTGAATGGTGGAAATTGGTCCAATGGAAAAATACACACTGGCCTCTGTAGGAGAGATTCTTAAATAGAGATAATTTATTCCCCTCCAAAATCATCTATGCAGAGGAAGACAAATTACCTTTGAGTATACAGCAAGATTAACATCATTGATTACACCATCAGCTTCAACTCTAAACGAGTGATCTTTTACATATGTTGCTTTAACTTCTAAAACAGGACTTCCATTTTCTTCTGTCTGGAAGTATACAATAGCATCTTGAGTTAACTTCTTAGAGAATTTGTCACAACAAAATGTGGAAACGTTTACTGTTTCTTATGTTAGGTGATACCTCAATCAGGTATCTCCCATCAGGCTGGTAAGTGATGGTAAGCTTCAGGATCTTTGAGCTGCCGCCACTATCATATTCATTATCCCACTCAAGTTCTATTGAGCGCTTAGCTTGATGATGGACTCTAAAAGGTGGTGAAGCATACCATATAGGGAGTAAGCTGCTACCAACTGGACATACAGACAGATTTAAATACCTAGGAAACAAAAACAACTCAGAACTTTGTACAGCAAGAATGGGACAATACCAGGGGGATTTCTGGCTGATATGAAATGCTCTTTCTCAATGAGACATGCAGCCACAAGGGAAGCACTACGTCTAGCAGCTTCATATGCTTCTTTGGCAGACACTGAATTTTTGGCATCAACAAAGAGATCTTCTTTGTAATTATCGATAAAATGAGTCTCCACATTGCCATTTTCAAATGCCCAGTGATTAGCGAGCTTTTGAAGAAAGTTCACATTGGTTGGTAGACCTGCAACCTGTGTAAGAAGATATTGGAAAACAAAGTCTGTGTATTGGTATATATTTGTGATTTTAAAAAAATTGAAAGAATAATATGATATATGATCATATGACATTATCAATCTCACTTAATTTAGAAAAGAAAAATAAGCCCCTCTCCACTCCCCTCCAAAATCCTCCATCCAAACATACCCTAAGGCTCTGTTTGGGAGATTTGAAGGGGGTTTTTGGGGGGAATGGGAGAGAGGAAAATATAGAGAAATATTTCACCTTACTTGAAAGAGTAATTTTGTAGATAATGCTTATGATTAATATATATTTTTAATTTTTAGAGTTTATAACAACACATAGAAGGTTTGAAGAAATCTTCCAAAACTCTCCATAATCATCTTCCAATAAGTTTTTTGAGTTCCCCCAAATTAGAAGGATTTTATATTATGAAGCCAAATAGACTCCCCAAAGCCCTCCCCTCCCAAAGTTCTCCCTTCTTTCTACTTCATCTTTCCCTCCTAAAATCCCAAACAGACCCTATAAGATTCATGAAGCTAAAAATTATAGTTGATTTAAGATTACTTAAATTACATTCTTCTTCTATGAGAAATGGTGGGAAAGCCTAACTTTCTCACATATCTAATAACACTATTCAAACCCACTGTGTCCACGGTCCACCTTTGGCCTCAAAGATAACAAATACAGGGCCAAACGAAGGGCAAGATGTATAATATCTCAATACGAAAGAACAGTCAATTTACTAATTAAGACTCAATCGTAATCATGATTACAACACATTTCCTAGAGCAAAAGCAACACAAATTAAGTATACCTGAAAGTTTGACAAACTATCCTTCAGTTTGACCAATGCCGCAGCACGATTTTCTCCCTGCACTACAAGCTTAGCAATCATTGGGTCATAGTGCATGCTAACAGCATCACCTTCTCTAACCCCAGTTTCCACTCGGACTGCCAAGATAGTAAATTTTCAGTTAGTAAAAAAGAAAGTCCCATAAATCTATCTTAGAGTTTCATGTTCTTCCAACAGCAGAAAGTATGATAATTTTAAGATTGACCATAAATTAATTACTATGCTAACTTTGCACAACTGACCTCCAGATGAGACCGGAACCTGATAATGGTGTAGAACTCCAGTTGCTGGAAGAAACCCTTTTGGAACATTTTCAGCATAGATTCGAGCTTCAAAAGCATGACCTGCTCTCACAACAGAGTATTATAGTATAGAGAAACTTCAAAGACTAGACATAACAGACAGCACACACATTCTCACAATAGTATAATAAATAATTAACAAGCTCAAAATCATTAACTGATGACTTATACAATATTCTATATGATTTCATTTTCGGAAAAGCATATTTTTGTGTCATTATTAGGCAAAATTTAGAGGATGTCACTAAGATGACCTTCTCCAACAATTAGTCATAAACAGTAGTAAGAATGTCTTTCTCCTTGCAAAGCATTTGACAAAATTTAGGAGTATATACTAACACTCAGACTTCCAATCACCCCAGTCACACAGAATACTTTGTTCTTAAACTGATGTTTCTCTTTTGTCTCAGGAGAAACTAACCAAATTTAGAAGTGCATTTTTAAGTCAACTGCAGATCGGTGGAACCGTCAACTTCTATTCATTAAGTTTAATATGGAATTAAGCAAAGTCACCTTCACCCTCACACTCCAAAAAAACAGGAGAGGGACACGAAGATATTAACCCCCACCCCCAAAAATAAAGCGACGGGAAAAACTGAATCACCTAATATTGGTATTTGTGATTGACTCAATGGAAGGGCGTCGCCATTGGCAACATGGATTTGCCATTCAACAAGATCTTGACCAACAATCATCTCTGTGACAGGATGCTCAACCTGTACTAACATGCCCCATGTTATACTTCAGTAAGCCACAATTCTAGGAAAAAATGGCTGCAAATATCAATCCAAGCACCTGAAGACGGGTATTCATCTCCATAAAGTAAAATTGTTCAGAGACTGTATCAACTATAAACTCAACAGTCCCAGCATTGTAATAGTTAACTGCCTTCAGCCATCAGAAAGAAACAAGAAATCAGTAAATGATATTGAATAGAATGAAGATATTCTTGAATCATGTAATAAATACCATGTAACTATTTATAAATTGTTAACTAATAAACTAAATAAATAAATAAGTTTAGAGGTAAATACTAGTCATGTATTACATAAATAAATAAACTTATTGCTGAAACTTAATATGGAACCTGTTGAAAGTTTTAAACATAGAATTTTTACAATCTATTGTGTTCTCATCTTAAAGCATTGAAAGCATAGGAAAAGAAACTACTTCGGTCAATGGTCATGAATACAACTTATCCAAAAGTTTTAATCCTTCGTAGAAGTCAACAAACCAACAACTTCAAAGCTTAATGAAGCAATTGCAAGCAGCTGAGAAAGTACACATTAGCATTTTGAGAGTAAAGAACCTTACCTTTGCAGCAGAAACAGCAGCTTGGCCCAAGTGTGCTCGAAACTCAGCAGAAATGTTTGGCTGCAAATGTGTTATTACAAGTTCATAACTCCAGCAATTATTTTTTTTTAAAAAATATTAATATTTAGGTTGCCGAATGTAAGCCTTACAGCTGGAGCTTCTTCAATTATTTTTTGGTGCCTTCTCTGCACACTGCAATCTCTCTCATTCAAATGCAGAACATTCCCATGCTTATCCCCAAATATCTATAATGTCAAATAGAAAATAATCCATTATTAAGTCAAGTCCAAGACACAAAAGAACTGAAGAAAAATCTCAGAATTAAAGAAATCCACTATAAGTCAGTTTAAATTTTTCGGAAAAAAAGTGCAGCAAATGAAACTTCTAGGAGAAATACGGTAGCAGGATGAGTAATAGAATCAATATAATTACTTGAACTTCTATGTGCCTTGGTCGTGTAATATACTTCTCCAGCAAAATTGTATCAACGCCAAAAGAAGCAGCTGCTTCACGCTGTGCTGCAAGAAATGATTCGACAAATTCATCTGGAGTGTGCACAATCCTCATACCCTACAATGTTCACAATGTCCAAATCTCAACAGTAATTTCATAAGCAACAAAGACTGCCTTTAATAATCACTTTCTCATCTGTTTTGACCACAAAAGCAGTCTGCAATTCTTAAAATAGATTTCCAATTCTTAAACAAGTAGGAACCCTAAAAGTGTAATCGCACATTACAACAATGATACTCATTATTTTATCACCTATCTACAAAAACAAGATGACTAGCAAGCACCTTTCCTCCTCCTCCATGGGTTGGCTTTATGAGGACTGGATACCCAATTTGATCAGCCTCCAACTTCATTTTATCAATATCTTGTTCATCTCCATGATATCCAGGCACAAGTGGCACCCCTGCAGCCCCCATTATTCTCTTTGATGCACTGGTTAATCCATTCATTCAAAATATAAATACATAACCTAATAATGATGCTGCATGACATATCTCTAACTTAAGCATTGCATTTCCCTTCCAAGTTAAAGGAATAAACTCAAATTAGCACAAGCAAATACTTTGAAATTCTATTCCTTACAGACAAGTGTATGATAGTGATTGTAATCTATCTAAAAGGAAACTCAAACTAACTAACAATTTTGATCAAACTTTTATCTGTACAAATTTGCCCTTAACAAACATTGTTTTTTTTTCTTCTAAATTCAAGTTTAAAAACATGTCCATGAATAATGAAACTGAAATTTAGATAAGTGTTATATAACTGAAACAAACAAATTATATTAAAACGAATAATAAACTTCAAAACATAATAAAATATATATACAACTGAACGCAATATAAAAACAGATAGAGCGTCACATGTTTAGTAATGATGCTATTCTCGAACTTGAATCTAAAATCCGTTGCTTGATGTTCTCAACTAACAACTCGGAATTTTGTTTCCACTAGTAATGATGCTATTTTCGAACTTGAATCTAAAATCCGCTGCCTGCTGTTCTCAGCCAATGTTAAGTATAATTTTGAAATTTAGAATAATCTATAATTATTTAGATAAGTCATGATATCTATTAAAAAACCTAGAACTATATTAAATATAAAAAAAAAAATGTAGAAAATATCTAGAAGCATGTATTAATTATAAATGTTCTTGAAACATGTCTAGAGTTCTCTTAGAGTTCCCTTATCTACCTCTAACAACTAACAACTTTGAATTTTTTAGGTGTAAAGAAACAAATGCCAAAATGATACCTTTTGTCACCCATATCTCGGATTGCAGATGCAGGAGGTCCAATGAAGGTAAGACCATTGTCTTCACAAAGTTGAGCAAAGTCAGCACTTTCCGACAAGAATCCATATCCGGGGTGAATAGCCTAATTTCACACAAATTACACACAAAAACTTCAATCATCACTACAAATTAGGAAATAAATTGAAGTGTTGAATGTTGATTGAAACCTGAGCACCGGAACGCAAGGCAGCATCGAAAATGGAAGCTGAATTGAGGTAACTGAGTCGAGGAGGTGGAGGACCGATTCTAATAGCTTCATCGGAAGATGCCACGTGGAGGGAGTCTCTGTCGGCGTCGCTGTAAACAGCGACGGTTCGAATTCCGAGCTTCTTTGCGGTCCTGGCGATTCTGCAAGCTATTTCTCCTCTGTTTGCTATTAGAATCTTCTCGATGCGTTCTGTTTTCTTTCCGTTATCTGAGAAGTCACGTGCGCGCACGTGACATTTCAAGTATAAGAGGTTGGTCTTTCTAGCATTTCGTCTGAATAACAAGAAGGAAGAAGCCATGTTTCTATTTAGAGTGTTATTGTTAGAGAGTCATAGAAGGAAGGACTAAGGAGTTAATATATGAAAATTAGTTTTTTAGAGTGAGTCAGTGTTTTGATCATTGACGCAAAGTTGTCGTTGATGATAAGTGTGATGCGCTGTAAAATATAATATTTTAATTTTATGCTACAATGGATAAGGATGACATTGTTAAATAAATGATGTGTGAGAAAAGAAAAGAGATGGAGGGAAAAAGGAAAGAAAAGATTGGAAAATATAAGATAGATATTTGATGATAAGTACCCTGAGTTATGAAATGAAGAAGAGACAGAGACTTCAGAAAGAGAAGTAAATGAGATTTTGAAAAATGAGAAGAAAAAAATTGTATTTTATTTTAAATTGTCTCTCTATTTTAAAATTACATAAAAATATATCATATAATTTGGGATTTATTTTTTCAAATGTGTCAAATTGACTAATAATTTGACAAGCCAAGGATTTGTTTGCCAATCTACATGTGAATTAGGTCTTACTATTTTATTTTCTCTTTTATTAAAGTATTATTTATAAAATAATTTTTCAATTAAAAAAATATAAAACCCTAACAATCATATCTTCTAAAACAATATGCATTGCTGTGACATTCAATGATTTGTCAACTAATTACTAACCTAAAACATCAACGGAAATAAATTTAAAATTTAAGGCAGAAAAAAATTCTAAGAATATTGAAAATTAATTACTATACTCTCAAATTTAAGAATAGATGGTCAGGATAAAAAGTTTATTCAAACATAATATGTTTTAATGTAAAAAATATTGTAATAAATGTAATTTCTTTGATAATTAAAAATGATGAGTGTTTTTGAATAAATAAAATATGAGCATTTTAGAATGAAAAAAAAAATGATGATTGTTTATTTATTTATAGAGAAGAAATGAGTGTTTTAGAACTTTAAATTATGAAGAATTTATTTTTTTAGAATCAAATAATTAATACTAAAAATATTTTAATGACTGTAATTTATTTAATGAATAAAAATAACAAGCGTCTTAGAACAAATAAAAGATGAGTGTTTTAGAAAAGAAAAAAAAATTATGAGTACGTATTTATTTATAGGAAAAAAATAATAATGCCTAATTACTTGTCAAATTCTCATTATTTCTATAAAAAATAAACTTGATTGACTAATATTTACACCTCTGTATTCACTTTGTATAAATATCGTCTATATATTAGTTAAATTTGTAGAGGATTAAAATTAAAATTACAAAATTTGAAGAAAATAAAGAATGAGAGGAGAAACAAACCTTGTTTAAATACCAAAAAGCCTACTAGAAACAGGCCGGAAGTTATTGGGCTTTGTTTGAGCAGGTCCATTTATTGAAAATTATCTTCTATACCCCTTTCATGTATCCCTACCTTCACATTCTACTCAAACCTCCGTATTACCATTTTTTTTTATCAAAAACTTTATCCTATTCTCTAGATTTAATTTGTCTTCTGAAAATAAAATTAATTTTCTAAAAAATTCAATTTAAATTTAACAAAAGATAAAAATATTTTAAAAAATTTAAAGTTCAAAATTTTCAAGACAGAAAAGTGATATTAATAATCATTTGTATAAATATATAATATAATATAAAGCTAGATAAAAATAAAATATTCCATGTATTAATGCATGCATGATAATATTACTGTATATATTTAGTGCACACTTCATCATTATATATGATATAATTTATTATAGTTAAATGATAAAATTATTATTTTGATATAATAGTATACACTTTTTTCCAAAGTAACATACAAGACCTAACAAAAAAATATTTTAAAAAATTTAATAAGTAATAAAATAATTTGATATTTAAGAAAATTATAATCACACTTCTAAATAAATAAATTCAATTTTTTTTTTCT
>JBBPBS010000968.1:29028072-29069747 GCA_037974835.1 Cicer judaicum
AATTTGATGTATTTTTTTCTTCAATTTTAATGTATTTTGTTTAAAATTTATAATATAATCATTTTAATTATAATTATTTTTAGTTATAATTATAATTATAATTTTGTATAATTATAATAATTATTTATTATAATTATAATAATTATTTTTTACTATATTTTATTTTACTTTATTATTAATATTTTATTTTTTAAATAATTTAATTAATTTTAATTTATTAAATAATTAATAACAATTATTAAAATAAATAAAAAAATTCAATTGCTTGTAGCAGTTCGTTTCTTAGAAAAACAACATAAAAAAAAATTTACTTGATCGCAAAGGAATTGATACTTTATTAAATTAAAAAATAAAACAATTTGTATGATATTTTTTTAATATGTGACAATTTAGTAATAAAAAAAATATTTAAAAAGAAAATCCGCCTAACGAAGACAACAGAAGAAAAGAGATACATTTGACATAGAAGAATTTACAAACTGAAAAAAGTAGTGCATTGAATGCATTTTAACTTGACTTATGTAACCTTCAATAATTAAAAATGATAATTTAAGAAGGTTTAATAATATTTGAGTTGAATTTATTTACCATTCACCCACCCGTTTGTAGGCATTTGTCTCTTCGATGTTGGGGGACAGAGTGTCACCAACCAGCTTACCAAAACCAAAAAAGCAGAGAGAGAGAGAGAGAGAGAGATCATTGCTTGCTCACTGTGTTTATGCGCAAGGCACGGAGATCTAACTAACATGGGCTGAGTGAAACACAAAAACATCAACAACAAAAATAATGAAAAATTAAAAACTAAGATTATTAAAGGAGCTGAACTTGTATATCGCCGCCACTCAATTTTGATTTTTACTTTTATTTTTGGTGAGTAATGACATCATATCTCAATCCTAACCTTTTCCTGTTTCACTCTTTCAAACACTCATCTCTTCTCTTTTCAATTCTCTCTTTTTTTATTTTAAATTTGAAGATTAATTATTTTGATATGATTGATCATGATATTGTTTCAGTTCATCGTAATTCTTGTTACGATTTCAGAACGGATTATTGATTTGTCATCTTCTTATGTATGAAAACTAAAAAGTGTTCTTGTTGATTCGGAAAATTATGATATTTATTTTTCTGCTGTTTTAATTCAAATTGCCAAATTATGATAGTTTTTATTTTGTCATTTTCGGTTGTATTTATTGGATTATCAGGTAGTTTGTACTCATTCCAGAATTTCAGATATTTGTTCATTCAATTGTGGAATTTGAGAAAGAAAATCCAAGTTCAACCGATTAGGTATGTTTTTCTGTTGTGCTAGCTTTTTCAGATTAATTTGAGAAAATAAAAAGAATAAAAAAAGGCATGAACTTGATTTTTCTGAAACTGAACATTTGTGATCCTTTCATTTTGTTTGTTCCAATGAATAAACATATAAACAGAAAGGTGATGACTTGGTTGACTTTGTAGTCAAAAGCATATTCATGTTTTTGGTTCTTCTTCCAATCTTTGAAGGATTAATTAAGTTCCTACAACATCAAAACATTAAAGTGGTGGTGTGAGTGTCCTTTGTTGGAGGGATGGCGACTTTGTCTCAAGCAGATTCTAGGAGAATGTATTCTTGGTGGTGGGATAGCCATATAAGCCCTAAGAACTCAAAATGGCTCCAAGAAAATCTTACAGGTAATATCCCCTTAGTAGTTCTTTTTAACATATTATGACTTGAAACCTCATGTTGGAGGCTGAGTTGCACCATTTATTGTTGTTTTCTTATATACTATGAAGCACCAACACATACATCATCGTAAATAACATTAATTACTAATAATAATTTAAGAAAATACACCAATTGTATATAATCACAACTGTTAGTGTCATGTTGGTATCAAACAATGACACATACACACCTATAATATAAAGTGTCGGTGCCACGTACATGTAAGGGAAATAAATGTTGGACATTAAACTTCAAAGTAAGTTAAATTGAGCGTAATTTACTTTTTTGTTGTGTTATTAATTACTGATGACGCTATGACGCCTTAAAAGTTATTGTGTGGAAGTGTGTTTTTCTGCAAAAAAGAGCTTATAGAGTATTGGAATGGATCAATGGACAATAGGAATATATTTCATCAATGTCTGACAATGATATAATCTGATTTAAATCTATTTGTCTCCCTTAGGAATTTTCTGGCAGTTATAGTATGCACTCAAGTTGAGATTTTATAAAGCTGGGTAATATCGATTTTTATGGAAGCATATTTCCAAAACTGCAAGTTTGTATTTACATTTATTTTTTTAATTCATCTTTGTTATTTTTCTATCGTCAAAATTCTTTTCCTTTTATAACTATAGATGTTGAAGCATATGGAGACGTGATTTATGTTGTTTTAGGGAATGTAACCAAATCTGCTTCGTTTATTGCAACTTAAATAATATGATTTATTCTCATAATTTCCAAGAAAGATATGGCCATATTTATTTTTTTCCTATCATCCATTATTTGAACTTATCCCGATGATATCTCATGTTGTGCAGATATGGATGTCAAGGTGAAGCAAATGATAAAGCTCATTGAAGAAGATGCAGATTCATTTGCCAGGAGAGCAGAAATGTACTATAAAAAACGGCCAGAGCTTATGAAAATGGTGGAAGAGTTTTATAGGGCATACCGAGCATTGGCTGAAAGATATGATCATGCAACTGGAGTGATCCGCCAAGCTCATAGGACCATGACTGAAGCATTTCCTAATCAAGTTCCGATGATGCTCACAGATGATTTACCTTCCACGGAGACCGAGCCACGTACTCCAGATACGCGCCACCCTTCACGTACATTTCTTGACTCAGATGAATCAGAAAAGGACATTAATGCTTTCAAAAGAAATGGAGCTGAAAGTGAAGAACATAATTCTGCTTTGAACAAGACAGGGTTGAAACAGCTCAATGATCTCTTAATCCCTCAAGAACATGCAAAGTTTGCAGAAGGGCATGCTAGAAGGGCGCTCAATTTTTTAGAGACGAAAGAGGAGAGTAGTGAGCTAAATAATGGAGGCCGCGGCACTAAGGCTCAAGTCTTGTCCGAGTCTGAACGCGTGACAAAAGCTGAGGCAGAAATTTTGGCCTTAAAGAAAGTCCTTGCCAAATTAGAAGAAGAAAAGGAAGCTGGTTTGCTTGAGTATCAGCAGAGTGTGGAGAAATTGTCTAATCTTGAATTAGAAGTATGTTCTGCACAAGAGAATTCTCAAAGACTTGATGAACGAGCAAGTAAAGCAGAAGCCGAAGTTCAGGACTTGAAAGAAGCGGTAATCAAATTACAGTCTGAAAGGGAAACTAATCTTCTTCAGTACCAGGAATGCTTGGAGAAAATAACTAATCTGGAGAAAAATATTTCTTTTGCTCAGAAGGATGCAGGAGCATTTAATGAACGTGCTACTAGAGCTGAAACTGAAGTTGAGTCCTTGAAGCAGGACCTCACTCGAGTAGAAGCTGCCCTTGTTCAATACGAACAGTGCTTGGAGACATTATCAAAAATGGAGGAGAGATTAGAAGAATCTGAGGAGAACGCTAGAAGGATTAATGAGCAAGCTAATATAGCTGAAAATGAAATTGAGGCTTTGAGGTTGGAAGTTACTAAACTTAATGAAGAAAAGGACGACGCTGCTCTCCGATATCAGCAATGCTTGGAGATAATTTCCAGTTTGGAATATAAACTCTCTTGTGCTGAAGAGGAGGTGCGTAGGTTAAATTCAAAGATAGATGACGAGGTTGAAAAGTTACGCGGTTCTGAAGAGAAGTGTCTTCTTTTGGAAACGTCAAATCACGCTCTAGAGTTTGAATTACAGTCTATGGCACAAAAGGTGGGATCTCAAAGTGAAGAACTTAATGAGAAGCAGAAAGAATTGGGTAGACTTTGGAGTTGCATACAAGAGGAGAGACTGCGATTTGTTGAAGCTGAAACTGCTTTCCAAACTCTTCAGCATTTGCATTCTCAATCTCAGGAAGAACTTAGATCTATTGCTTCTGATCTTCACGGTAAAGTGGAAATACTGGGGAACATGGAAGCGCATAAGCAGGCTCTAGAGGATGAAGTGCACAGAGTCAATGAGGAAAACAAAATTCTAAGTGAGCTCAAAATTTCATCATCTTTGTCTATAAAAACTTTGCAGGATGAGGTGTTGAATTTGAAAGAGACAATTTTGAAACTTGAACAGGAGGTTGAGTTGCGACTCAATGAAAGAAATGCTCTTCAGCAAGAAATTTATTGTCTTAAAGAGGAGCTTAATGATATGAATAAAAAACACGAAGCTATGATGGAGGAGGTCAGGTCAGCTGACTTAGATCCACAGTGCTTTGGCTCATCTGTGAAAAAATTGCAAGACGAGAACTTGAAGCTGAAGGAGACATGTGAGGCTGATAAAGATGAGAAAGCAGCTCTTTTGGTGAAATTGGAAACCATGGAGAAACTTTTGGAGAAAAATTATGTTTTGGAGAATTCCCTTTCAGACTTGAATTCCGAGTTGGATAGTGTCAGAGAAAAGGTAAATGTCTTGGAAGAAAGGTGCGAGTCTCTGATTGTGGAGAAATCAATTCTCGCTTCTGAGAAGGCCACCTTGTTTGCTCAATTACAAGCCGCAACTGAAAAGCTGGAGAAAATCTCAGAAAATAACAAGCTTTTGGAAAATTCACTATTTGATGTCAATGCTGAACTTGATGGATTAAGGGTAAAGTCCAAGATCTTAGAAGAGACATGCCAGTTACTTGACCATGAGAAGTCTGGTATCTTTTCGGAGAAAGAAGCATTAGTTTCACAGTTGAACACCACTCACAAAATGCTGAAAGATCTTGAACAACAACACAATGATTTGGAACTAAAGCATTTTGAACTACAAGGAGAAAGGGAGTCTGCTCTTCAAAAGGTGGAAGAGCTATTGGTTTCCCTATATTCCGTGAGGGAAGAACATAGCAGAGTTGTGAAATTGAATGAAGACGAAGTGACGAGCAAGGAATTACAAATTCATATTCTGCAGGAGGATGCGAAGTGCCGGAAAGAAGAATACGAGGAGGAGCTGGATAGAGCTATAAATTCTCACATCGAAATTTTCATCTTGCAGAGTTGCATCCACGATATGGAGAAAAAGAACTTTTCCCTTCTAGTTGAATGTCGGAGACTTTCAGAGGCGTCCCAAATGTCTGACAGAATGATTTCTAAATTGGAAACTGAAAATATTCAAAAGCAGGTTGATGTTGATTCTTTGTCTGAGAAAATTAACATACTAAGGATTGGGCTGCTTCAGGTGTTGAAGACTCTTGACAATAACGGCATGCATTTCTTTGAAGATACGCTTGACAAAGACCAGATTCTCTTGAACCATATACATGAAAAACTAGAGGAGAGACAAAAGTCTTTTGACTCAACTTTCAACGAAAGCCATGACATGGCCACGGAGAATTCAGTTCTGATTACATTTATTGACCAGTTGAAACAAAAGGTAGAAAATCTTATGATAGAAAAAAGCATGCTTGATGATGAGTCCAGGATACAGTCTAAGCAGTTCATGGCATTGCAAATAGAGTTCCAAAAGGTATTGGAGAAGAATCAGGAGTTGAAGTTGACAATAAACAAAGGAGAAGAGAAAATGGAGGGAATGACAGCTGAAATTGGGAATCTATGCAAAGAGATATCAGACTTGGAAAAGAGTCACAAAAAATTACATGAAGAAAGTTGCACGATATCCGAAGAGAAAAAATCGTTGATGGGAAGATTTAAAGATCTCGGTCAGGAGAAGGGTAACTTGGAAGAAGAAATTTGTGTCCTGTTCCGTGAAACATTAGTTCATTCTAATATTTCAGTTGTTTACCAGAATATTATCTTTGAAAAACACCTGCAACTTAAACAGCTTGGTCAAGAACTTGATAACCTCTGTTTAGAAAATAATAACCTTGAGGAGAGATTGAAGATAATGGCACAAAAAATAGAAAATTCAGAAATGGAAAATTTTCATCTTAAAGAGTTATTTGTAAAGTCAAATGTTGAATTGAATTTAGTTGAATCTATCAATGATCAATTGAGTAGTCAGATTTTGAATGAAAGGGAAACATTGTGTTGTAAGGAAAATGAGCTTTTGGAAGCGGCCAAGATCTTCCATGCTTTAGACACTGAGAAAACAGAATTGCAAAGAACGGTGGAAGATCTGAAGATTAGATATGATGATGCCAATGGGAAACTTGAAGAGAAAGCTAACCAAATTTTCCAATTGTCTTCCGACAAGGATCGTCAGAATAAAGAGCTTCAATGCATCGGTGAAGCAAACCAGAAATTGGAGTCTGAAATGAAATGCCTACACCAAGAACTTGAAGAAACTAAACTGAGGGAAACACAGCTAAGTTATGAAGTTCGTGAGGGAATAAAAGAGATTGAGCAATGGGAAACTCAGGCTGCAGAAATTTATGCTGAACTGCAGATATCTGCTGTCAATGGAACACTATTTGAAGGGAAGACCTGTGAGCTAGCTGATACATGTGAGCATCTTGAGCGCATAAACTGCTCGAAAGATGTGGAAAGTGAACAAATGAAAGAATTAGTTAGCAAGTTGGAAGGTGAAAATGGGAGACTGTATGATCAATTAGCTGCTTATGTCCCAGCTATCTGTGCTTTGAATGATTCTGTAACATCTCTTGAGATGCAGACTCTTGGATATGCAAAACATCATGACTATGAAAAACCGGAGGTATTAACATATTTTTTCCGTATTTGGTTGTGCTTTGAAACTCGTGACTTAGTTAGAACCTTTATGCCAGGAATATGTGGTAACATAATTGGAAACTATTTCCCCCCATATTTTGTGTCTCAATGCTAGGGAACTTTGTAGTAATGTAGGCTGCTGCTTCCTTGTATGTTTAATGACATGTCATTGGTCGACGATTTTGTGACAACACTGAATTACTTTCCTCCTTTTTCACCTTGCAACCAACTATTATTTCCTTTTTATGGATGTAATTTGATTTTATTCGCCCTATGATCGCCATTTCCAGGTTAAAAATTTGGCAAATTACCAATACACTGAAAATGGTCAACAAATTGATGAAGATCAGTCTACTGCGGCACCAGATCCATTCCTTGATTTCCAACACCTACAGCGGAGGATCGATGAAATTTCAATGGCAGTTAAGAAGGTAAATGAAAGTTTCAAGCATGTTGCTCAAGTGGACGAAGCAAAGGAGAATGAACAGAAGAAGTTGATGTCAAGGCCAGATAATCCTGTAACTGAGATTGAAGTACTTCCAAAAGACATCATGCTTGATCAAATATCTGAATGTTCTTCATATGGTATAAGCAGGAGGGGAACTCTTGAGGCTGATGATCGTATGCTTGAGTTGTGGGAAACAGTTGATAAGGATGGTGCTATTAAGTTAACAGCGGAACCAGCAGAAGATTATCATAAAAAAGGAGCAGCTAAGAAACCCTACAGTAAACATCCTTCAGGAGATTCCTTGGCGGAAAAGGAATTGAGTGTGGATAAGTTAGAGATCTCAAGAAGATTGACACGGCCACGTGAAGAAGGCAACAAGAACAAGGTTTTGGAAAGACTTGATTCCGATGCGCAGAAGTTAACAAACCTTCAAATAACCATACAAGATTTGATGAATAAAGTGCAAACTACAGAGAAGAGCACAAAGGGAAAAGGTGTCGAGTATGATACAGTTAAAGGACAGCTTGAAGCTGCTCAGGAGACTGTCACAAAGTTGTTTGATGTGAACCACAAGCTGGTGAAGACTGCAGAAGAGGGTACGTTTTCTTCAGCCGGGAATGCTTCAGAAGTGTCAGATGAGAGTGGAAGTGTTAGCAGGAGGAGAGTTTCAGAACAGGCACAGAGAGTATCAGAAAAAATAGGACAACTTCAGTTGGAGGTGCAAAGGCTGCAGTTTCTTCTTTTGAAACTCAATGACAGAAAAGAAACCAAAGAGAAAACTCGTATGGCTGAACGAAGTACGAGAGTACTTTTGCGGGATTATCTCTACGGTGGGACAAGAACCAACCACCAAAGTAAGAAGAAAAAGACACCTTTTTGTGCATGTATAAAACCACCAACCAAGGGAGATTGATTTTGACCATAGTTTCAAGTTTATGAGACATTAGCTTTCTTGTGTTGTATATTTTCCTTTCTATAGATGCTTTTTAAGACCCTATAAATCATGTTTTGATCCTGCTGTACATGTTGTGCCTCATGTATTCGTAAGAAGAGGCTAGGATGAAACTTTGCCATTTTCTTTTTCTTATCTTTTTGTTTATATTTGATTTTGAATAATCCCTTCCTTTATTTCTGGTTTAATGCATGTGTGGATATACAGTGGGAGATGTATAAAGTCATTTTCTTGTGATTGGTTACCTGTATCATATTACAATTGATTGTCACCTTCAATCCACAATTTGATCAGAAGCGAAGACATTTGACTTGAATGCATTGGCATATTTAATGAGATAGATTAGTATGATTTCTAACAAATTTTTTTTTTGTTTAACACTTCTCATCTATATATTACAAACACTTCACTTTTCTGGGGTCCAATACAGACACTTGTGGTTACTTTCAATCGATTCTATTTTCTACATCAGTACTTCATAGCTCTGCATCTATGATTTTTTTTTTTATTAAAAGTGATTTATTGTTTGATATTTTTATATTTACTTTAAGATATGTATGTACTTAATAATGTTGAAGGTTTTTTTTAGATCCTAACTTATGAAAAATAACCCGCTTTAATTTGCTCCAGTACCAAAACGTTTTCAAAGGGCATTTTGAATTTTAACATTTGAATACATTCACACAAGCATGTTGCATAAGTACTCAACAACTTATATAGGAGATTTCTTCCAACTTAGGATCCAAGTTTAAAAACTTGAAGACTCATACATCTTTCATTTTCCTATGGCTCTAAATATTTAGTGGCATGATTCACAAACTCTCATGACACATATTGTATGTAATACATAAATGAGAAGAAAACAAGTAAGCTTCTGAGCTCTTAAAACTATGCATTCATATATATGGCTCAGACATTGTTCCAACCCTCTGATTCATCTCTTTTGGGATTTGTTTTGCATGCATGGAGCACAAAGTTACATGCTCTAACAGCCTCTTCAACTGTCAGATAGATCCATTTTCCTCCTATATCCTTTTGGAAGTTGGATTTGTTTAGTTTCTTCATCACCTCACTTCCAGGATTGACCAAAACAAGCTGCACTCATAGGAATGAAAAGATTTCAAGGTTAATAACAACAACAAAATCTACAAGTACAATAAATAGGCTATAAGAAAGTTTTGGTTCATGATTAGCAAATGACATGAGACAAAGAATTACTTGCTGCTCTCTTCTTTCAGCAATTTTCTTAGTCTCTTCAAGCATACTTATTCCACTTGTATCAATATTCCCAACAGCTGCCAATAAAATTACACTTCAAGTTAGACTGGAAGAAATTCTAATAAACCATGTTTTAATTGAAGAGTTTAATTTTTACACTATCAGTATAAAAAATTTTATATCGTAAATTATGACTAATATCAAATATTTTTCATGATCTGATGGTTATGATTGATTGACATTGTTAATTTTGTCTACACTAGCACTGTATACAAATTAAATCCTTAATTAACTAAGATATCCCAAAGGGTCGTTACTCACCACTCATATCTATTATAACATACTGCAAATTTGTCTCCCCTGTAGCTTTAATTCTATCTTCCTCTTCATCAATCCACCTTGTGATCCTATGAACAATAATAACAATTATCTTGTGTGTCACAATTATTCTAGGCCAAAAAATTGACATGATAGAGAAAAAAAATCCAAATTATAAAGTAGCTTACCTTTCTCTTAAATAGCTTGCATTGGCAAAGTATATTGGTGCATCAATCTTCAGAATTAGTATTCCAGGAACACGATTTGCATTTGGGTAATGCTCAACATTTCTGTATATCACAGAATTTGGAATGTTTCCTAAAACAAATGTCCTTGGCCTTGCAATAAATAGCAGTATCCTAAGTACAGATATTGCAACCTAAATATACATTAGGAAACACATTAATTTCACGAACATGTATATCAATCTTAGAAATAGGAGAACAAAGAGGTCATTGATACATACTGCTATGACTAAACCAATTTCAACACTGCCAAAGACAACACCAATGTATGCACTAATGCATACGAAAAAATCGAATTTGTCGACCTTCCACAGATGGATGGCTGCTTCATAATCTATAAGGCCAAGCATTGCAGATACAATTATAGCTGCTAGTACCACAAGAGGAGTGTAATAGAACAAAGGTGTCAAGAACAACAATGTCAACATGACTGCAATTGACATTACAATGTTGGATGCTGCAGTCTTGCATCCAGCATTATAGTTCACAGCCGAACGCGAAAATGGTCCTGAAATTATGATTATTTTTATACTACAAATGTCAGTAATTGATCATGTAGTAAAAGTAATATTGATTGTTCTTGTGGATGAAGTGAATTATATATATATATATATATATTGTTAACACTTGGTGATTATCTTTACCTGTAGTGAGGTAGCAAGAGGTGAAAGAACCAACTATGTTCATGGTTCCAATAGCTATCATCTCTTTGTTACCATCAATATGGTAGTTTTTAAACATTGCAAAGCTTCTTCCAACAGCTATTCCTTCCTGAAAAATATCATCAATAATATTCAACACTCAAAGATTCTTTTGAAATCTACATTAACAAAATTAGCAGATCTAGTAGGACTTTGCCTATTACATATTTCATTTAATTGGAAAAAAGGCATTGCATATGCCATTTCATAGATTCAAAAGTATACTCTTGATTTAAAAGGATGTGAGTAAGAGAAGTGCAGCTCTTTCTACTATAATCTTGTAGTAACATCTATGGTATTGCCGTATTGATGTACATGTTTGTCAGCTACCAAATTTTTTCCTATATGCACTTAATCTTAGTTTTAGAGTTGTGTTGTTTTTACACAAAAATTTGGATTGTTAACAAAATTCAAATAAATTATATTGAGTTTAATAGATGGTTGATAAATATAATAAGATATCACAACTCATTGACCTTTTACTGTATATAAATAAATAATATTTTAAACGTTCTTATCTACAATTTAAAAAAATATATTTGAACAAAAATAATGATTAATTTTTTGTGTATTTAAATATCTAAAAATTATGTATATTAAAAAATAATTTAGATAGTTAATGAATATCATATATATATATATATATATATATATATTTGAATATTTAAAAATCATGTTAATAAAATTTAAAATTATAGTTAATTACATTAAGTGGATGGTTAATAAGATGTGTCACCTTATTATATTCATTAATCATATACTAAAATAATTAATCAAATTTTGTATATTCATTAATTATATTCAGTAACTATCTAAATTACTGTCAAATTTTGTGTAAAAATATATTTTGTACCATTAATATTCCACTTACTGGACTAGTGCTATCTAAGCCAAAATCTATTATTTCAGTCACGGGACAATTTTTGTATTTAAAGACTTCTAACAAATGCTTGCAAATATTCTATATGACTATAACCTTATCTAAACCTTGGCAAGGAAGAAGCTTGCAACCAAGCATAAATTTTGAAATATTTATTCTTGTAAATGTTGATAAAGAGGTATGCCTTTGTATAAAAGAATATAGATATAAAATAGAGAGACAATGAATGCTATATGGTCTAGGACCATCGATGAAGGACATGTGATCTGGTGGGCATTGAAATAACTTTGTAGTACAATGTAGCTTTTCTGTTGTTGAAGGCACAATTTGACTTGTATCTAAAAAATTGTCAAATGAAAGAGGACCCTATGATAAGATTTGACAAAAAAACAAAAACTCCACTAATAATAAAGTTATTCCCTTGTCTGGTTTCCTTTTATATATACTTGTTTGGTTAAGGATGTGACATTTTATTATGTTATGCTCACTAACACATGTTAAGTGAGTCATGTTATAGTGTTGCCGTGTAGCAAAGTGGATTATTAGGCAAATTGAGAGGTACTTACCGCAAGAGCTATGATGCCAGTGACAATTCCTGTTTTGATAGCCGTTGTCATATAAGGCGACACAAACACCAATTCTGTCAGTGATGCTGGATTTACTCCTTTCTTCAATTCTCCTATCTGAATTTAATCAAATCAACGTGTTACACAATTAATCACTCGATAAATAATTTAGAAAAATTGTGATTCATGTGCATGGTCCTACCGGATAAGAATAAAAATAGTGATTGAATGGATCGTATCGGTTGGACCCAATTGAAGTGAACAGTGTTTAAGTGCGCGCGTTGTGACAAAAGATACACTATGCAAATTCATTCAATTTTTATTCGTAATTCGATTGCCTAAAAGATTGTGTACAATCTAAATAATAATAATAATACTAATTAATTATTATAATGGAGAAATTAATGCTCACCACTTGAACGCCGTGATTCTCAGCATGAGTGAAATAAACCAGCAGACTTCCCAGTATAACGGACGTCAACGGCGTCATTGCTGACACCCAGAAGAACTTCGGTTGTTTTTTGCTCTGCAATTTAATTAACGTCACAAACCACCGTTACTGTTAATTCCTATTTTAATAACTTAAATTAATCTAGTTAGGTAGGTAGTATACGAAATAGTAATTTCATATTTATTATTATTATTATTATTATTATTATTATTATTATTATTATTATTATTATTATTATTATTATTATTATTATTATTATTATTATTACATACTAGCTAGCTACAATTTTGTCATATGTCTGCAGCTGAATATTAACGTCAATTGGCGCCGAGAAAATTTGCTGACTTTGTTTATCTATATCTTAACAAGAGTAGCTAGGGTAGGCCTTATATTAATGTTAATCTTAATCAAACCTCATTTTGAAATTCCATTTCCAGAAACATTCATTAATTAATGCAAGGTAATTAATTATGTGACAGGTTTGGACTCTAATCCGTTTATAGTGTCAAAGTCATGGCTCTTGGTGTGAAAAAATGAGCATCTAAAATGAGCAAGAAATCTACGTCACGCATAAGTTAATAACAATATTAATTAATACGTAGTAGTAAAATATTAGTATAGTTTACGCAAATGAATATGTGTTAGGTAGTACTTACGAAGTATCTTGTGACAAGGAGAAAGAAAATGAAGCAAATTCCTAACACAGCGCTTTCCCATCTCCACTGTTAATAAATAAATTCAAATTAGTTAATTAATTAAGAAGTAAGTAGCGGTATAAAGTAGTATAGTAGTATATTATACCAGATGAGTTTGGGTAAAAACAGAGCGCAAGACTGAAACGAGATCCGCAGAATGGGTGAAATGTTCAAGACCTAAAATCGATTTGAGCTGCTGAAGACAAACCACCGTGGCTGCTCCTCCCATGAATCCTACTATGGCTGCATGTGATAGGAAATCCACGATAAACCCTAACCTGCATCATGCACCCCCCTCATCCTTATTTTATATTTTTCATTTCCATCTATTAACCAATCACACTTGCTATCAAAACACTATTTTTTATTTTTTTTTATCAATAACTAACAATTCTTATATTTTATCAAATAAATATAGATTTCATCAGATACATTTCATACCAAACATGAAAAATATGAACACCCACCCACTTTATCCACATACGTGTAACACTAATTAGTTAATCATGTGGAAAAATACAATTCATTTAGTTAAGTAAATAATTAATATCTATAATGAATAATTTTGTCCCAAGTAACATTGATTGGCGCTCGTAATATTAAATATATATAGTATATGTTATGTCAAAAGGGAAGAATATCATTGCAAACTGCAAAGTGGGTATGTCTTTTTACAAGACAAAACATAAAAAGGATGAGAGAAGATCTTGTCCTCTTGAGATTCTTACTTTTCGTATTTCTTTTATTTTAATTATAAAAAATATTAACAATTGTTATTGAGACATTAGCTGTGAATCTAAATATATTAAAATTGAGTAATTTATATTTTGAAATTGTAAAAAGTAAAAAACATTATTCAAAACTTATTCTTTATTTTCATATTTGATTTCTTAAGAAGTGGTTTTAAAGAATTTATTAGATGAGCTCTAGTTATTAGTTGAATAAATTATTATTTTTATTTAAAAAAATATAAACGTTGTCACGTTTTAGTCATTGACAAAAATAATGATTTAACACCGACATATGATTTCAATAGAAGTTGAATTATTAGAAGTTTATGAGTACATAGATGCTACTTATTTTGAAGACATAAGTTTAGAGTATTAGTTGTTGATTAGAATTGTTACCTAAAGAGACCCAAGGAAGCCTGAAAAACGCCAGCAAAGAATGTGGCGGTGAAAGCAAGGTGGAGAAAAAGCTTTGGATTTTGGTTGGGATTAACTTGATTGGCCAACATGGAACCCATTAGAAGAGATCCAACTGCCACTGTTCCAACTGCTAAATCCCTTGAACTACCCATCATTGCATAAATCAAGGGTGGTATAAAGCTTGAATCTGCACATTACAAATATTGATCAGTTATTATATTTATATATTTAGTGTTGATCAGTTTATATTTAGAGAAGATTAAAAGTAAGTAGTTAGTTACATAGTCCAAGAATTGGAGGAAGGTTGGCGAGTTTGGCATAACTAATGCCTTGAGGAATAGCTAAGCTAGCAATAGTGATACCAGCAATGAGATCAGATTTCAAGAACTGAAAAGTGTAGGTAGGTGCCCATTCAAATATTGGGAAGAAATATTGAAGAGCTAGGAGAAACTTTTTAGAAGGTATTTGATTCTTAAACCTCCTCAAAGGATCATCTGGAAACAAAGTCTCTTTGATTGAATATTTCATAGACTTCAAAAATGGCTGATGAGGTGGAACAGCTACTCTCTGCACACTCTCCTCAACCGAACAAGGGTACGCATAGTCTACGTTACCCATCACAACACAAACTGTTTATTTTTATATATATATCTCACTATTTTTTGTGAACAAATCTTGACTAAGCACGATTGAAGTGATTAATGAGAAATGAGAAGAAGAAGAAGAAGAAGAAGGGAATAGGGATAAAGGAAAGGAGCTAGCTAGCAACTGAAAAGGATGAGTAGCTGTTGAGACAATGAGGAAGTTCTTCATAACATGGCTTTATATAATGGTTTTTTATGTGCATTTGGACATTATTCATATTATTCTTATTATTATTATTATTGGTGTATATACTTGGTTCTTGAATTTTGATTGAATATACTAATATTAAACGATCAATCATTCGAATCTGTCATTTTTATATTTATCTATATTTTATAGATACCGATATTCACTATTTTTCAATAGGTGTCAAAGATTTTAAATTATTTAATTTTATTAAAATTAAATTTATTCATTCAAATTAATATAATACATGACAAACAATACAAATATTTTATTAAAATTAAAAAGATAAAATATTATTATTGTAGTGCGGTGTGAGGGTCCACAGGAGATCGTGTAAGGTGTAGTGGGGAGGCTACTCAAACATCCCACATTTGTATTCTCATAATAGGATTGGAATTCTGGACCTGCCACCTTCTTCTATTTTAGTTTTCTTCTTTGTCACATAAAGTTTACGATTTATGTGCCAAAGTGTGGAAGCAAAATCAATGAAGGTCACGCCTCTTAATTTGTTTTGAGTTTGGAATATTTGGTTAATTCAGTCCTTCCAATCATTGAACCTTTTTACCACCAATTAAGTGACGTGTAATGTGAAGTTTAAGAAATATGTTTCAGAATAGGTTGTGTAGGTTTGTCCATTTTATTTCCAAGATTCTTCTTCGAAAAATAATAATAATAAATAAATAAATAAAATAAGTTTATGTGAATCAAAAGGGTTCATGTATTATTTGCATGTCACATTCACTTATTTGTACTTTTTATTTAAAAAAGAAAAAGAAAGAAATTGAAGAAATCATTTTAATATATATGTCTATGTAAGTATTGTTGAAAAAGGTAATATAAAACTAACGAAGTGATAAAAAAGTGTTTGCAATTTGTTATTATTTGAATAAAAGTTATTCCAAGTCAATCCTACCTAATGATCGTCTAAGATTTTTACTTAGAGAGACAATCGACGTTGAAGCTACCTGAACACCAAAAATATCTTTTATATATGTGTGTTGGAAAAAGCACTCACTAATTACAAGAGATCACACACTAATACTCAAAACTCAAATAGGAGAGAATAAAAAAAGAGAGGAATTGGCACTCAATAATATTGCCCCACTAATTAATTTTTTATGAGGCGTGTACTGAGGCAGGGATCTTTTGTCCTCATTTTCATTTTTTATGGCAGCTGAAGGGTTATATGTCCTATGCTAAAGAAGGGATATTTTATGGCTATAAAGTTGGTGTTGATTCTGATATTTCATATTTTAGTCTCTCAGTTTATAATTTGCGAATGCTACTTTTATTTTTAGAAAGAAATTTGGACAAATATTAGAGTCATTAAAGTAAATTTGCTTATGTTCCAATTAGTCTATGGTCTAAAATTTAAATTTTAATAAAAGTAATTTTGATGGATCAGAATGTCAACACGATTCTTGGCTTAAAGAAAAGACCATTAAAGTATCTTGACTTATCTATTGGTGACAATATGTGATAATTTCTTAGAATCTAATTATTGAGAAATTTACTAGAAGGTAATTGAAATGGAGAAATTATAATCTTTTACTGAGTGATCATATTATTCGCCTACACTTTCCTTCTTTAAAGCTTTGTTGTGTACTATCTCTAAGCTTGCATCTCTCTTTAAATATTTTATGTAGGTGGGTTGAGGAGGTTCATATTCATTGGATAAAATGGAAATGGATTTGTCAAGATTGGATAAATGGTGGATTGAGTGTAACAAATTTACGTATTTTTAATATTGCATCATTAGATAAATAGTATCGGAGACTTAAAGCGTATAGGGTAAGGTGATTTAAGGTATAATCTAGTAAATATAAAATTTGATTTAGTTAAGGAGAACTAGATCACTAATTGAGTCAATTTGGTGGAATGATGTTGAGTCTTAATTTAGGTATAGTGGATGTAGAGTTGTATTGGTTTTCGAGATTTTTTTTTTTAAGGTTGTAGGTAATGGAGAGAATACAAGTTTTTGGCTTGATATTTGGTTAGAAGGAGTGTTATTTTGTTGGCTAATGACAAAGATGATTTTGACATTGGAACACAGTTCATACTTTTGGTTACATAGTGAAAAAGACGTATAATATTTTTTATGCAGAACTTTGAAGGCATGAAAAATATTCTTGTGTATGAGATCACTTGGAATAACATTGCTCTTTAAAAGGTCTTGTTATTTTCTTGGCGGTTATTGAATATATCATTTGCCGGCAAAAGATATATTTTAGATGATAAACTAATCCTTGTATGGGAGGATCTGGTTTAAAGGAAAGGAAATTAATGCAATCACTTATTTTTTATTGTCTAATGTTCAGATCAGTTTGGGGATGGGTGTGTTTTGTGTTGGTGCTTTTTCAAATATTGTTCTTGAGTATACCTATCAATATGGTGGCTAAGGTGGGGTGAGAAGAAAAGGACCAAAGTTTTGAATCTTATTTAGTTACCATTTGTATGGTCAATATATCAAATGTAGAATTATATTATATTGCATCAATAAAATTTTAATGTTCAAGAAGATTTTCGATCATAAATTGTCATTTTTAGAGGAAAAAAATCAATATTTTATAGAAGAAAAATTCTAAATAATAATCAAAATTTCAAAAAATATGAAAATTGAAAAACTAAAAATTTAATTTTAAAGTAAAAAGATTATTTTCGTGAGTATAATTAAATAAGATAATTAAAAATATAATTAAATATATATATATATATGAGCTATCGAGGAGGTGTACCTCGACGTTAAACTTATATACCCTTCAAAATCACAACTAAAACCATAATTTACGTAAAACTCAAATAATTTAGGAATAGTCCAACATGAGAAAATAATGTAGGGATATTGACTGTTGAAAATAAAAATAAAGGAGTGTTTGAAATTTGAGAACAATACGGATTGAGAATTAAAACATGAGAGGATTTTTTTTCTTCAATTATTTGCATATATATAACATAATAATATGCATTTATCAACCTCTCCCATTTTTTTTCTTCTCATGTTTCAAATTTACACCCTTAATTAACCTTTATGCATCTCAAATTCTAAAACATGGTTCCTTATCCATAATTTAATGGTTAAATGTAATTTTAATTGTGCAAATAATATTTGTGGTTTTCAAATGTTGAACTTGATTGAAACATATTGAAATAAGTTCAACATCACCCAATATGACAAAAAAAAGAGAAAGTCAAAATTGTATATATAATTTTTGTTGATGCATTTCTAGAAATACTTTAAAATTTATATTTGCTTTTTTTATTTTATTTAAATATTTATTTTGGAGAGTATATATACATCATCATATGATTGTGATATGTTTGATAGAAATTTATGTGTTTGTAAAACATTTTATATATCATTTTTGTAATATAGTTGTCTAATTATTCATTAGGTCAACAATCTTGATCTTTGTTTAATTTTAGAGTATATAGTAGGTCAATTATTTTTCCTTAATACGAAATTGAGTTTGGACCAACAACAAGCCTCTAGTATTTATATTGGATTGAGTAGTGAATTTCCATAGGCTTGGATTGGATATTATGGTGTAACATCCGTACTAGATAGATGCCAATAAGATGGTCCTGTTTTGTGTGCACCATAACATAACCATATGATATGAATAATTGAGCATGTGATAGTATGGGTCGGTCGGTGCACGAGTTCATTACCATTCAGCTGCCGATCAGTTAGTGAGTGATTGAGTGGTCCCATTTCCCACTTTTTGTGGTGCACCGTTGTGTCCACTCTTCTTCCAGAAACTTCTTGTTCTTCTTTTATTCAAGTATATAATAGTAATAAATACATTATTATCATCAACAAGACTTTCCATTCCATTCCATTCATGAAAAAAGAAAAATATTCAACAAAGGTTTCTATTTATAGATAAAGTTCTAGATGTAGTTGGAAGAAATCTTACTCATATTATGGCTATTGTGAAAACTCTAGCTAGTATGAGTTTTTAACCTTCATTTTTGCAACACTTATCTGCATGTCTCATCTGACATTTGACAACACCATTACGAAATCTTATCACAAAAAAAGAGAAAAAAGTAAAACAGACAAACCGAACGGTGTTATCAATAGTTAAATCAAAATCAACATGCACTTCTACTTGCTTAATCCTATCTTGCCTCTCTTAACAAAACCTTATGTTCTCTTTATTTTTGTGTGAAATGAAAGGCGCTCGTGAATAAAATAACAATATTTTATTCGTAAATTATTATTTTAGTCACTCAAAGTAGGTTTAATTGCAGTTTTGGTCCTCCTATTATAGGTGAAAATTGAAAGTAGTCCTCCTATTTTGTTTGTCCTCAGTTTTAGTACCCCAAACAGAATTTGAGGCCAAATCATGATGAGTTGTCATTTTTTTAATGACGTGTCAAAAAAAAAGGTGACGTGACAAACGCTTACGTGGAATAAACACATTATTATATTATTTATGATTAAAAAAAATATAATTTATATTTTCAAAAATCAATTTTATATGCAATAGTTTTAAAAATACAATTAAATTATTAAAATAAAATTAAAAGAAAATCAAAAACATCTGCAGCATAAAGGCAAACGAAATAGCTTGAACCCTAAATCAAAAACAGCCCCAATTCAACCAAAGGACTTGTTGTCAGATACTATCATGCATATTTAGCTAAAGCTGATGAAAGAGTAGGCATACAAATCAGAGTGTTTGACATCGAACCTGGTCCATTTCAACATGTATTGGATCAGATCTTAGCTTGTACTTTAAATCAGAATATTTTGTCCAATGTTAACCGCGAGCAGAACATTAATAGTTCAGCAGGAACAACAAAGTCAAAAGCTATACTAATGACATCCTTAAGCTCTGGTTACTTTGAAAAGGTAAGAGACATGTATTGGGAATATCCTATAATGACAGGAGAAGTGGTTGGCATTTACCAACAAGCCATGAAGGATATCAACAAACACAGAAGCAGATTCACAACCAAAAAGCTTAGGCAGAAATGTATCTCTTGAGCTTAACTGATGTGTTAGTTACTAGCGCATGGTCTACTTTTGGCTACGTGGGTCAAGGACTTGGAGGTTTAAAACCATGGATACTCTACAAACCTGAGAATCGAACAGCCCCGAATCAAGCTATTCAACAAATGGTTCTTTTGGTGAATTGGGGCTGTTTTTTATTTAGGGTTCAAGCTATTTCATTTGCCTTCATGCTGCTGCAGATGTTTTTGATTTTCTTTTAATTTTATTTTAACAATTTAATTGTATTTTTAAAACTATTGCACATAAAAATGATTTTTGAAAATATAAATTAAATTTTTTTAATCATAAATAATATAATAATATGTTTATTCCACATAAGCGTTTGTCACGTCACCTTTTTTTTTTTGACACGCCATTAAAAAATGACAACTCATCATGATTTGGCCTCAAATTCTGTTTGGGGGACTAAAACTAGGGACAAACAAAATGGGGGACTACTTTCAATTTTCACCTATAATAGGGGGACCAAAAGTGCAATTAAGCCCTCAAAGTAAGTATAAAATATTGTTATTTTAATTTTTAATACAAATTAAAAATTTAAATTAATCATTAAATTATTAAAATATTATTTAACTTAGTCTTTGATGTCTTAATAATTATAAATTATTTTAATAATAAATTATATATTTTAAATATATTTATAATAATTAATAATTTAACTATTTTGATGATTCAAAAATTAATATCGATTGTTTGTTGAATCAGAAATTAAAATATCAACTTAGATAAACTAGATAACTGAATTTAAAATACAAGTATAAAAGGACATTAAAAGTTATTTTAATTAATATTTTTTAATTAAAATAATAAAGGTATAAGTGATAAAAAAAATTATAAAATATTAAATACAACTAAATTCTAACACTACTCAAAATAGCATATCAAAATACAATATAATTATTTGTATGAGAATGATTCTTTCCAAATAATTTATTTTGATCATATGTGCTCTTTATCCGCTTTAACGTATATGTTATAAATTAGCGTTTTGACCTTACAAAACAAACACTTTCGTAATACAACCGAAAATTAATAGTTTGGGTATTCGATGTTTTTAAATCAGTAATTAAATGTTTTATTATTAATTAAAAATTAATATTCGATAAAAAAAATGAAAAATTAAATATATTTTTAGTCTCTATAAATATAATTTATTTTGATTTTAATTTTTTTTTAAAAATAATTTATACCGTTACAATTTAAAAACATATATATCTCTGATGGGTTTTGTAATTCAAAACCAATTTTTTCTGACGTGACACTCAAATATGAAATTAGAAAGAGCCTTATCTCTCTTCCTCATGATTGAACTCTAAAACAATAATTAAATGATTTTATCTATTAAATGGTTGGATTAGGAAACAAATACCTATCCAAAAAGAAAGGTCTATGAACCATGAACTTTCCTTAAATCCGGTCAAGAACCGTCTTCAAATACTCACGCCCTAAGAATCACATAAGTCCAAAAGCTTCAAAACAAAAACAATTTTTTAATTTGTCTATGTGAACCCATGTAATAAATATCATACATAAGTTGTTTTTAAGCCAGTTACCAAATAAAAGAAATTGACCACAAAATTTAAACTAGTATATGGATTGTGACATCAAACGAATATTGAGAAAGGAAGTCAAAAATTTGTCTATAAAAAAAAGTAAAGGGTTTAAGTTCAAAAAATTCCAAACGAAAGTTTTTTCACACCAATTTTAATCAATTTTCACACCAACTAATATGAAAATTAATTGTGTATCTTGTAAATATTAATTGCTATAAAAACATTTAAGCAATAAACAATCTTTAAATGTTTAACTTAATATAAGAAAAAAATTCCAAAAGGTTTCTTGTTAGATGCAAGAATATCAATATGAAGTGACTTAAATTTGAATTCGGAATCGGAATGATCCATTTCTTCATATTAAATGTATGTAATTTTAACCACTATTTGACATAAAAAAAAAAGTATAACATTTTGATCATTTGTATTTATAAATTTATATATTTAATTATCTATTTTTTTAGTCTTGATTTTTCAATTTTCTTTGAAAATTTGGTGTAATTTAAGAGTTTGACCGAGATGGTTTTGATGAGGAATCCAATTTATAATATTTTCAAAGTTGCTTCGATGGCTAGGTGTCCCACTCTTCCACTCACACACAAAAATTAATTTCTATCGTCCAAGTTGTCTCTTTCTGAAATGAATTATTAACTTGTTCATAGTAATCGCAAACAAAACGAACGAGGTGCACAAAAAGTATACAAGGGGTATTAAGTTGACTTCATGATCTGCATTATTGATTGACTTTCCTGTATAAAATTATTCAAGGATTCAACATAAATAGTCCCTACACAAATTTGGGTGGATATAACTTGAATCAAAAACATGTGGTTACACGACAATATATTATTAATGAAGAACATGGCACCCAGCCTCCCACGTTTAATTTTTTGTAATTGGATATCTGTGCTGTGCATTGTACTATATATTTTCTACAAAGAAATCAACAAAGAGCACACAACAATTTTTGTGGTTCGACGTTTCTTTGTTAAATATGAATTTCAATATATTTCATTCATTCATCATCTCAAATATAATACATTAATTTATAATTCTATTCGATGTATGTATCACCTTACAATAATCTTTCACTTAAAAAATTATAAATATTAATAACATAGATTTTACACAACAAATTATCATGCAAAGTATCATTTTTTTTCACTAGAATACGACTTGAGATATCTTAATTCTTCACATGATCACAAAAGATGGGGATGCATCAATCCATGTAATCTCACCCAAGATAATTCGTAAACTCTTTTCTTATCATTCAAGTTTAAGGATACTTCATCTATTCACGGTAGAAACAGAACTCAGAAAGTTTAGAATTGATTGAAGAAATTGTATTATTTGATTAAACAAAGCAACAGCTATTTAAAGCCTCTACATACCAACGGAAAAGAACAAATACTACGCTTTTCAAGCCTACAGCATAGTAGCTGAAACAGAAACTAACTTTCCTAAAGAATAAGTCTTATTATAGCCAACTAATTAGAATAAGTAAACCCAAAACAGAATAACAAATTATAGCTAACATTTCCTCCCTTAAGCTAAACATCTTAAATTAGCTTATTTCTGATGCATTCACCATTCCAAGCAAGTTACGAAATTTCTCAAATTGCTCAAGTTTCAGTGGTTTTGTCATTAAATCTGCAATTTGATCTTGTGTGCTGCAATACCTTAACTTCACAGCACCATCATTCACCAAATCTCTCACGAAATAGAACCTCACATCAATATGTTTGCTTTGTCCATGAAAAACTGGATTTTTAGACAATTGAATGGCAGAACTGTTATCACATTGAATTTCAGTACCTTCATTCTCCTCTAATCCAATTGTTTTCAGAATTTTTTGCAGTCATATACACTGACATGCGCAGAGAGCTGCTGCAATATATTCAGCCTCGGTTGTAGATAAAGTCACCACTGGTTGCTTTTTTGAAGACCATGATACTGCTCCATGTCCTATTTTGAACACATAACCAGAAGTACTCCTCCTATCATCAAGATCACCAGCATATCCGCTATCTGTGAATGCCAAAAGCTTCACATTTCCTTCTCCCTTCTTGTAGAAAATGCCCAGTTCAGCTGTTCCTTTCAAATATCTAAGAATTCTCTTGGCTGCCAACCAATGTGACATGGTTGGTCTAGACATGTACCTGCTAATGAGACTTACAACATACATTAAATCAGAACGAGTCACGGTTAAGTAAATGAGACTCCCAACTAATTGCTTGAATAAAGTAGCATCAACTTCAGTCCCTCCTTCATCTTTTGTTAACTTTGTTCCAGCAACAATTGGATTCTTCACTGCATTGCAACTTGCCATTTTGAACTTTGTTAATACCTCTCGTGCATATCTTCTCTGACATATGAAAATACCATTCTGATTCTGCAACACTTCTATTCCAAGAAAATGCTTCATTCTTCCCAAATCAGACATGTCAAACTCCATCATCATTGAGTTCTTGAACTCATTACATATACAAACATCATTTCCGGTGAAAATTAAATCATCTACATAAAGACTTATTATCAAAAGTTTACCTCCAACAGATTTGGTGAACAAAGTATGCTCACTGGAGCATTTTTCGAAACCTTTATGCAGAAAATAAGTCTCAATTTTGTTGTACCAAGCCCTTGGTGCTTGCTTGAGGCCATATAAAGCCTTTTTTAATTTGTAGACCTTTTCTTCTTCTCCCTTCTTAGTAAACCCATCAGGTTGCTGCACAAATACTTCCTCCTTAAGTTCACCATGAAGAAACGCACTTTTCACATCCAACTGGAAAACTTCCCAACCATGTTGAGCTGCTATTGCAAGAATTACTCGAATGGTGTCAAGCCTAGCAACTGGTGCAAATACTTCGGTATAATCTACACCATAGCGTTGTGCATAGCTTTTAGCTACCAATCGTGCCTTATGTTTTTCAATGTCCCCATTTTCATTAAGTTTGGTCTTGAAAACCCACTTAACTCTAATAGGTTTGGCATCTTTAGGCAGATTAGTCAACTCCCAAGTCTGATTCTTCTCTATGGCTTGAATCTCTGCTGCCATGGCATCTCTCCATTTCTTGCTCTTGACTGCCTCTTCAAAAGAAAATGGATCAGTATCAGTTACCATCATCATTGCAAGAAAATCTTCCTCCTCAGAAAACTCATCACCGGCTTCATAATCTGCCATCCAGATTGGTTTTGCTCTCCTTCTTGCATCCCTTCCTTCAATTTCAGCATCTCCCATATTTTCTTCAGATGGAATTGAGTTACTGGAGCTGCTGGTATTAATGGAATTATTAGAACCTCTACTGCCTGAGACATTTTGAATATTCTCCTCTTCAGTATGCTCTTCAATACCGCCTCCATCAACTTCTGGCACCACCAAATTTGGCTCATTTTCAGTGTTGCTACAATCCCAGCTATCTTCTTCTTCAAATACAACATCTTTGCTGATGACAATCTGCTTGGTGATAGGATCATACAGCCTATAGGCTTTAGATTCGTCACTAACACCCAAGAACATACACTTCTTACTCTTAGAATCTAGCTTGCTCCTTTTCTGGTCTGGAATGTGGACATGAGCTATACACCCAAAGATCCGGAAATAGTCCACCTTTGGCTTCACACCGCTCCATGCTTCTTCTGGGGTTTTTCCTTTCACTGATGTAGTTATACTTCTATTTTGAATGTGCACACACCATTTTACAGCTTCGGGCCAGAACGCTTTTGGAACTTTCTTCTCAGCTAACATTGATCGTACTGTGTTCATGATTGTATTGTTCTTCCGCTCGGTGACTCCATTTTGTTGTGGAGTGTAGGCTGTTGTCAGCTGCCTGCTTATGCCTTGAGCTTTGCAAAACTCTCCAAATTCATTTGAGTTGAATTCACCCCCTCTATATGTTCTTAGGCAAGTAATATATGCACCGGCTTCCTTCTCAACACATGCTTTAAAAATCTTAAATACAGCAAAAGCTTCTGATTTCTCATTTAAAAAGTAAATCCAAGTTTTACGTGAGAAATCATCAATAAAACTTATGAAATACCTTTTATTGCTGTTAGAAGCTGGTTTGATAGGCCCACATAGATCAGAATGCACCAATTGAAGTTGTTTTGAAGCTCTCCATGTACTCAGCTTCGGTATGGACTCTTTGTGTTGTTTCCCAATCATGCAAACTTCACATAAGTATTCTGGAATTTTGAGCAGTGGCATACCATCTACCATGTTTGTGGATGCAAGTGTTCTCAATCCTTGATAATTCAAGTGGCCAAAGCGTCGATGCCACAAGTATGATTCTTTTTCAGGACGAACTTTAGCTAGAAGACACAAGGAGCTTTTTGGTGTCATAGATGCTAACAGATAGAACATTATGTTTCTGCTCATATTGGTTTGCATGATTAGCCCCCTTCTAGAATGAAAGACTTTACAAGTCCCTTGTTGAATTAAAATTGCTAACCCTTTCTCCTGAAGTTGTCCTATGCTCAACAAATTGCTTTTTAATTCAGGTATATAAAATACATCTGAAAGTACCTGAGTTATGCCATCAATTTGAAACCGCACACTACCTTTAGCCACAACTGCCATTCTGGTGTCATTGCCAAGCTTTACTGTTTCTTGAAATCCTTCCTCTAGCTCCAAGAACCATTCTTTGTTTCCAGTCATGTGATTGGAGCATCCAGAGTCAAGGAACCAAACTTCTTCTCTTTTAGTTTGATGAGGTTCAACATAAGCCATCAATAAAATCTCTTCTTTCGCTCCTTGATCCTCTCCTTGTTCAGCATAGTTGGCCTTCTTTTCCCATTCAGGACACTCATATTAATAGTGTCCCAATTGATGGCATTTGAAACATTCTATGGTGGCTTTACTTTGAAACACTCTCCCTCTTCCTCTGCCTTGACCTCCTTGATATGAGCTTCTGCCCCTTCCTCGCCCTGGTTTACCATTGTAAGAAACTTTCAAAGCTTGTTCTTCTATCTGACTTCCCTGCATTCTTTGTTCTTGCACGAGAAGACTTCCATGGAGTTCATCAATGGACATGGTATCTATATCATTTGATTCCTCAATTGCACAAACAACGTGATTGAATGTTGGAGTCAAAGATCTCAAAATCTTGCTCACCACTGTGCTTGGCTGTACAGCTTCACCATTTATCTTCATCTTATTCACGACTGTCAAAGTTCGTGCAAGAAAGCTATCAATCTTTTCTCCCCCTTTCATATTTAGCATTTCAAACTCCTTTCTTAATGCCTGCAGTTGTGCTCTTTTCACCTTAGTGGATCCTTGGTATTTTTGCTTCATTGAATCCCAGATTGCCTTTGATGTCTCTTTGTTAAGAATGGTTTCCATAATTTCTCTATCAATTGCTTGAAACAGAAAATTCTTTACCTTCAAATTCTTGAGCTCAGTGGCTTCAACGCTCTTCCTTTGTGCCTCACTTGCGGCTGAAATCCCAAATGCTGGTAATGGAATCCCTTCCTCCACCAGATTCCACATCTCTAGGCTTCTCAAAAAAATTTCCATCAACATCGACTAGTGATCGTAATGGCCATCAAATTTCGGAATGACAAACTTTTCTGAGGTTGCCATACTAACTCACTCTCACACTCACACTCCTTGTTTAATCAGGCCCCTTTCTGTAAAGCTCTGATACCAAATGTAGAAACAGAACTCAGAAAGTTTAGAATTGATTGAAGAAATTGTATTATTTGATTAAACAAAGCAACAGCTATTTAAAGCCTCTACATACCAACGGAAAAGAACAAATACTACGATTTTCAAGCCTACAGCATAGTAGCTGAAACAGAAACTAACTTTCCTAAAGAATAGGTCTTATTATAGCCAACTAATTAGAATAAGTAAACCCAAAACAGAATAACAAATTATAGCTAACATTCACAAGTCTCTCTATTTATAAGAAATTTAAAATATATTAATTGTCTCACATTTTCAAATATCTTTACTTCATCAGTACAATAATAATCTAAATACATTCATCTACCTTTGAAAATGTATCTCTTAAATTTTCATAATTTGAATTATTGTTTAGGATTTAATTTCAATTTTGTTTCTCTTATTTTCACTGATTCACTACATTGGTAATATTATTTTAAAATCTGATAATTTTAGTCTTTCCTTGAGACTTTTTAACTAAAAAATTATGATTTGACATATTTTAAATGATATGACATACAATCTTATGATGTATAAACATCTAGATGCATTAATTAATTATATATTGGAGATTTTAGAGGTTTTATTATAATTTCATAGGTAATAATCATTTAAGATCATCATATCATATGTCACATTGTTTAAAATATGTGACATCATTATTTTTAAATTAAAAAACTCAAAAGATGAACCAAAACTGTTAGATTTGAAAATAAGACGATCAATTTCGCGAATTGGGTGGAAATAGAAGAATAAAAACTACAATTAAATTTTTTTCTTTTCTATAAAGACAAATTGTTCGGAAGAATTTGAGTTCGAATCCCGACTGAAATAATTATTATTCAGACTTTATTATCTCTCATAATCATGAGGTTAAAAAAGTTCATGATAATTTGATAAAATTAATTTACTTCTTTTGTATCCCAAAATCACATATTTAATAGTAGCACTACTTTAAAAAATATAACAATATATTGAAGGCCTAATTCATTACACTTTTTAACCTTTAATAATGTTGTAATTTAGAATAATGCTAACAATTGCAATTTGCAAACCAGCTGCCAATTCTGTAAAATTTTCATTTGCAACTGACTACAAAAGGTTTTGGAGATCATACAAATATATATAATCTGATTATATTGATCCATGATTATATTATTTTGTACACAAATAGCAACAATAATGGTTTATAAAATGCAAACGGATCTAACAATGATAACTAAATTGATTCGCAATAAGTCACAGAAAATATGAAAAAGGTGAAACAAAAATAATATATAAACTATCCCGTGTGGTTGCTTTCATGCACGATGATTTCTTTATATCTCAATCCATATATATCTCCACATTCTCTTTGTTGCGTTTCTTTTTTGTGATTGGAACATGGAATGTTTTTCTAGCCAATAACAACAACTAATAGCAACTAATAATTAATATTTATCATGATTAAAAAACTTGTGACTAGAAATAATCGAAAGGGTCGTGAAATGAAATTAGTAGAATGTTGTAAATGCAAATTGAGTTGAATAGTGGTCCGTCCAACCATTTGGATTTTCTGAACAGAGCATCAACTCCTATATTCGCCAATCTCTAACCATGCAATTAACTGGGCCCAACTAATCATAATGCTATATATTCTCTACACTTTAATGAAATATAAACATTATATATATATATATATATATATATATATATGATATTTGGTTAATTACACATAAAAATACCGAGTAAATGGTTCATTTAAATGACAATTGTGTAATTAATTATAATTTTTAATATAATATTTATTTAATTGAATTAATTGTATTGTTACGTACAAATATACCATTGATCAAATATCATAGGTGTACACGGAAAAATTGTCCATATAATTTTTTTGTATTTTTAAACTTTTATTACATGATAACTTTTTGTTTGTGGTGGATGTATATATCACATGATATATATAGTTCAAGGTGACAACACCATGTCCAACTGGCCAATTAATTAAGTTGTTGCTGGAAGATTTGGGAATGTACTATATGAGTATTCCTCGGCAATAAAAACCGAAACCAATCACTTTCTCCTCTTTAGTTGGTGTTTAATTGTTTAAATATACGTGTACCACTAGAAAGTAAAATGTTTATGGCTTATAGATTATATTACTACTTCTCTAGTTGGCCATGGACCATGGTTTATAAAACACCAACAACAAAAAATATAATTTTAAACTAAAATGGAACCTTCGAATAAAGTGTGAGATTATGAAGATAGGTGGATCGAGGAGATTGTATTTCGTGATAAAACATTTTACAAAATAACTCAACACGGGTTTGGGGCAATATTTAGATAGGTTGGGCCAGTAGTAAATTTGGTTTGGGCTAACACCCTCCTCAAGCTAGAAAATGTAGTGCAACTTATATCCAAAGAAAGTAACAAAAAAAAAACAACTCAAATATCCAACTGAGCCTATGTTTGGATCCGTGGTAGACTTCATCATTCTTGCATCTCAATCCATACATACTCTTACAAAGCTTAGAAATTTGAACTTCTCACTCAACTCAAGTTCACACCGTGATTTTTGTAAATTTAAACGCACATTGAACTGTTTACACTTAATAGCACTAAAACCATATAATACAAGTAGGTACACCTTTCTTATGTGCTACTCTATCTCTATACCTCTTGAAAATTATCAACAACTTGAGTGTGTTTGAATGCAATAATTGAAAATTCTAGGCAAATTAGAGTTTTAGACAATTAAAATGTTTTAATTGAACATTTTTTTTATTTTTAAATATTATTGTTTGAATAAAAGAATTGCACTTTTAAAATTGGGCTATTTTTAAAATTTTCAAAAAATTTTGGGTAAAAATGAAAATTAAATTAGGGTCAAACTAAAATTTTTGAAAATATTGAGGGACAGTTTTGCAAATTTTTAGAGACCAATTTGCAATAAACAAATAAAATAAAAAATATAGGGACTAATAGTAAATTTTGCAACTTATAGAGTAAAAAATTTAGGAACCATTTCATGATTCATATTTTATAAAGTAAAGAGAGAATTTGTAATTTTTAAATTTTAGGTAGTATTTAAAATTATCTAAATTAATTTTAACAAAATACTTTATGAAATCCCTTCATTTAAGAAATACTTGAAGGATTTGAATTCATTTAAAAAATTACATTCCCTAGAAACTTTATTTCTTCAAGAATTGAGAATTGAATTATACAAATTATATACCATTCAACTTGCCATTTTAAAGCTTATAAATAAACTTGTTGTTTTAAAGCTATAAACTAAAAATATGTACAAATTTTTGTTTTTTTTTTCTCTCATAGATTTCTCCACTTGAGATAATCATTTTTTAGGTGTGTCGAACGCTAAATGTGAATATCTCTCCTATAAAAAAATTTGAACCTAGATTTACAATGTTGTGAAAGTCTATCCCCTTTTACTAGACTATGCATTTGTTGGTGTTTCCTTTTTCTTTTAGGTTAACAAAATAAACAGCTTGATTTCTCTTTTATTTTGTTCCATTCAATAATAAACATACACCATCAATAATAAAATCAATCCTCGTTTTCATTTTTTTTCTTCAAAAAGATAAACAAATAGTTTTCTCAAGTGCTTTTAAAAAGTTGAATTTTGATTAACTCAATTTTTTTAAAGTAGACTCTTCAAGTATGCTTGAAATGAAATCCATTTTGCCCCAACTTAAACGATGTTACAAAAAATAAAACTCAATTTATTTTTTTAAAACATTTCACCTTTACAAATTTTACACTTAAGGGTCGAGACTGTCATATCATTTTAAGTACATCGAGTTCTTTCAAGTTTTGTGTGTTGAGAGATTGTGAGTTGTCATAAGCATATCAAATAGGTTGACTCACATTATACAAATGTCACTTAAGTAAAACACTCAAATATTACATTTCATAATTCAAAAATAAATAAATAAAGTCATCAAAAACACATGTATTTTACCCTATCAAGTAATGAGAAACTGTAGTCACACTTGAGATAGTGGAAAGTTGTTTGAATTCAAGAGTTCACTAAAGGAGAAAGTTAGATTAAATATTATCGAAAAACCTAAATAATTCATTTATTGTCTAGTGCTAAAAAATCTCATATTGTACTAGCCATAACTCATAGATAAAGTTCAATGTTGTTATTAAAAACAGTTTCAAAAATAAAATTACTTTTATTAAAACAATTTAATAAAATAATAATCTCTTTTAGGGATATTTAAACAAATTTTTAAAGATTATCAAATATTACATAATAAATCATTAACAACTTACTACATTTTCTCATGTTTTTCTTTTACCGAGATCCTTGTTCTTTTTAAAAAGAATTCTTGTAACTGTATGTATATGTGAAAGTTAAAATGGAAAAATGCGACGCAAAAATGTTGGCCCTAATTGAGCTGAAATGACACGGCGGTTTGTATTTATTGAATAAAAACATTATTAAAAGAATTGTTAATTAATTGTACCCAATAATTAGTGGTGTATATTTACAATTTTTTCAACACAAAAATATTATTTGTAAAAGATGTGTTCCATAAAAGTTTAAGTTTATGATATTTTGTCAACAAAAAAAAAAGTTTATGATATATAAATTATATATGGTAAATTAAATACACAGTTTAGAGGAAATTGGAAGGTGGAGTATGAGTGAAAATGAAATATATTTAATGGACATGTACTCTATAAACAATTTTACACCAATAACGAACACAAAATATGGATTGAATGATTATTGATTGATGAAAATTATAATTATATAATAAAATAATTAAATCAATTATTTTTTTGTTTTTTTAGAAAAATCAATTATTCTTATTAACTCACATAAATTTTCTTTACACCATGTATAAACATAGTCCTTTTAATTGTATTGGTGTAAAATTAATAATTGATATTTATGGAGTGTATACGGGCCTGAAGCCAGAAATGCTGAAACGGCCTGGCCCATGGTTTAGAACTTTTAAATTAACTGAAGTGTTTCTTAAAAATAATTTTTATAAGTGACTTTAAACTTTTTTTTTATCAAATACCTTAAAACTATACTTAATTAAAAAAAATTATGAAATATATTAATTAATAATTGCATTTGTTTCTTTTCTCATCTCAAGTCTTCTTGGAAATTTGTTGTTCTCGAATTTTATTTCGTTCTATTTATTTATTATTTTTTTTAAAATATAATGTTAGATCTCATAAATGTGATTTAATTTTATTTTTCTTTTAACTCTTTAGTTTATTTAATGTTAGATTAAAATATTTATTTAAATAAATTAATATAAAATAAAAGTAAAGTAACATGTCATAATCAAGTGTTGAAATTTTTATCCAATTTCTAGAGGATTATGGTTCAATTTTTAATGAGTATCCTAAGTGTATTGTGTCACATGACAAAGTAAATAAGTTTTACATTAAAAAATGTATTTAATACATTTTCCAAGTAATATATCTCATTTTTCTAGAATTAAGATCTTTAATCAAAATTATTAAAATATCTATTATCAAGATTTTAGAAGAATATGACTCGATTTATTACTAAATATGATATCTATTGAAAGAGTAAGAAAAATATCTGAAATTATATTATAAATGATATAAAATATAGAAAAGTATATTTACATTAATATATAAAGAGAACCAAATTACTGACTAAATAGTCTCTAATTATGTACTGCTAGTATCCCTAATATAACTCTAGGTTTAGGGAATGTGTCCATCCATATATAGTTTATTTGTAGCCTTTCTCGGGGAAAATCCATTTATGACAAGTTCTACAATGTTAAGAGTTGATAAATTATGTGAAACTTTAATAATAATAATAATAATAATTATTATTATTATTATTATATATTATCAATTTTTAAAAATAAAAGTTTACAATATTATTTGTTCTAAAGTTTAAGATTCAAAATTGATCCATGTTACTTTATCGAAAACAAGATTTGCGGAAGAATATAAACAAGAGAATACAAATGAGTTTACAATATTATTTGTTCTAAAGTTTAAAATACAAAATTGATCTATGTTAGTTTATCGAAAACAAAATAAAAAATCATATATATATATATATATATATATATATATAAAACGAAAAAATATAAATGAGGTAAACTTTTGTTTTTATATTATAAAAAAGAAAAAAAGAAAATTTATTTTTAGTGATTTAAATAATTTTTTTAAGGGTGAATACATAAATTGGTCTATGAAATATTTATTATTATATATGTTATCACGTGAGAAGGATATAAATTTTTACTTCTATATTAAAAAAAGAACAAATAAATTTATTTGTTAGTGATTTGAATAATTTTTCAGAAGTCAAATATATAAATTAGTCTATAAAATTATAAAATATTAATTAAAATAATTTTAATATAAACTTTTGTGTTGAAATTTTTTATATACACTATAATTGAATATTCCCATTGTTATCTTTCTGAGAATAAATTTCCTGTTCAAATTTTATTATCTTATAAATAAATTTGTAATTAGTTATGATTTTACAAAACTAAATATAACTATAGATAAGTTAATCTTTGAAATATTTAAATTTTATCAGAAAAATTAATCAGTGACTTTGATATGATATCAATTTATACAAATCATTTAATTCAATTGGTTACAATTTTATAGATATAGAATGACCTTTATCGAGTATGGATCTGTATCCATATCCAGGAGTATCTCTGGTTGTAATGTGTAGAAGCAAATTTAAAAGTTGAGTAAAGAGTGAGTGATAGGAACTAGGAAGAAGAAAATTAGGAAAATAGGCGCGGGTCAAAGTCCAAAAAAGTGTAAGGCCTGGAAAAGGACTCAAGAAAGAGAAATACACGGAGATGGTGGGGTGCCCAACGCTGCTCCTCATTTACTTCCCACTCGTACTTCATATGAATTTCACTCTTCCTTTTTTTCCTTTTCATTTTTATATTTTTTATTTTATATTTATACTTATACTTCCTTCATCTCTTACTTACTCTACTGCACTTGCTTATTCTATTTCTTCTAACTAACTACACTCATCTTTCCAACAATGACACCTATCTATCAGTGATTTTTGTTTTATTACTTACAAGATATGGAGCAGTATGAAATTCTACAACAAATTGGGAAGGGCTCTTTTGCTTCTGCTCTACTTGTAAGACACAAGCATGAAAACAAAAGGTATACTCACTCTCATTTCTAACTCTTAATTACTACTTCATTTCACTTTAAACACTTTCATGTGTGTCAGTGTGACTTCATTTCTGTAATGTGTTTTTTTTTTTTTACTTCATTATAAGCTAAGCTAGTTCATATTAATATGTAGTTTTATTTTATTTTTAAAAATGTGTTTAGGTATGTGCTCAAGAAGATCCGCCTTGCCCGCCAGACCGACAGAATCCGTAGATCTGCTCACCAAGAGGTCATACTCTTTTTCTTTCTTTCTTTTTATTTTCATTCTAAAACCAATATAAATTCAAATGTGGAACTGGAAACTTTTTTTGTCTTTCTAAATTTATTACTACATTCCAAGATGCTTTGTTGTTCACTCCTTGTTTTGCAGATGGAGCTTATATCTAAAGTTTGTAATCCATTCATTGTGGAGTATAAAGATTCCTGGGTAGAAAAGGTCAGCTTTTTATTAAAGAAAACACATTTTGGTTTAAATTGGTTTTAGTTAAAAGTGAGTTTTAAGTAAAGTGATTTACGTTGGATATGTTCATTTAAAAGTGAGTTCACCCTTCAAACATTTGAAGGCAAAAATGAGTTTAGCTAAAAGTTACATTTGAAGGTAAAAACTACAAATTAGAATGAATTCTAATTGAGAACCTTCTATCATACCTACACCAATTTTAAGTCTTTAGAATCACTTTTGGCTGTCCGAAAAGTTAATCCAAACATGCACTTACTTACTTTCAGTTCCAAGAGTTTAACTTTGGTTTATGTTGACATACATGATTTGTTATTCACTTGCTTCTCTAGAAATGTTGTGTTTATTATTACTTCTGATCGAATGAAGATTTCAATGGAACTCCTTTTGTAAACAGCATATGAGTTTATATTTCTTGGTTAATTTGTGTTTCTGAAATTTGATAGCTGGTACCTTTACTTTCAGGGTTGTTTTGTATGTATCGTCATCGGCTATTGTGAAGGAGGGGATATGTAAGTCCTTATTCTAATTGAATTCGAGTATGTGATGAATTCACACCATTGTAATGCTGATTATTTTGTCCTTCTATATTTTCTTTGTTGCAAAGGGCTGAGGCTATTAAAAAGGCTAATTGTATTCATTTTCCTGAAGAGGTTGGTCACTCTTGTAGAAACTCCTTTTACTTCTAGTTCTAAACCTGGAGTGAATAGTTTTTGTTCTTATTTGAAAGCTTTTTTATGCTTAGTTAATTTATCAATATACAACTTTTATACAGAGGCTATGCAAGTGGCTTGTTCAACTCTTGATGGCACTTGATTACTTGCATACAAATCATATTCTTCATCGCGATGTCAAGGTGAATGAATGATTTCTGTACATTTAATCAAATATGTTTTCTTGACAAAAGATATATTCTATCCTCAATTTATATTGATGCTTTATCCACATTGGTTTCAGTGCTCAAATATATTCTTGACAAAAGATCAAGATATACGTCTAGGTAAGGCTTTCTACATTCTTTGCTCACACTACAATACTACACTTACACTTCAATAATGTGTGTGTTTGGAGTCTTAACATCTTTTAAGTTCTTCCGTGTTATGCGTCCTATCTTTATATTTATGCTATGTATGGATGCAGGTGACTTTGGTCTTGCTAAAATGTTGACATGTGATGATCTTGCTTCATCGGTAAGTTTTATGGTTAAAGTTATTATTTGGATCACTTTTACTTAATATCTTACTGAGTTCTTGCCCTGCACTTAGATTGTGGGAACTCCAAGTTATATGTGTCCAGAGCTTCTTGCTGATATACCCTACGGCTCTAAGTCAGATATCTGGTCTTTGGGTAAGTAAGATAAGGTTTCGTTTGCACTCACAAGATCTGCTAGGCTTCATAACCTTTTCCTTTCCCTTTTTTACTGCATGCTGTAAATTGCAATTGACATTGGTTATAACATAATATTTGTCAGGATGTTGCGTATATGAAATGGCTGCTCACAAACCAGCTTTTAAAGCTCTTGTAAGTTACTTATTTAAGGGTGGCAATTATTCATTTTTTTGGCGAAGCATTATTTGTACAATAATTAATTTGAGACATAGAATTTTAAGGTTTTGCAACATCAAATCAGTGACCTCTTAGCTGTCTTTTATTTGTGCAGGATATGCAAGCACTAATTAACAAAATAAACAAGTCTTTAGTGGCACCACTACCAACAATGTATTCTGGTACTTTGTGAGTCCTCTATTTCTTAAGAATTTCTTTTCTCTTTATCTGTCTGTTGGTTTTGTGTAACTGTTATGTTAGTGCTTATACCTACAAAACTTGACTAATGTCTATGCGCTTTTTATTAGGACATGCCGATACTCATGTTTATACAAAACATGACTCGTGTTTATGCGCGTTCAATACATTCATATTTTGAATTTATGGCTTACTGGATTTCAAAATTGTTGTGAATTATAAATTTAAGTGCTCTTGCTTCATGATTTGGATTATTGAATCACATTCTAAATCTTTGTTCAACGACATCATTTGTATAACTTTGTGTGGTATTTATTTTCGCTTCTTTCAGTCGAGGCCTGGTGAAGAGTATGCTGCGGAAAAATCCCGAGCTTAGGCCAAGTGTATGTTTTCTCTCAATTATTTATTTGCATTTATGTATATATGTGGATTAACTCGTGAAAACTATTGTTACTACTCTATATGTGAACATAGCATTGTCTGCTTGATTAACATAATTTGATAGATTTATTAAGCAAAGTTTACTTTGGCAGGCTGCAGAGCTACTAAATCACCCACATCTTCAACCTTATATACTTAAAATTCACCAGAAACTAAATAACCCAAGAAGAAGTACTTTTCCATTCCAATGGACAGACTCAAACTATGCTAGGAGAAGTCGATTTGTAGAACGGGAATCTGTTTCTACTCCCTTTGGCAGAGTTAAACGATTGTCATTCAGTAATGATAGGGCCTTAAATCCTAGTATTTCTGGAACTGAAGTAACTTCTCTGTGTTCTACTCAAAGAGGACAAGGAGTCTCTACTTGTTCAAAAGAGAAACATTATGAACTATCCATTGGCCGTGTCCGTGAAAGACGGGATACTAACAAATCAAAAGACACCGAGTTCTCGATTGTTGATCGGATGCAAAGACTGAGAGCAACTATGGAGTCTGCCACCCCACGGCGACAGACACCACCATCAAAAATAGACTATACTAGTTCCAAGCGCGATTCAGTAAGTTTAAGCTCTACACTACCTAATAGCTTCGATTATTGTGTCATCTAAAGATAATAATCATTATTTTTTATTTTATTTTAAAAAATAGGACAATGTAGGTTTGGATTTACCCATAAGCATGTGAATCATATCATGTATATGATACATTTAGGCATGGCATGGCATGCATGTGTGGAAAAATGTATGTAGGACAATGATTTCATATTAACTCCAGCATAGCTTAACTTGTGGTGTGGTCCTTTGCCTGAAATAATGGAGAGTATGTATATATTTTATTAAAGAAATCCAGTATCTATCAATTTATTGATTTGCCAATCATCATTTCAGCTTCCAGCCTCTACTACTCCAGCTGGTAAATTTACCCCATCGTCTCGCAGAGCTTCCCTTCCACTTCCTACAAGATCGAAAGCCACAACTACCCCTTACAGAGCCAATGTCGGTCTTCTTCGAAGTGTGGACTCTCCTGATATTTCTGTTAATGCACCTCGAATTGACAAGATTGCTCAATTCTCTTTGGCCACTAGTGAGGATCATCCTCTCTTCCCTATTCGTGGAACATCATCAACATCAGCTCAGTGCTCTTCTAGTTCCCCAAGGAATGCTGCTGACTACTCAATCACAAAGGACAAGTGTACAATCCAAGTTGTGGACAAAGCCAGTATTCCTACCAATAGTGCTCTAGTTTCATATCACAATGAATGGTCCGAACATGGGGCAACTACTGCTGTTTCAAGCCATTCATCTGCCGATTCTAATCAGCGCAAGTTTGACACCTCGTCTTACCAGCAACGCGCGCAGGCATTGGAAGGGCTGCTCGAGTTCAGTGCTCGACTCCTACAACAACAGAGGTTTGAAGAGCTTGAGGTGTTATTGAAGCCATTTGGGCCTGAGAAGGTTTCTCCAAGGGAAACAGCCATTTGGTTGACTAAGAGCTTTAAAGAAACTGTGGTCTAAGGCTTTCTCATGCTCTTTTATATCATTGACATGACAATAGTGTAAACTAGTGTAGTAGTAGTACTATATATATGACGTTGTAGTTTGCAGAACAGTTTAGCCTCTAATCTCATTCCTGTCAAAGAAACTTCTAATCTCACTGTTCTTGTTGACACCATTAGCATTTTCTGAGATGCCCACACTTGCTCAAACAGTTTGAAATAGGCTAGATGACATTACCAATATGTCTATATTAATATTTATATTAATGTTCAAATTATGTTTGCCAAAAATTAATTAGTTATTGAAAATATTTATATAAAACTGAGATATTAGTTTGAATACTTTGGAAGTTGTCAAACTATTTGGGGATTTCTAAACAGATAATTGAAATACATAAAAATTTGTAAAAGAAAGAATATTTAAATGTGAATTAAAAAATTTATTGTGATAGTAATATTATTTGAGTTTAATAGATACATATTGACGATGCAAAATAGTTTTTCATTGATATTCAATGATAATTATTTCTTTTATCATATTTAATATTAATAATAATTAACTTTATAAAAATAATTGACATTGTAAATATTTGGCCAACTTTTTTTTTATAACTAAATATTATTAACATGGGACATCTTGAAACTTTCTTATGTCGCCAACTAAATTATCTTCAGAGGATATATTGAGACGAATTTGTTTAAATGATCCCTCTATGAATCCAGCTTAAGAAAAATTATTCAACCTATTATTACTTTTTGATGTTGAGAGAATACATATTAATATTATCACTGAAGTGTGATATAGCTGTAAGAAAGAATTAAAATAAAACAATATTAAAAAAAATGGTTAAAATTGGCGCAACCCTTAGGGTGGTCAGAAAATTTCTCTCGAACAAATTATTATGCCTTTCCTTTAAACAATTCCAAAAAAAAAAAATATTCAACCTAGTGTTTCTTTTTTTGACAGATTACATATCAATATTATAACCAAGGTGTGATATAACTATTATAAAAGTGATTATTATATAACTGTAAGAAATGGTTAAAAAAACTATAAAAAGGGTTAAAATCGTCTGCTTGTAATCTTAAAAGTTGCGAAAATAACTCCATCTCCGAAAGAAATTACCGCAAATTCCGACTAAAAATATAAAAAAAAAATTAAATATGTTTTTAATTCTTACGATTATAATTTTATTTATTTATTTATTTTGATTTTCGTAAATTTTTTATTTGATTCACATTCTTGCAAATACAAATTCATTTTTAAATAGTTTATACATCTAATTTTTTATTAAAAAAATTATAACACTGTTAATTTTTTTTTCATAAAAAATAAAAAATAAATTAAAAATTAAAAATCTTAATTATTTTTTGAAAGGATGACCAAAATTGAGAACCTCTTTTCACATTGTATTGTCTCCTTCATCACATCTTTATTCATTTTCTCTTCCTCTTTTCACTTTTAAAGGAGAAAATCAAACGTCACTTCGGATGTGTATGTGTTGTTCTCTAATTCGCAAGGACACGAGCTTGCACCCTCTTCTCATTTTTTCCCCATGAGCTAGCTCTTTTCTTCTTGTATCTAAATCGCAATCTTAGATCGTTTTAGAACTGATCAAGTTGTCGCGAGTTGAGTTATAAGTTATTCATTTCGCAATTGCATGTTGGATATGAGATGTAGTTAAAAAGGAAAGTTTGAAATTTTTGAGATGTAATTCATGAAATTGAGAAGTGATTTTGAAACTTTTGTAGGTAATATAACAGTACTAACAACTTTTTAATTGAATACTAGAAGGATACGATAGAAATTAAAGTTCTCAATTTTGGTCTCTCTTTCAAACAATAATAATTAGATTTTTTATTTTAAGTTTTAATTTTTTAGTTTTTATTAAAATAAAACTTTATCATTTTTTTAACATAATTTAGAGTGAGTAATCATTGTAAAATGAATATGTAATTGGAGGGATGTGAATCAAACAAAAAAAACTTACGAGAACCAAACTAAAAAAATGTTAGAATTACAAGGACAAACTACATATTTAAACCTTATAATAATTAGACATAATTGTTCATGCAGTGCCTTAACTTAATTTTCGATAACACTTCATTCCTTTATTTTTTTTCTTCCAATTTAGTTATTTATTTAATTTTATTATAAAAAATCAAAAGTATAAAAAATAAAAATAAAAATTTATTTGAAGATTTGAGTTATAAATTTAAAATTTGCATTATTTAAAATAAATAAAAAATTAAATAAAAAAATAAACTAAAATGTTATATAAAATTACGTTAAGGGACAACATAAAGAATTATTTTAAATAATTATTTAAACTGAAACAATCATTGATTTTTTCTATTTAAAACTTTTTAGTTCAATACATGTAATTATAAATCAACATCAAGCTTAGGAATTCAATTGTAAACTATGACTTATTTGAAAATTTTCAAATAATCGAGGGATTTTCCAAGTAATTAAACATGAGACATAAATAAGAATTTGTCTAATATTAAGTTAAATTGCATCAACGGTCCCTTAACTTAATTTCAGATAACATTTTAGTTATTTTATCTTTTTTTTAGTTGATCTTTTATTTTAGCTTTATATAACAATTTGATATTTTATGATCTAAAATATCAACAATATCTTTTTTTTTTACAAAAATTCAAAAAGATCATCAAAAATTTCAAACAAAACTTATAAAATTCATTATTATCTTCAATAAAATACAAATTTAATCAAATTTATAACTTAAATTTTTAAATAAATTCATATTTTCATTCTTTATTTGATGTTGTTGGATGAAAATATAAGCTCATTTAAATATTTGAGGTATGCATTTGATAAAATTTGCATTATATTGAAGATGATTATTAATTTTGTGGGTTTTGTTTAAAAATTTTGATGATTTTTTGTAATAAAAATGATAATATTGTTG